>CAWUFW010012231.1:0-555995 GCA_963921515.1 Calotriton arnoldi
GTGTTAGGATGGAGGGCATTGCATTCTACCAGGTGGGTACTGTGGAGTTTGTGTTGGGGGGGTGTGAGGGGAGGTGCTGGTGACTATAGTCAGTGCTGCAAGTCCCCCTTCCCACCCAGCCAGCCAGATATCCCACCATGGAACGTGCTTGCATTGCAGGGAGTGTAAGTTGTCTCTCAGGATGTCAGTCAGTGGTGTCCTGCTGTTTGTTGGTGCACAGTTGCCAGCAGGGCCTTGTGCTCCCCACAGCAGTAGCCAGTGTCAGCCATCTTGTGAGTCCTTCTCCACTCCCTGTGATGTGCGCATGGTTCATGGTGGTGTTGATGGGACAGTTGTGGGGGGGCAATATGTGTGACTGCGACTCCCATGATGCTATTGGCTACACAGACTTGGCCAGCATACACAGAATTCCTTCCTTTGAGTGGTCTTCACTGTGTGTTGGTGTTGTTGTGGTGGCTACATGTCTGGATGTGTTTGTTAGTTCTATTTGTGCTACTGCCTAGCTGTAGTTGTGGTTGTGTTTGTACATGTGTTGGCACAGTTGGATGTGACTTTTTTGATGGCATGTGTTGTGTTTATCTGACTGACATACACATTTTGGGATGATTCTGTTCTGGTTGCTGTGTGATTGCTATGAGTGCATGGTTTGACTCTCCCCTTGACAGTGATGTGTGTGTGTTTTGTGTCAGAAAATTGTGTACATTTGTTGTGTACTCACCAGGCTCTGGGATGTTCTCTAGTCCATATACGCTCACTGGCGGAAGGATGGCCCGCACCTTCTCCTCCCAGGGACTGAGGTATACTGGCTTGGCAGGAGGGCCACTGCCGGTGTATTGGCTGATGAGGTAGTCTTTCTTGAGCAGCTCCCGGACCCTCCTGCACACGTCATACCACCTGTTCTGGATGTCGGTCTTTGTGCGCAGACATGGTGATTGTGCGTTCACCCTGTTGATGATCCTCTCCCACATCTTGGTTTTCTGCGACATGGGGGTCTGTTGGACCAATGTGCCAAACAGCTGTGGCTCTACCCTGAGGATCTCGTCTACCAGGACTTCCAATTCACAATCTAGGAACTTGTGATTCTTCTTGGGGGGCATGGTGATGGGTGGTGATGGTGAGTGATGTGTGTGTTGGTGTGCAGGTGAGGGTGTGTGAGTGTGTGTTTTGCTGGGTGTATGTGAGGTAGGTATTTGTTGGTGTGCTGATGGTGTATGGCTTGTGTGAGGGATGAGCTGTGGGTGTGTGGTTGCTTTCTCTTGGGTGCTGGCAGTGGAATGGCATTTGCAAAGGCTCATGGTAGTGATTTGTGTCCTTTATATAGGTGGAGTTGTGGGTGTGTCTTTGTTCTCTGTCCCCACCCCCCCCCAGTATTTATTGGCTTGGTAATTGCTTGTTTGGCCTTTTTGGGGTGATTTTTCCTTTGTGCTGTTTGTGTGTGTTGGAAACGTTCTTGTGACCGAGTCGGACCCTGCATTGGTCTCGTACGGTGTTCTCCGTTTCGTTCACGCTGTGTTTGTGCAGTTTTCTATGCTGCGTACGCGTCGGTCGCGGTGTATTGTGTTGCTTCGGCTCGGTTTTGTATGCGTGTCGGTCGTCCGGCTTGTCCTCCGTCCGACTCGCTCGTGGTTTCGCGCCTTGCATCGTACTTAGCGGTTTGGAGTTAGCGTGTACGTTTCGGTCGGATTTGTTCCGGGTGCGTGTCGGTCGGTTGGATTCGCGTGTTTTTCCGGCCGGATTGCTGTTTTCCGTGCGGCTCGGTCGGTCGACTTGGTTTCGTTACGTGTCGGTCGGAGTTTTCGCGCCTTGCATCGTACTTGGCGTGTCGGGCGCCACGGGTACGTGTCGGTCGGTATTTTTTCCGGATCCGAGTCGGTCGGTGCTTTTTCCGGCCCGAATCGGAATCGACCCCCTAATGTTCCCTACTAAGTATAGCGTAAGCGATCGATCTTTTATTTACCTACTAAAAGTGGTTCAGGGGAGGAAACAACTCAGACAGATATCAGCAATTCGTCATGCCTGAAAAGACCACCAACTCCAAATTGCAGTTTGATTATTTATTATAAGGCCAAAAACAATTGGATGTAAATACATCTCAATAGCAAAGTATAGAGGTACAGAAAAATTAATACAGAGCCAAGTTTACGAATATAAGTAATTCGGCCCAAAAGACAGATGATTATAAATTCCAAAATCACAACGCAACACAGAATAGATGCGATATTCAGTTCTCGGCTCATTGAAAGAAATCAAAATCTTTCCCTACACTGCTCTACATGAGGGCCCTTCCTGTCTCTCTTCTATCATTCCCCAACGGTGTCAGCACGTGTTGACTTCCTAAGAAGTACTCACGTCAAATGGGTCATTTTAGCTTATGGCTATGGAGCTTGCTCTAAGATGCTCCTTCTCCTCCGAAAGCTAGCAGAAGTCTGGACTCGCTGTCCTTGCGCATCATACAAAAGATGGGATTCAACCCACAATACGTCATTCTTCTTAAAACTTTCCATTGCACCTCCATGCAGTAGCTTAGCTATTTTTTTTTATGACACAAATTTAATTAGTGATATTTTTTCTCCAGTGGCCTTGGCTTTCAGACAGACCAGATACTCAAGGCATCCTCCCTTCTCGCTTCCCAGCCATCTTCAAAGAAATTCCAGGTCTCTCCTTAACTCTGAAAATAACAATGTGTATTCTTTCACCTGCAGTAGGATGAGAGCATTCTAATTTCGAACACAACAGCATTTAATTATTTATTTCTCTAGAGCAAGGAGAATCGAAACTTATGACTTTGGCCTATAATTCAGGCAACTTAAACTAACCACAATTACGGTGTATAGAAATAATTTCGTCCTGCACATTATGCATGAAGGAATCGTAATACATACAAAGTTCTACTTAAATGCTTTCACTAGTTTTCGACATCAAATGATTCAAATAAATGTTTCTTAATAGTCGTAAAACACTGCAAACAATACGAATACATGAGAGTGCGTTTAAACCATGAGTATAGTGCACTCATACAAATTAGAGTGCTATTAGCACTCTGTCAGTTCCCCCTCTTATGACTAGTGTCATAACACCAACTTTCTATTCTTCTGTAGTTTTCTCCTTGTAGAAGAGACCGACCTAAAAGAAGCTGTAGCATGCCGTCCCTGTCTAAATCGTTCTAACCCCTTAAGGTGCTGGTAATGACTGTCCTGCAGTTGTTCAAGTTGGTGCTCTCGCTTTCTCGAAACAGTCTCCTGATGTCGTGCCCTTTGCCATTTGTAAGCCTTGATGGCTCCTAGTAGGACAATTATACAAATGACAGCTACTATAATAGGCTTCAAGATATATCCCATTATTCCTTGTCCCAAACTTCCAAACCAACTGCCTATCTTGCCAAATCCTCTCCCCACTTGTTCCCAGAGTCCTTCGGCAGCCATCTCACGTAACTCTTGGTGTATATCTGAAATATTGTTGATATATTTCCTTATATCCCGACTGTTGTCAGGAATATAAGTACAGCATTGTTGAACTTTCAATAATTTGCAGACTCCTCCGGCTTTTGCTAACAGCACATCTAGGGCAAGACGGTTTTGCAAAACCATAGCCCTTATCGAAACCATCTCCCCATCTACAAGTAATAAAATCTGAGCTGTATTTATTGAGAGCTTATCCACTAATGTTGCCAGCTTTCTGATTTTCAAATCCTTCAGAATCACACCCATACTCGGTATCATAGCCCCAAATATGTCTCCAATCACTTCTCCTGCACTCACACTACGTTTTCCTCTGTGAGGTCTTTTTCTTTCTAGGGGCCATAAATCATTTACATGAAAAATCTTGGGAAATACCACAGCCAAATAACAAGTGCCATACCAATTTTTGGGCAACTTCACATAGGCATTCTCTCCACACACAAAATACACATTGGGCACTATTGTTATTATGTCCAATAATGCTTTTCTAATTGATTCTTCGATCAAGAAGACGTGCGCACAATCACTTTCACCCACAAATATCTTATCGTAGTATGTGGTCGGGTGTCTAATACACAACTTCCCCTTCTGCTGGAAATCTAATGCTATGGGTCCAAAACTCCCCTTTGCTTTATGATCTAATTCTTCTTTAGTCCATGGGGTAACCTTGTGCTTTGGATCTGGTCTAAATAGAGTCTGTCTATGCCGATCTTCTATCTGATCTATAAATTTCTTTTCAATGTCAGTTAACATACAGGTTAAATTGTGTCTATGGGCATAGGACGTATCTAAAGTAATGGTAGGCACGAAATACTTTGACATTCGCTCTACTTCCTTATAATAATCATATTTATTCATGTATTTAAGAACTGGGACTTCCGAGAGTACTACATCATAATTTGAGAAATAGTACCCGAAGTGTGCCTTGCTATAAAACATGCTCAACAACACACTACATGTAATGCCATAGGTCAAAGGCAAATGATGGTATCGAATGCCTTCTTCTACTGAGGCTGGTAATTGCATACACACATAGCAATCCATCGCTTCCATGGTATCCACATACTCTTACAATAATCGAGCATACACATTCAAAGTGAAATCACCCTTTGACAAATCAACATGTAATCTACGACTGGTTTCCTTAATCATTTCTAGATCCCTTGCGGATGCATCCTCATCTATCTCAGAGATTGGTGTAGTGAGTGTTGCCTGTACCCTATTCTGTCCGACATCCTGAAATCCAACTAGAGATGCAACAATCACCACAGTTATAACAATAAGCACCACTACAATGAGGGTGCCAATGATGCACTTCTGTTTGCGTGTTGATTTTTCGGACACCATGGTTTCTACTGATCCGTTCCGAAGCACAACAGGGAAAACACAGTCTTTTTCTGTTTTCTTTGTTTTAACAATGTCTTTCTCACTTCTTTCCTCCCATGCAATTAATGTCAAAGTTCATTCGATTGATACTAAACCTATTGAAGAGATGTAGTCAGCCCTATTCCTCACTCCATCATCTACTAGAAAGTCCCTAATTTTAAATCTTCTGAAACTGGGGTCTAAGTTATCTTCTTTCTAAGGCCTAATGCTTTCTTTGGTTATAATTCAAGCTTAATCGTTAATGATATTTGATCCAAGTATTTCGAGGACAAGTTGCAGAATCTCCGCACGAATTTCTCCAAATTCTTGCGCGGTGAGCTGTCGGCCAAATAAAGGGAAGACAACCTGATTGAGGATCAGGTAGCGCAATCCACTCAGCCTTGGAGGATTTGGAACTTGCAGAGTTAGTGTTCCAAATGCTTCTACGCCTGGGACCAGCAACTGTATTTCAATCGAGAGGGTGTCCCCTCCATAGTTCACCGTACCAGCTCCCAACCTCCCGGACTTCGCTGGGCTCTGCATCTGCAGCCAGGTACGTCCATTCAGGGGATGCGTATCTTCGAGACGCTATTCTTTCTCTTCTGGAGCGTCTCAGACCATCCGGTCTTTCTTCAGCGTCACTTTGATCTGATTCAGATGTTTCAGGAATCGGAGCGAGATTTTTCTCGGATGCGAGCCTTATATTCAGCTTTTCTTTTCTTGCTGGCCACTTTTCCGCTCTGGCATCTGCTCTCCTCTCCTCTCTTCCTCTTGATCTGATCCTTCTGCAATAGACCGCTCACCTTGCTCTGGTGCAAAGTTCACATCTGCAATATCATCTATTTCAGGATCTGGGCTCAATTCAGGAGCACTCAGCTCTCGTCTCTCGTGCTCTCTTGGCTGTTCCGTTTCATCCGAAACTCTTACAGCTGGGCCTGTGCCTTCGTCGTTGTCTGTAGCAGGTCCACACACACTTCTCGGAACCAGGGGACTCTCTTCCTCCGCAGGCGCTTGAACTCGGCGAGTGTGGGAAGCGTGTATCCAGTTCGACAATCCTCCACACTTCACAGCAGTACTTGTGACCAATATCACCTGATATGGTCCTCGCCAGCGAGCATCAAGACAACTCTTCCTCACGTGCTTGCGAACTAGTACCCAATCACCTGGATTAAGATCATGCAGCAGGTCTCTCGAGGTGGATGCAGTCGCAGCCTCGACCTGGTGGGATACAGAAGTAACCACATCAGCCAGTCCCTTACAATAATCCAACACTAAATCATCAGTGATGTTTATCAATGCTGTAGCTGGCACCATAGGCAAACGCATAGCTCTTCCGGTCAATATTTCGTGGGGAGAAAGCCCTGTTCTCCTATCAGGGGTGCTACGCAGACTCATGAGCACCAGCGGCAGTGCATCTGGCCATTTCAATGAAGTTGACGAACACACCTTTGCCACTCTTGACTTGATGGTGCCATTAACCTGCTCTACAAGACCTGAAGCCTCCGGCCTGTAGCTACAATGCAGTCTCTGATCAATGTTCAAAGCAGAGCACAACAATTTCATGATTTCACTGTGGAAATGAGTTCCTCTATCTGTCTCCACTGATGTCGGAAATCCATATCTCGGGATCAATTCTCTTAACAACAACTTGGCTACTGTGAGACTGTCACATCGTCTAGTTGGATATGCTTCCACCCAACGCGAAAAGATACACACCACCACCAAAACGTATCTCAACCTATTGCACCTCGGCATCTCAATAAAGTCCAATTGTATCCTATTGAAGGGACCTCCAGATCTTCCAATGTGACTCATTGCAACCACAGTTCTCTTTCCAACATTCATTTGTTGACAAGTAACACACCTGTGACATACCGCTTCAGCCCACACACGAAAGCATGGATTAAACCACGTCTGCCTAAACACTCGCACCATAGCATCTCTTCCCAGATGAACTGCTCCGTGGATTTGCCTTGCCATTGGGCTCAGTAGACAATTGGGTAACACTGCTCTCTTATCTGTGGACACCCAAATGCCATTGTCTCTTTTGTGCAACCTGCTCTGACCCATGAAGCAGCTTCCTCTTCTGGGACTTCATCCTGCAACCGCTTCACCTCATCCCATGTATCGGCTATAGCTAACATCATGCTGAGCTCGGTCTCTTCTGTGCTCTCGCCTATATATTCTCCATTGAAAATACAAGCATGTTCAGCGCAAAATCGTGCTACTTCATCTGCATAATTGTTGCCCTTAGTGACAGTCTTCTCCTTTTCCATGAGCTGCACATTTAACGACTGCTATCTCTTTGGGCTTCTGCAAAGCTTCCAATAGTTGGCGCACATACTCGCCGTTACGTATAGGTGACCCTGAGGACGTTAGAAACCCCCTCTGTGACCATAACTGCCCAAAGTCATGAACTACACCAAATCCATATTGACTGTCAGTATACACAGTCACTCGAATATCAGCTGCAATGATACAGGCATGTGTCAAAGCGACAATTTCGGCCACCTGAGCAGAGAATACTCTATTTAAACAGGCAGCTTCCACTACTCCCATGATGGTGCACACAGCAAACGCTGTTCTCAAATACCCTTCATTGTCTCTTAAACATGAACCATCAACAAAAAGGATCAAATCAGATTGGGGCAAAGGTTCATCGACAATGTCAGGTCTGGGTTTGGTAGATAGGTCAGTAACATCTAGGCAGTCATGCTCTTCACAATCCTCATCTCCTTCCTCTTCCGGAACAGGTTCAGGGTGGTACAACGTCTCAGGGTAACATTTTCAGCGGCCAAGATAACCTGCTCATACTTGCTAAGTCTGTTGTTGGTCAGATACTGTGTTTTCGTTCTTGTCATCAATAATTCTACTGAATGGGGCACATAAACAATGAGTGGATAACCCATCACTATGCTTTCACATCTTTCAATGCTGACACCGGTTGCAGCAACGGATTTCAGACATCCAGGCAACGCAGAAGCTACAGGATCTAATGTAGCTGAGAAGTAAGCTACTGGTCTACGGGCACCCCCATGTGTCTGTACAAGGACTGCTAATGCACATCCCTCCTTTTCACAGCAAAAGAGCAAAAAAGCTTTGTTATAATCCGGCATTCCGAGAGCTGGAGCACGACAGATACTTTCCTTCAGCTCACGGAAGGCTTTCAAGCACTCGTCATCCCATGGTACCGGATCACTAACATCCTTTTGAGTCAGTTGCAACAGAGGCTTTGCTTGCAAGGAAAAATTTGGGATCCACTGTCGACAATAGCCAACCATTCCCAAAAACATGTGGACTTCTTTTTGTGTTTTCGGAGTTCCCATTTGCAGAATCGTCTCTATGCGATCTGGTGACACCCTTCGTTTTCCTTTCTCAATCCGGTGACCTAGGTACTGAACTTCGGACAAACAATACTGCAATTTGTTTGGAGACACTTTGTGTCCATTCTCTGCCAAATGATTCAGCAACGCCACAGTGTCAATCCTGCAAGCATCCTCAGTCTCTGAGGTGACCAAAAGGTCGTCTATATATTGCACTAAGGCTGAGTTTTGGGGCATCACCAGTCCTTCAAGATTCTTTTTCAGACTTTGACTAAAAATGGAGGGGCTTTCTGTATACCCCTGAGGAATTCTTTCCCATGTTAACACACGATTGTCCATCCTAAACGCAAATAAAAACTGACTTTCTTCATGCAATGGTATGGAGAAAAATGCATGACACAAATCTATCACTGTAAACCATTCTGCTTTGCATGGTATCTGGAATAGAATAATAGCTGGATTCGGTACCACAGGACAACAGGGGATCACAATTTCATTAACCCGACGCAGATCCTGCACTATTCTGTACTTGCCACTTGGCTTCTGCAGTCCCATGATAGGTGAGTTGCAGGGACTTCCTCTTATCTCCTTAAGAATACCTTGTGCAATTATAGTCTCAATCACAGGTCTTATTCCAGCCACAGTTTCTGGAGTCAATTTATATTGTGGCGTTTGTGGGAATTCAGCATTGGGTTTGACCTGTATCTTAACTGGCTCAACCCCTCTCATCAGACCTACATCCTCGCCCGTAAAATCCCACACTTTCGGATCGACTGAGTCTCTCAAGTCATGTGGCAATTCTGCTATTGTGAGCACCACAAACATTTCTGCACACAGACTCATGTTAGCCATTTTAAAATCTGCATCGTCATCATATGTTTGCAATTCCACACCTCTCGGAGTGCACAATATAGTACAATTGAGCTTGCACAGAAGGTCTTGTCCCAAAAGACAGACCGGACTTGAATTGCACACTACAAATTGGTGTATATCCCGAAATGGTCCTATTCTCACGGGTAATTCGTTTGTCAATGGATTGGTCATTTTCTGATTACTAACCCCCACTACTTGAATAGATTGTCCCGAAAGAGTTAAATTTGGGACTACTTCAGTTCTCACCGTGGAGCGAGCAGCTCCAGTGTCTAATAAGAAGGTAACAGGATATCCATTCACATCTGCATCTACAAACGGCCCACTCTGATCTACTTCTAGGATCGCATCTAAGGTGCATTCCTCGTGCACCCCCCTCTGACATTCTTGTAAATCTTGATTTTGATCAAATCTATCTTGTATTTCAAAATAAGGCATCTGATGGTATAACTGATTATGCATGGGTATCCTAGGAGGTTGAGGTACTTGCACTTGCGGCTCATATCCTCCTCCATACATAGACCTGGGTCTTGTCACAGTATTGACAGTCTCAGACAGCTGTCCCTCTCCTTCCATCTGTATCTGATTAGCTGGATTCAATCTACAGTCGCGCTTCCAATGCCCGATTTTGTGACAATAGTGGCAGGCAGTGACCCTTTTCTGTTGGGCCACCCATTCACTTACACCTGGATCCATTCCTCTTCCTCTACCCTGACCAGGTTGGGTCACCATCTGTTGTCCTTTTCCACTTCCTCTACCTCTACGTATCGCTCCTCCAATCCCTTGCGTCATATCAGCGTTTCTCAACTGCACCAACATCAACTTGTCCTTCAATTTCTTCTGTGTCGACTCCACTTGATCACTGCAATATTTAGCATAACGCAGAATCTCGTCCACCGACTTATTCTGCCAACATATCAAGTGATGCTGTATCATCAAACTAATATCAGATTTCAGTCCCAACACAAACTTCGAGACAAATTGTCCCATATCTTTCTGTTCAATTGTATCCAATCCACTATGCTGCTTAAAAGCTAACAACAATCTTTCGTAATAATCATGTACTGATTCCTTAGAGTCTTGAGTGGTGCGATCAATCTTCAACCAATCAACAATCTGAGGAGCTACCTTTGATTGCAACCATGTAATCACTTGCTCGTATTTTCTCATTATATCAGGTGAAGGACCATGAGTCAATGAATCTCTTGGTGGCTCTGCAGTAGGCCACTCAATGGCAATTTTACATGCCGCCCACAAATCTGCCGGCACTACTATATCAAACAAGGTGTTTAAATCAATCCACAATACTTTCAAAATCTTCACAAACCGATCTATTTGCTTGTACCACTCAGCAGGTTTTTCCCTCAGCCGAGGAAAATCATTCGTAAATGCTGCTAAATCACCCCTGCTCCATGGCACGTGTACATACCCTCCATTCTGTACCTTCCTGAGGGGGAAATTTCCTGCAGCTCCCGTCCCTCCACCCGGAGGCGGAGTATTTCCTATTCCAGTCTTGATTTTCTTTTTGGCCCATCTCTCTTTCCATCTGTCTAATTCTTTCCATGTCCGCATCCCTATCACTAGTTCTCTAATTTGTGCTTTTAATCCAATCGTTCGCTTCTCTTCCAAATCCTTATCTGTGTAATTTAATCTACAAGAACCCCGTATCATCTTGGTCTTTGACAAATCAACCTCATACCTTTGTGCCAAAAGCAACAATGCATCATAAGCTCGTTTGGCCTTTCTTGTCATGTCTTTTGCTACGAACAGTAGTTCGCTCGAGTCATACGTCTCAATTCTGTTCAGAGGTAGATTACCTTCAATCACCTTGTCTAGTTCTGCCTTTAATCGTACCACATCTAGCATTGGTGCTTTTATTGCACTTTTTAACACTTTCTGAATTTCCTCGTTTCTTGTATCTTCCCTGTCACAGCTTTGGGTTCTCTTAGGAACTGCACCCTCTTCTATCTTCGAAGCTGGGCGTCTATCTCTTTCCCAGCTTCGACTTCTCCAATGGTCACCTGCACAAATAGCCTGTGGCCCAAACAGTACTCTAGGCGCTTCTTGTCTCTTGCTTGTCTCTTCCCTCGGCATCATTGACTCTCTCACTGGTTGAACCCACATTCGAAGGTCAGACCTAGAATTTGCTAGAGCTCCTGTCCGTCCTCGTTCTGACCCACTATCCATTCTTGATGGATCAGCTGTAGCTGGCAGTGGAGTACTAGATTCCACTGGCATCCGACTTAAACCAGTCCCACTCATTGCAAGGCTCCCTCCAGACATTGTCTCTTCCCCTTCACTTATTTGCTGTTGACTGTCATCGGTTCTTTCTCTAGGATTATATATCGGAACCACCGGCCCTATTGTGACTGGTACCAACAAAGCATCTGGTAACTGCATGTTTCCTGCAGGTTGTACTGGCTCAGGGTTTGGATACCTCATTCCTCCAGACCCTCCCGGAATGTGTACCATTGTAATCTTGCCTCTTACTCTTGCCGATTGTTCCTCTGAACCCAGTTGTCCCACACCTAAAAGCTCTTCTGATGGGCGCAACCTCTCTGTCTCTGATCTAGAGTCGCACGGTGGAGGACAATCCGCTAGCAATCTATCGAGGAAGCTGTCATCTGTATCACTGTCCTCCTCTGTCGTCTTTTTCCCTTCAGCCCCCTCTTCTAACATACGAAATGGGTACAAGCGTTCTCCCTCTATGGTGTCTACTCTCCATCTTTTCAACTGGGCATCCCATCTAGCATCCTGAAATGCCTTCATTGCTTTCCTCATTCTTCCTTGTGAAGCCTCTCTCCTTTTGCTAGAGCAGCTCTCATCCATGCATCTAATGCCTCAAATTGTGTGGGTCTAGGGGAGGTTTCAGTGCATTCATCACCCCCTCAGCTGGGTCAGCACGTCCATACGAAAAGACCCATAACGAGGGAAAGCCAATTCACCCTCTTTCTCTGTAATTTTATGCCAATTCTGAAGCCACACTATAGTATGAAGTCCTACATTCATTGCCATGTAATGTGCCGGTGTGCCTTCTGGCGGAGCTTCTTCTCCTACCCGAGTCACTACCCCTGTGTCGCCTCTACACAAATCTCGCAATACCCTAAAGCATCTCATTGTAAAATCGATCAATTGCAAGCCAAAATATGCTGTTCTACTGCTAACGAACTTCCACCAATCCCTGCACGGCGTTACACCAACCAACCTATCACAGCGCAGCGCACCCTGATGTCACTTCTCACTCCTTGCAGCGGCTCACCCACCTTTACAATTTCACTGCAAACTCGCTTACACACATTCGTACCACAAGTAACTGTGTATCCAAAAGTTATTAAACCAAGTAACTGTTCCTACACAATTACAATAACTTCCAGTCACATAAAACAAGTAATTGTCTGTCCCTAAAGATCGATAGAACACTCTCACAAGAACATTCAGACGTTGTGACCCCCCGACCTGCGTTGGTCACTCAATCACCATAGTCCAGCCCCGGTACCTGAGGCTTTCTACCGCGACCTATTCCTCATTCACACAAAGGGGCCCATTACGATACCCGGCGTAAAAAAATCCGCCAGGCATGGAAGCGGCAAAAATCCGCCCGCACACACCGTCTGAACACCGACCACGCCATTACGATTACACAAACCGAAAACCGCCATCGGCGGAAAAATCACACAAGATACCGCCCGCCATCGTCCGAGTCGGAGTCAAACCGCCCGCCACGGACGGAAACACGCACGACAACACAAAACCGCCCGCCCTCACGGCCGACACACCGCACGTGAGATTACGATCGCACCGCCATGAGCGCGGGAAAACTACAAATATACCGCCCGCCAGCGCAAACAACGCCGATGAGAATCGACACGGCAGAAGCCATGGCGCCCACGTCCCTGCACAGAAACCATCCGCTCACAAAACCAATAGCACACAACATGGCCAACAAGTCCACACAGCAAGGCACGCACAAATACACAAGCACAGTACACATCCCGAAAACACCCCCCGGACAAACAAAAACTACAAAGGCCAGAACCCCAGACACAACACACCTGAAAACAACAGACCATGAGGACACACCCACATAGGTAAGTACAAAAGCAGCACTCCCACAGACCACAACCCCTTGCAACATTGCAAACCAGAGAGGAGAGGAGAGGACACAGTGACACAGCAAGGACAGCAGCACACCACAGAAACGCACACATCACAAACACCACCACCACCACCACCACCACCAAACACCGGCACCACAAACCCCCTGCACATTACACAACACACACCGCACCAGCACCACAAACACCATGGCACCACAAAGAATGCCCAAGTTCACGCCCATTGAGCTGACGGTCATGGTCGACGAGATCATCAAGGTGCACCCACAAATCTATGGGAACATGGTCCAGCACACACCACTAGCCACCAGAAACAGAATGTGGAACCGGATCGTAGACCAGGTCAATGCAGTCGGGACCCTGCCCAGGAACAGAGGAGAAATAAACAAACGGTGGAATGACGTCAAGAGCCTGGTCAAGAAGAAGGAGGGCAAAAACAGAGAGCTGGCTGCCGTCACTGGCGGAGGGAATCCCGCGCTCTTCAAGACCTTCAAAGCGTGGGAGGAGAAGGTGCGAGTCATCATACATCCCGAGATCCTCGCCGGATTAGCAGGGGGAGTGGAGGCTGGTAAGTACAAACTAATGTATACCAGCACACCGCTATGTACTCACATGCACTACCACCATGCCACAGCTCCCAGGGACAAACACCCCCATGTCCAGCACACAATACACAACACACACATGCAACAGACACCACCACACACAGCCCAAACAGAACAACTGTAAGATGCGTGGGGACATGTGTACACTCAGCCAGCCACGTAACCACCAACAGGTCCCCAAATATGCCAGAAGCGCCACAACGAGCACCCACCACACCCATGTGTCCGCCACAGCTGCACTAACCGACAAGTAACAGGTAAGTGGCAGGAACACAAAGTGCAGTGGGTGGGACGGTGGACAGCCCAAGTACAACACACACCAGGCCCCTAGTCCCACAGCACAGCAAGGAGGAGCATCCCCCACACCCCACAGCCACGTGTCAGCCACCGCAGTGCACAACGACAGCCGAAAGGCAGACATCACGGTCCACAGCAATCGGTGTCAGTGGGTGTCCAGCCACCCCCACGACCCACAACACCCCCCACCCCCACAGACCTGCAACATGGAGCACCCCCGCTTAGAACCATGTGGCATCCAGTACAGTGCACGCACGAACAACCTGCAGGTGGGAAACTGGACAGGGCTGGATTACTGGAGGCATGAGGACCGGAACACGACCAACACATGGGACATGTCACGTAGCAGACGAACACGCAGCACCGCCCACCGTCACGAACAAGTGAACAATGTGCACACGGACATGAACAACAGACTCACACCCCACATGACCCATCACAGACATAGCAACACCCAAGGAGCCACGTCTGCATGCACAAGCCACACTGAATATAGTACCACACGGCAGCCACTGTGCAACTCATCACACACAACCGAAACACCATTGAAGTCCTGTCCATGTAGCCCCTACTGCCTGTCAACCACACACCCCACAACTACGCCTATGTAAGACAAACAACACTAGACGCAACAGAGCGGAACAACATAAATGCACACGAACACCACTGAACCCATCAAACACACAGACACACCATGCACATACAACATCCCATCCATCCCATCCGTCAGCCCCAGTCTCATGAAAGGCATGTCATCCGCACAGCTGCCACACATACAGCAGTCACGCTAAGATACATGCCCATGACCAACCATGTGCCAGAAGTCAATGAAGCGCACGACACACTGTGAGCAACAACACACAACATGGGCCACACCCCCCGAGCACTGCAGTGATGCACATGGCACAGGGCAGCACGCACACCAAGGAGATGGGACAACTGCAATACGTTGGCTGGCACACAACCATCACTCACTCATAACGATGCGTCCAATGCCATGTCCAGTAATCACAACAGACAGCAAATATGCAGGCCATGTCAAGCATGCACACACCTCAAACCATGCACTGTCATGCTGCCACAACACATGTCACGTTCGGCACCCATGGCTCACAGCATGTACCCCAAAAGCATATTCCCACCCAAATGCGAATCTGGGGCATGGCCCCCATGTTGCCATATGCGTTCCTAAGCGTTCCATTTGAACCCCAAAAGCATATTCCCACCCAAATGCGAATCTGGGGCATGGCCCCCATGTTGCCATATGCGTTCCTAAGCGTTCCATTTGAACCCCAAAAGCATATTCCCTCCCAAATGCGAATCTGGGGCATGGCCCCCATGTTGCCATATGCGTTCCTAAGCGTTCCATTTGAACCCCAAAAGCATATTCCCACCCAAATGCGAATCTGGGGCATGGCCCCCATGTTGCCATATGCGTTCCTAAGCGTTCCATTTGAACCCCAAAAGCATATTCCCACCCAAATGCGAATCTGGGGCATGGCCCCCATGTTGCCATATGCGTTACTAAGCGTTCCATTTGAACCCCAAAAGCATATTCCCTCCCAAATGCGAATCTGGGGCATGGCCCCCATGTTGCCATATGCGTTCCTAAGCGTTCCATTTGAACCCCAAAAGCATATTCCCACCCAAATGCGAATCTGGGGCATGGCCCCCATGTTGCCATATGCGTTCCTAAGCGTTCCATTTGAACCCCAAAAGCATATTCCCACCCAAATGCGAATCTGGGGCATGGCCCCCATGTTGCCATATGCGTTCCTAAGCGTTCCATTTGAACCCCAAAAGCATATTCCCACCCAAATGCGAATCTGGGGCATGGCCCCCATGTTGCCATATGCGTTCCTAAGCGTTCCATTTGAACCCCAAAAGCAAAGTACAAACCAGACCCAGGATGGGCCAGGAGCCCGCATACACCAGAGTCACAATAAGTAGGGGCACAGCAACACACCCATCGGCATGGCCAATCCGTCCCATGCCACATGTGCACAGCACACAGTCCCATTGCCAAGCACACACAACTACAAATGGTACAGCCACACACACGCCTCCGGGAAACCCATGTACGAGATTGCACGAACTGTTAATGTCAGACGACAAATACATACTTCGCAAGGTGCAACACAATAACAAATCTCATTCTCTCCACAGGTGACGAACTGCTGGATGCTGGGGATGGAGCCAGCAGCCAGCACAGCCAGCCTACAAGCCCCCAACGAGGACACACGGATGTGGAGGATCTGTCCTCCTCTTCGGACACGGACCACCAAGCAGGCCCATCTGGTGTGGCAGGGCCCAGCCGCTCCCCAGGACCCCTCCTACCCACCAACCCATCATCCAGGGCTGCTGAACATTCCCAGCCCCCTGCTGCCACTGTCGTTGCGGCCACACCCACGGTCATTGCGGCCACTACCACTGCCGCAACCGCCACCATCGCCGCACCGACCACCACCGCCGCCACCACCACCACGTCTTCGCTGGCACCAGCCCCAGCGCAGGTGGTGGCCCGGCCGACTGGATCCACCCTGGGAGCCACAGCGAGGACCGTGGTGAGCAATGTGGCTAGTGGGCAGGCCGGTGGCAGCAGGACTGGTAGGAGGAGCAGGGTCAGGGAAACGCCAGCCTTCCCTGGGAGCCATGCCCTGCCTCAAATGGCCAGAGTCCTTGGGGCCTATGAAGAGGCCCAAGGACAATGGGCCAGGTCAGCTACGGACACGCGTGAGGTGCTGGGGGTGCTGAGGTCCATGGACGCCCGTATGGGCCAACTCGTGGACCTCATGGGCCAGCTGGTGGTGGCGGTGAGGTCACAGCCAGGGACAGCAGCTCCCCCTCCGCCACCACCTGCCGGGGCGCAGGGTCGAGCAGCAGTGTCCAGTTCCCCTGCGTCCACAGCCAGTGAGCACACCTCAACCACCAGCATGTCGCAAGCAGGCACCCCCCCTCGCAAACGTGGAAGGGGCCGTCCGAAGAGGAAACAGATCTCCCGGGAGGACTTCGCACGCTCCAGACGCAAGTGAGGCAGCCAGCCAGCCTTCTTTGACCAGCCACTGCATTGACTTGGACTACGATCCCACTCCACACAGCCATCTGGATGGCATGTGTGTGTTGGACTATGGACATAGAACCAGTGGGTACACCCTGAGCATCACGCAGCCATGACCGACAGCTCATTGTCACTGCACGCACCACTTTTGTCATCACCTTACACACAATCACATGTCACAGTTTGAAATAAATGCACCTCTTACACAAACTGCTGTTTGTGCCCTGTGTTTTATTTGTACGGAATACAACGGCCACCTTGGGCGGAAAGGCACCTGATGCGTGGCATGGCAATGGAACCGGAGGGCCTGTAGGGACCTAGGGGTGGGAGACAGAACAGGAGCACATTCAATGAGTGTGTCACACACCCATCACACAGTACATGTCAACAACTACAAGCAATGTACACACATCGCACAGAGCAATAGGGCACAATGCCACAGCCACCAACAGTGGCATACTACCCTGGCCATGGAGCGTTGACACACAGCACGCAGTGAACAAACGGCCACCCTGACACAGCACACACACACCTGCACAGATACAGCCACATCAGCCGTCGTACATGGATACTCACCGTCAAGTGAAGTAGTGGGCGATGAGCTGCTGCCGCACATTCCCAGCTTCCTCCTCTCCGCTGTCCTCCTCACTCGAGCTGTCCTGGTCTGCGGGCTGGGGCCCTGGTTGATCTCCGTCATCCACGATGAGGGGGATCTGCTTCCGAATGGCCAGATTGTGCAGCATGCAGCACGCCACCACTATCTGGCACACCTTTTGTGGGGAGTACCCCAGCGCACCCCCGGTGCGGTCCAGGCACCTGAACCTGGACTTGAGGAGGCCAAAGGTACGCTCGACCACACGTCTGGTCCTCCCATGTGCCTCATTGTAGCGATCGTCTGCTGGGGTGCGAGGATTCCTCAATGGACTGAGCAGCCATGCCCCATTCGGGTACGCAGAGTCACCTGGGTGTGAGGGACACAGAGAACCGTTGCTATTCCAACTGGACAGGGGACAGCATCGCACAACCAGCACGCTACACCACTCCACATACTCACCGACAATACAGCCACGATCCTGTTGCAGATTGGACATCAGTCGTGGCAAGATGCTGTTGCGCATTATGTGTGCGTCATGGGCCGAGCCTGGGAACTTTGCACACACGTGGGTGATCACCATGTCCGCAAGGCACACCACTTGCACATTCAGGGAGTGCGTGTGCTTCCTGTTGCGGTACAGGTGCTCAGTGGCCTGTGGTGGAACAAGGCCAACATGTGTGCAGTCAATGGCTCCAACGACGTGTGGGATTCTGCCAAGGGCATAGAATGCACCCTTCACTGCCGCCAATTCACGAGTCCTGGGGAAGCGGATGTACCTGTTTTGGTACAGCATCATGGCTGCCAGTACATCCCTCAGCACCTTGCTGAACATGGGCTGGGACATCCCTCCTCCACTGCCCACTGTGTGCTGGAATGACCCAGTGGCGAAGAAATGCATGGCGGCCATCACCTTAGCCGTGGGGGTGACAGCTGTCGGATACACCCTGCGGGGACGGAGATGGGGTTCTAACATGGCACACAGTCGATGCAGGGTTGGCCTGTCCAGCCGAAACTTCCTAATGACCTCTGTATCGTCCATGTCCGCCAGCAATTGGTATGGGCGGTCAATGTTCGGTCTCCGCCTAGGGAAAATGGCAGTGGACACATGTCAAAGCAACACGACACATAGCAATTTCGCATACACATCACTGACATGACTGAGCAAGCACATGAGCCACAGCCCAGCTGTCAAGCTGGGACGGCACGGCCACAATACACTTACACAGGTCTCCCAACAATGGCAATGGCTAGTGATACAGACCACTGCCATGTGCATGCACATGGGGATCTAGGCCCCAATGACTTGCGGGGCGTGCTGATGGGGACTGACTGCATATTCGTCAAGCGGCAACGCCACGGCAACATGAATGTCTGCTGAGCATGGAACTGCTTCCGAGGCTGGATGAGTATGGCACACGACGACGACGATGTGGGCACAGGCTGAGCGGCCAAAACAAGTGGGACCTGTGGCACGAGGGGATATGAGACAGTAGTAGGTGTCAGCACTGCACCCTATGTACAGCACTGTACGGATCACACCTCCCGAAACATTGACAGGTGTCCACATTGACAGCCCCATGCCAAGACGGCTGTGTGCTTGCAGTCACACGTCACAGGTGAGAGGTTACATTGCACGTGCCAGGTGGCAGACGTACATAGTGGGAGCTGGCATGTGTGTGCATGTGTCTCCTGTTCAGGATCCACCAGATGGGCGCTGACTCTGTACTGACCATTGGACACAGCATGTTCCGTGGAAGGCTTGTGTGTGTGGGATGGTGGCACTGGATGTGCCTCCGTTGGGTGGGGGGCCATGCACAGGGCGGGTACGTCGATGATTGCGCATTGTTGGTCACGGTGGGTGCACCCACTAAGATGTGTTGCCCTGTGTTCAATTCCTATGTCCGCATGATGATGGACTGTAGATGTGGGCAGACTACACATTGGTCGATGTGCTGTCTATATGCATGTGCCTTCACACCAGGCACAGCTGCCCCTGCACATGTGACCCCTGCTGGACTCGCTGCTGGGTCTGTGGAGCTGATGCACCTTCTGTGCGTGGGGCGGACAGCTCTCCTCACGTCCCTCATTGCGCATGTCATGACTTTGCCGCAGGTGACATGGATCATGGAGGGCCCACATGTACGCGTGGGTAGGCTACACATGATTGTTCACTGGTCGCCACTCCCAGTCAGTGTTTCGAATGGGAAGGTTGTCGTGCTGGTGGTATGTTCGATGTGGCGGATGGGCGGGCCTAGGTGCGGGCTTACATTCCGGACATGGGGGGTAGTTGGATTGGCGACTAGTTGCAGTACACACGGGACACGTCTCTTCCTTGCCACATCTGGGTCATCCCTTGTACTCACTGACAGTGATACAGTCATCTTCGCCCCAGCCCTCATGTCCTCCCCTCGCTCCCCCAATATGCATGTGCACCTGCGAGGCTAGCGCTTGCACAGGCAGCCCCAAGCTCGCACCAGAGAGGGCAAGGAGTGTATGTGTGGGTCCAGTTGCACGAGTGGGCTGTCTCAGGGTATGATGTGTTGCGGGACGCCGTCCACCTGCGTGGTGCCCCAAATGGAGACCCGGCCTGCATGGACTATGCATCACAGTCTTCGCCTTCCGGATCCGCCACCTGCGACACCCAGTGGCTGTGGCTGCCCTTGCGGCCAGGCCGCGTCCGTCTGTGACTGATGGCCCACACATTCACTCTTTGGCCTCTCTGGGGAGGGCTCGGGGGTGGTGGCGCACGCGCTTGCACTTAGTCGCAATGGCATGTGGCGTGGTTGGTATTATGGGCAATGGATGGGATGGTGCGAGCCACCTCCCGTGACGTCAGTGCTGCTCGTGCTGTGGTGCGTCCCCTACACTTCCATTTGACTTGTGCCATGCTAGACGTTGAGGTTCTATTGCCTGCGTGATATGACCAGGAGGAGCGCGAGGAGACCTCTCACACACCATGCTCCACTGCCATCCCGTGCCCTGTATCGCCTGTGCGGATTGACTATGTTGGGGTTACACCTGGTCGACTGGGGCTGTGTGTGCCTTGTCAAGGGGCATGGCGGGCACACAACAGGATCCAGCTTGTCCACAGAGGGTGGGCTGAGGTGCGCCTGGTACCGCTTTGTACGTGTGCCCGGCTGCTGTGCACACACGTGTTCACTCCCCCGACAGGTGTCCTCTCACAATGCCCAGGGAAGCGGTGGTGTACTGTTCATGAGCCCTCCCAACACGGCGTGCTCCAACTTGGCATGTGCGCATCTACCCGTCACACCCACCCACCTGAGCACTGCGTCCATACGACTTCACACGACACATGTGTGTCTTCCACAGTTGTGCTACTCATTTGCGTTGACATCCAATACCAGTGGACTACATGGTCATGTCACGACTGCCGTGTACTTCACATACTCTCATCCTCTCTCATTCGTACTTGTGAAATGAGTCAGCGGAGACAGTTTTGGTTTCAAACATTATATTGAGTCTTCTGTCCTCTGTGGTGCAGTATAGTGGACACTACTGGCAGCGGAATACATGTTGAGGATATACTGAGCATGATTGCAAATGGGATAGGGTGTGGGGTTACATGTGATTGGCTGTTGCATGTGGGATGTGGGCTTCAGAGTGACATCTGCTTGGCCAAGGCTGTGCTAATGTACATTTACGTATAGCTGCGGAGCTGCGGACTTTGACACAGACGGTATACATGTAGCCTACCAGACCGCTTGGCATCATGGGCACAGTCCATCTCAGTTCCATGTGACAGGTTTGCTGCGGTTGTTCCTCATGCACGCGTGCATGTGAGATGACATCAGGGCATGTGCTTGCGTGCATGCAGCGGCGTGCCACTTGTTGTTGCACTGTGGTGGTTACTGGACATGTCACAGTCACTGGTGTCGTGTTGTTGTTGTATGCACTTGTCGTCCATGCAAAGGTCCTGGTATGGGATTCCCGGGGCGGGGGTGGGAGGGGTGCAGCACCCACAGACTCCAGGCGACCTATTCATGTCCACTGAGCGGTGTGTGTGTCCATGGGCGCTGGATCCATGTCGTGTCCTGGTTGTTCGTGCAGTTCCGTCCATGTGGGTGCGATACACAGACCCCATGCCACTGCCTCCCACGATGCATGCGGTGTTCCTGGATGTGATGGGGAACAGTGTGCATGTCCCGGTCATATCCGATGTCATGGCGATGTCGTTGATGGTGTGGTTACAGTTGCCGGTCGTTTGGTATGGCTGTTGTGGTGGTGACTGGCCAGTCCGTGCGGAAGCTAAGCATGGGTGCGGGGTTGGACATCATAGGTCAATCGGGGAACCTGCGTTGTGGTCCGACGAATTTACAGGTTGTCAGGTATGCGATGCCGTCCAGCAGGGCTTCCATGTCATTGGTGGTGTACATGTTTGCCAGCCAATGTAGCGGATGGTGGCTGTCAAGGTGTTGTTCGTAAGTTGTCCCTTGGAGGACCATGATGGGGCATGCTGGGTGACATTCGATGTAGCTGTTCTCGATGATCCGTCGTGTGGAGGCACAGTGGTCCCATTTCAGTGCGGGTGCGATGTTGGCCACATACGCCATGCCCCAATAGGCAGAGCAGGCCCTGTCGTGTGCGTCCAGAGGGAGGAGTAGTGGTAGCAGGTCCGCCTTCAGACATGCCGGGTTGGAGAGGCATATCTCCACGGGATGCTGGTAGGGACACCTCCGACAGTAGAAGACGGGCATGACGCAGCTGAACAATGTGATGCGGTAAGTCAGTCGGTAACTTACGTTCAGCAGGGACAGGAGATCGCATCCCAATATATGTAACAGGTTGGTTTTGTACAGCTTGAGCTGTTCGGCGTAGTTGGGTAGGTGTGTTGCTGTTGCCATTTCGCAGCGGTGCGTTGTGGTGGCGTGCTCCGGCTGTGTGTGCAGTCTGCAATGTGCACGCTCCGAGGTTGCTGTGAGCTCTGTGTAGTCGTAGGGAGACAGGACTTGTGTTCTGTTGGCTTGTTTGGAGGACACGGGCCCTCATCCCACATGCTTCTCAGACAGTTCAAGGTCAGTGATGTGTGACTCCTTCCAATTAACTTGCATGTGGCCGACATGGGGGAGTGTTTTCTTCTTTCTTCCCCGTCCGTTGTGTGCTTCTGTGATATGCGCTATCTGCCCTGTGGTCGGTCTCCTCGGCATGCCTGTGTTGGTCTATTCTTGGACAATGGCTGTATTCACCGGCTTCTGTCGTAGGGCTGTGGTTTCGGAGTTGGAATGGAAGGTCATTCAGTGCTGTCTGCTCTCCCTTGTGTGGGCGGCAGGCTGCCTTTCCGCTCTGCGTTGGGCCTTGTGTGTGAATGTTATTCTTGGGCCACCTGTTGTCGGTCCCCGGGCTCTTTGGTGTTCCGTTTTATATGTCTTGTTCATATGTGCAGGGTGGTATGGGTGTTTCAGTGTGGTACTGGCGTTCCTCTTCCCGAAGGGGCCCTGCTTCTCCTAGTTGGTGTTGCCGCCGCTGTGTGCTACGCCATGTTTGTTACACTGGGGTGTGTCCTGCTGTTGCGTGACTTCACTGACATGTGTGCGTCGGTTGTGTGGCGTTGGGTGTTGTCCGTGAATTGGGCGTTGGGGACATGTCTGTGGCAGGCCTGTCACGTGTCATGTGCGTTCGGGGTGGGGCTGATGTGTGTGCTGCTTGGTTGTGTCCCTGTGTCTGTGTGCGACGCATGCATGGCGCTGCGGTTGGCCTCTGCGTTGTGCGCATGTGTGGCGGCGTCATCGCCGCTTTGGGGCCGTGACGGGGTGGTTGGTTCCTAGTCCCAGGTGGTGTGTACACATGTGTTACGCGATGTTACGATTTGGCCTGTGTGTCATATGTGGATGCAATGGTGGATGTGTAGTGTACACGCGCTGGTGGGGGGTTGTCCGCTTTTTCCGCCCTTGCACTGTGTGCGCTGTTTGCGTGCACTTGTTGTGTGTGTGCCTACCTGCGTCTCCGCGGTACGTTGCGTCCTTGGTGGTGCATCAGCAGGAGCATGGGGAGGGCCTGCAGTGCTGGATTCATGCTTGGGGGAGCCGCTTCTTCGTTGTCCGTGCTCGGCGTCCGTGTTACCGCTTCGGTTTGTCGTACGGTATCTCTTGGCCGTGGGAGCCGTTTGTTTGCGGCATCGTAATTTATACGCCGGGCGGGACGTGTTTCGTCGGACGGTGTGTGTCAGTTGGGCTGCGCCGCTACGTGTACGGGCGCACTTTGATGGCGGACGGTGTTGCTGGCTTGCCGGCGGTGTTTGGCCTACTTTTCGCATCGTAATTGGGCGGGCGTGTGGACTGCTGCGTGCCGGCGGTAACTGGTGGTTTTTGCATCCGCCAGCACGGCGGTTGTGCTTCCGCCCGCCATCGTAATGAGCCCCAAAGTTCCTTAACACAAGGGGATCATCGATAGCGCTTCACAACACCCACATTTGATCAGACAATTACAATACAAAACTATCCCGGGATCTTGGACTTCTCTTGAGTCCGCTCACCAAAACTTCCTGCTCCGCACATGTCCGGACCAGTAAACCAAAAACCACATTCAATCAACATACATCCCAACTCAGCAAGACATCACCCACTTACTCATCACCGCAATTTAACACCACAATTCCTTTCATACTCACGCCAACACTGTTTCCGCCGCACCATCAACGTCCGCCAGTCTCCGCCGTCTTCCACTCCACTTCAGGGCTCTTCGACCTTCAACCCTACCCCTGATTACTCCCCTCACCTTAGAGATAAACCACCTTAGAGGTAAACCATCCTCTGCTACCATTTGATTACGCTAAATTGCACACCTAATGTTCCCTACTAAGTATAGCGTAAGCGATCGATCTTTTATTTACCTACTAAAAGTGGTTGAGGGGAGGAAACAACTCAGACAGATATCAGCAAAGTCGTCATGCCTGAAAAGACCACCAACTCCAAATTGCAGTTTGATTATTTATTATAAGGCCAAAAACAATTGGATGTAAATACATCTCAATAGCAAAGTATAGAGGTACAGAAAAATTAATACAGAGCCAAGTTTACGAATATAAGTAATTCGGCCCAAAAGACAGATGATTATAAATTCCAAAATCACAACGCAACACAGAATAGATGCGATATTCAGTTCTCTGCTCATTGAAAGAAATCAAAATCTTTCCCTACGCTGCTCTACATGAGGGCTCTTCCTGTCTCTCTTCTATCATTCCCCAACGGTGTCAGCACGTGTTGACTTCCTAAGAAGTACTCACGTCAAAAGGGTTGTTTTAGCTTATGGCTATGGAGCTTGCTCTAAGATGCTCCTTCTCCTCCGAAAGCTAGCAGAAGTCTGGACTCGCTGTCCCTGCGCATCATACAAAAGATGGGATTCAACCCACAATACGTCATTCTTCTTAAAACATTCCATTGCACCTCTATGCAGTAGCTTAGCTTTTTTTTTTTATGATACAAATTTAATTAGTGATATCTTCTCTCCAGTGGCCTTGGCTTTCAGACAGACCAGATACGCAAGGCATCCTCCCTTCTCGCTTCCCAGCCATCTTCAAAGACATTCCGGGTCTCTCCTTAACTCTGAAAATAACGATGTGTATTCTTTCACCTGCAGTAGGATGAGAGCATTCTAATTTCGAACACAACAGCATTTAATTATTTATTTCTCTAGAGCAAGGAGAATCGAAACTTATGACTTTGGCCTATAATTCAGGCAACTTAAACTAACCACAATTATGGTCTATAGAAATAATTTCGTCCTGCACATTATGCATGAAGGAATCGTAATACATACAAAGTTCTACTTAAATGCGTTCACTAGTTTTCAACATCAAATGATTCAAATAAATGTTTCTTAATAGTCGTAAAACACTGCAAACAATACGAATACATGAGAGTGCGTTTAAACCATGAGTATAGTGCACTCATACAAAATAGAGTGCTATCAGCGCTCTATCAGCAGTGATGAGCAAGAACCTGCAAGAGTGCAATAAAGAGGCAGGAAGTGTATGATGGGGGATTAAAAAGGCATGAGGTGGAAATCAGACTATGCAGCTTTGGTATTCAGCACCCCATCCTTCGACAGCACTTGCCACAGGCTTCTGAGAAAAACATTTGGCACTGGCACTTATTATTTTACAAATTAAGCACTGCGGGTAACATAATATAGTGCTCATGAAAAGCCCTCTAATGCCCTCGGGTCAGGTTTGCACTATGTAAACTACAGAAAAGAAATGTCTTTCAAATGAAGCGCAGTTCAAGAGTACTGCAAAAGCAAAACTCTAAACCAAGCCGTTCAACCACTCTTCCACCAAGTATAACCAAAGGTGGCAACTCAACTGAACATATTAAGTGCTCAGGGTTTCAGGCAGTGCTTAACTTGTAAAAGAATAAGTACTTGGTCCCAAGGTTTTGCTCAGAAGCCCGCAGCCCACGCTATCAAAGGTCAGGGTGATGAATACCAAGTTTGCATAGTCCTGATCACAGGCGCTGGAAGTCGCAGTTCTGGGGGTGCTGCAGCACCCCAGAAATAGCCATACTGGAGTTGCTGGTGTGAGAGAAAAGGCTTTAGGAAGTCATTTTTTTCTAACACTCTACAAAACATTTAAATAATTTTAAATGAACTGTACAAATGTTTTAAAACATATTAGCAGTTATGAAAGCACTAATGAAGCCTTTATTTGTAATTCTGAAGTGTGATGGAAACAAAGATTTTAATATGATCAAAACAAAAAAGTACATACTACACCCTTAGCACTCTCTTACTGAATCTGTGTCGCACATTTGCAAAACTTGTTCTTCGGGTTTTTCACAGTCACTATGAGTTCAGTGAAGCAACATGATGACAGCCCCCCCCACTCTGAAACTTGTTCCAGCACCACTGGTCCTGATTCCACCTGATGCCTCCTTAATCCACCAGCATACACTCCCTGCCTCTTTATCTCGTTCTTTCAGGTTCTTCATCATCCCAGCTTTCTCTCTGTCACTGTTTTACCATGTTTCTCTTCCTCCTTCTTTCCACCTTTTATGTTTTTAGGTCGAGCATAGACAGTGCATGTGCTGTCTCTTGACATGCTGTATTCAGTCAGGGGGCTTACATCCCGCCTCCAGCTTCTGACTGGCATTTGTCAGTGTCCTTTAAAAAACGTTGCTTCTAATTGGGTAATGGTTCCTGCTTGTCACACCTTTTCTCTCAAATGTTGACTCCCATGGATCGTCCCCGGGACTTCTGCTCGTCCACTTGTTTCTATTTACTTTTTGTTCAGGGACTTTTTATTTAAATCAGAACAGCTCTTCAGAGCTCTACATGCAACAGACGCCGTGCTTTATCTTTATTTTTTCCAGCCTCACAGTTGGAGCAACTGTGACTAATGGATTTTTTATTTTCTGCGACTGTGGAGCCAGTGCTGTCTAATGTGCGACTGCTTGTTGTCCGTGTTAAGGCGTCATTGAGAATGATGCGGTGGGAGGGGGGTGTCAATGGAAACTCCCCTTATCCAAGACTTAGAAGAAAGACCTGGGGCTGCGCACAGCCAGAACAGGCTTCGTGCCCCAGGCGATGTAAAACCAGTCGCACACAGGGTTCTGCTCTTGGCAACTTCCGGTTATCAGTCCCAGCACAGTTCTGCTGTTCATGTCTGGACAGGTGCCAAACAGGCCACGACTGCCATACACTGCCTCTGGCTTGGAATAAATGCACCCAGTTTCACTTTGCGTAAGCCTTCCCTTCTCACTGACAGCACAGACGTTTTCCTGACATCAAATAATCCAACTGTGAAACCCCGCTTTTACTGCGGAAAGTGTTTTTTCATTAACTACAGTACTTTCTCTAGGTTGCCTTACACTTCTTGCTGCAAGTCTATTTATCCACAATCTAGTGTGGAAGCCAGCTCTACGGTGTATAAAAACTTATGGAAACATCACAGTGCTTCTTAGAGTACTTCAGCCATTTCTAGACTGCTTTTTGTCCATGTCAAAGAGTCATTGAGAATGGGTCAGTGGAAGGGGGGTGTCAATGGAAACTTCCCTTATCCAAGTCTTAGAAGAAAGAGCCGGGGCTGCGCCCAGCCAGAACAGACTTCGTGCCCCAGGCGATGTAAAACCAGTCGCACACAGGGTTCTGCTCTCGGCATCTTCCAGTTATCAGCCTGGGTGCAGCTCTACTGTTCATGGCTGGCCAGGTGCCAAAAGACCACCACTGCCTCACACTGCCTCTGGCTTGGAATGAATGCACCCAGTTCAACTCCACACAATTCCATTCCACCACACAAAATTCAACACCACACTACATTATTCCACTCTATACATGCCACTCCAGGACACACAATACCACTACACATAAGTCTACTACACTTTATAACATATAATTACTGTCCACATAATTCTATTGCACACGCATGCACTGATCCAGCATTTCTCATATTGGTTCACTTCAGGTCTTTCGGCACAGTTTCTTTACCATAACTTTTCAAAAATCCAAACCGCAAACACACATTCGCCTCCTCTTCTTTCGGTGTCTTCTGCGTACACAAGCGCAGGCTCTTTATGCATCTATAACCTTTTCTCCCCTTCATTCTCACACACTCTCACACACTCTTTATACTACTCTATCTAGAGTTCATTCAACACTTCATACACAACCTACCTATGACTCTCGATCTTACTTTCTATCTATCTATTTTATACAGCTCTCACCCCTATCTGTTCACCATACCACATATTTCAAATACACAAAGACACTACACACCACACAATGCCACCCCACACAATTCCACAGCTAACAATTCCAATTCAAACCACATAATTCCACTGCAAACAACGTACATCCACTCCACTTCAAACAAAAAACATAAGTAAAAAACAATATCATTTACAATGCAAATAGCTCTAACTTTCACAAATAAGAGACTGTTGAAGTGCAAATGCTTGTTCTCTCACTTGCTCTAGATCAAAGTCTTTTGTGGGAAAATAGGTGCCAGTGCCAGAAAATGAATGCCGGTACTTCTCACCTGCAACCACCAGCTCAAAATAAGTACTGATTTCAGGTAGTCAAAGGAAAATCAGAAAAATAGCATTCAAAGAATTGAGGGAAATCCAAAAAGAGGGAAGGACTCAGAAATGGAAAACCCTATAGTGGATTTTGAATGAGGCCTCTGCTTTCCTGTGGCAGAAGGAAGCTGCAAAAACATGCCTAGGTGTCGCTTCCAGGTTACGTATGGTGACATTAAGCGGAGGGAGAAGCAAAGTTGGGAGTCACGTGTCCAAGTGTTTTAGGGTAAGGGTGCATGGTCAGATGCGAGCTATTTTGTAACTATATGTAAGAAAACGGGCCATTAGTTGTGTGGCCTGCACAAGTAATGGGTCCACATTTCTCCTTCCACTAGGAACCAAATACCCCAAGGTAGCGCTTGACTCTCTCAGGGTAGCAAAGCAGAGCAGTCCAAGGCCTACTCAAGCGAGGAGATATGGTCTATTAATCACCAGTTCTGTGGCATGCAATAATAACACTCAATAAATGATTGTCCAGTCTCTGCTTTACTTTTGAAAAAGGATAAGTACATTTATTGTACACACACTACTCAATAGTATGCAGTAATTTACAAATATACATAAGGCTGATGGAAACACTTCTTGATGACATTTTGTAATCACTTTTGACCCTCCAAAGGAGGGGTTTAGTTCAACAAACCACATGTCAAAACATTAACTTGTACTTAAAGGCACAACTTGAATATAACTGAGGATGAACTCCCTTAATACTGGCAATAGAGCATTTATACTTTGATCACAAGTGGGTGTCTGCGTCATTACTTCAATAAAGCATTTGCAAGAAAAATATATATGCATGTATGAATGGTTTGTGTACTCATAATAAATGCAATGAAACCATAGCTTCTAGAGAGCGTCACGTTTTGATCGCAATAGTTGCAACCATAGACTTTGCCCCTATGCTGCATTACACCAGATGATAACTCACGTTAAACACATTCAGGTCACAGGAACTGCAGCCATAGTCTTTGCCCTTAGAGGGAGCTGAACTCCTTGCTGAAGAGCACAAGGCTTAAAATACATTGGAAATCATGGGTAGTTATTCTTTTGGAGTCCCACCCAGTTTCGGGAGAAGACTTCTAAAATTCTATTGGGGAAGGCTGAGCTGCTCCTGCAGCTCACCCTGCACATGTTCATCTTTTTGATGGAGATCCCGTCGTCCCTGTCATCCTGGGACCACCACAGAGTGCAAACGAGCATGTTCAGTGTAAAAATTAGCAAGCTCCACAGGGCATTATGGAGCACATGCATTTTAGATGAGCGCTCTCCCGCTGCCTCAGGGAGAGCCACTTCCTTTAATCTGTGCAGCATCTTGCTTTGTTTCAGGTGTGCCTTGCACTGCTTGGATCTTAGGGGGTAGTCCAGGGAGCCCACCCCTGGCTGCTCCTGCCAGCTCTCGGGCATCACTCCTGTGTACTGCTGCGGGAGCCGGCAGGTCTCTTCTGCCTCCCCCGCTCCTGCGGGTGAAGCATGACACTTGTGGCAGCCATCTGCTCCCCCAGTCATGGGCACGGAGAGTGAGGCAGGCTAGCCACATTGGGGGAGGGCACTGCAGCGCTCCCTTAGCAACCTTCTCCATTGGGATGGAGGGATGGGGTAATGGGCCTCTTCTGGTGATTCTGAAGCACAGGAAAAGCGGGTTGGGTTCCACAGGCCCTCGTGAGTGACGGGGAGAGGGCCCCATGCACAACCTCTCCTGGCTCCATTTTTGCACAGGATCCTTCCTCACAGTGACCCCCGGGCCCTGAAATCATCCGGCAGCAGAGCGCCAGGTGCTCCGGGACAGTGCTGGGGGTCAAAGTTAAGACTCCTTCTCGTGCTCATATCTCAGGCCCGGTTAGGCAGCTTTGCTTGGTTTTGGTCTTGTTTGGCTCCTGCTGGTGAGCCCTAGCCACCTGGAGCACTTTCTTGAGGGCTTCTGATCTTAGAGGTGACGAACTTTGCAGGGATCTGGTTTCACTGGCTCCCTGCGCCAGTCTTTCTCTTTTTTCTCTTCTGGGCCTTTCTCCTATTTGGCACAGAAGGCCAGTCTTTCCCCTAACTAATCCTCAGTGGGTGTGAGGGGACGAGCTGCCTTGTTTCTGGGGAGAGCCCCACTGGTCATGGGGTCAATTAAAGTCGGAGTCCTTAGTCCAGGCGGCAATCAGGGGATACTTCCTTCCAATTGTCTATGGTGGCTGCCTCCAGTTCCAGTGAGTTCCAGCAGAAAAGAACAACCAAAAGAGTTCTTCCCTCTGCGCAAGACTTTTTAAGTGGGGGCAGGAGGGTCCAGCAGTAAGGCACCTCTGGCCTATCCTGGGGTGCCACATCACCTCTCCGCCCCTGTCCCAACCTTCTTGCACAGCCTGCTGGGACATTTCAAAATGGCGTAACCCAGGAGTCACTTGCCACATCTTCTCTAGAGGACTAAGCTCCTCCCATCGCTGACATCACTGCCAGGGCCTTTCCCAGCAAATCTTCAAAGAATCCCCCTCCTGGGTTGGCTCTAGAGGTTTGGGCTTCCTCCTTTGTTTAGTGGGCTTGGGCAGGCCCATCTCTGGCACAGTGTGACAGCTGGTTGATTGATGCAGAGCATTCTGCCCAACCCCTTTCCTCCTGAGGAGCTGAGGTAAGCACTGTTAATTTTTTCCTATTTGTGGGGAGGACTTTGTTTCTGCTGCTGGAGAGAAATGTAATTAACTTAACACAGCAGGGTGAGAAAAGGCCTGGGCTTTGATCCTGAGCTGAGCCAGCAAAATATGACATTCCTGGTTGACCCATAAGCTGTACAGATATGTTTATGGACTTTGTAGAACTGCTTTTCACATACAGGTTACGCCCTAAATCGGTATGACTCTAGTGTCTGTAGGCCAAAGGGAAGCGAAGCTGCACTCTAAGGAAGCCCTCCCATAGGTGTACAATGGAGTGTCACTGCAGACAAGACGTTAAACTACAATGAATTTCCCTCTGAGTGTACACTCACATTATGAGGCCTACCCCAGGTCAGTGCCCTACCCTGCATTGTCCCCTCTGCCCAAGGCTACCTCTGCGCAAGACAGGATTCTCCCACATGCAGCCCTCACACGCATGCACACACATGTGCACATGTGGCCACATGTAACTAGCCAAGTGTCTCTTACCCTTGCTGAGTCTCAGCAGCCTTATCTTAAAAGGTGTACACTGGTGGTAAACACGCTCAGTCGATTTAGCATGAGTTTACCATGGGTGAGTCACAGGTTATGAGGCTCCCCGCAGTAAAAGGTCGAAAATCAGGTGATCAAAAAGCAAAAAATCTGGGCGGATTAGATGGGCAGAACCATCCTCTCACACTATAGGATAGGGATATTTTAGAGGGCTGGGAATCTGTGTTAGATGAATAGCAGTAACTGGTCCATTACTAGTTCTTTCTGTGTTACATCCAAGAAAGCCCTTAGATAGGGTGGCAGACTTTCACAGAATGATAATAAGTCTGTCTTTACCATGCCGTAAAACTCCTGAGAACTAGAGTAGACCATATATGTGGGCCCTGACAATGTACTCCCACTCTAGGGGTACATTTCAATCGCCCATGCATTCTGGAGGCTAATTTTCAATCAACTCTTTAAATCAAGTTGTAAATCTCCATTAATATGGGAGGAGTCTGCAGCCTGCAGATGAACTGTGCCCTAAATTTGTGAGCCAAAGAAATAATGTTATTCCTAATAGGTCCCAGATTAAATGAATGCTATTATTTCAGTATGCCTCCCCTCCCATCCCATCCAATACCAAGTCACCAAAATGGGAGCACGCCTCAACAGTGAGCAGGAAAGCACAGATCTCTCATTTCATCAAGACAATTGAAAAGCAGGGATGTACACAGGGAGGCTTAAGATGCAAGCATGGGCTAACTGCCATGTCCCACCACACAAAGAGGAAAGCATCTGTCGCCAAGAATCCAAAACAGGAGTTTATGGAGAAAATGATTTTAGGGCTACGTTTTTATGGTACTTATTTATTGGACATTTATATCTATATTTATCCATATTAAATTTTTTGCTCTTTCTTATCAGTATGTATCCATATTTGTTTTATTTTCTGTGTTAACATATTATTTAACCAATAAAAGTGTTTTTACAATTAGATGCTTCTTGGGTTTTAGTCCTACACAAAGCCAAATATAATACATCACTCATGTGCAATGCCTTCATATAACATTAGTATTTCAGTACACATGCATCTATTTAAAGCTTCATTAGTATAACTTTGTCCTGCATTTCTTTTCCTCACATGTGTGTCAGTCTGCACAGCTATTGGCAGTCATGACTGACATCATCAACCATTACTTAAAAAACAATTTTCCGTACTTTTCCATATTTAGAAATTAATTCACAATAATAAATGGTTTTCTTACTGTATCATGTATAAAAATCTGTGAAAAAAACAGAAAACCTCGAGCCTTAATTATATGTCTGGGCATATCTCATGGCCTTCAGTGGAAAATGCAATTGCGCCTGGTGATTCTACTTAGTACCTGGCACTTTGCTTGCGCCTCAGCTATCATTAACTCTGATTAAAAAAGTAAGTATAGCCCTTCTGCTGGTCGGCTGTCTATGATGTAGCTTGGTGGCTGAAGTCCTTGTTTGTTTGCATGCCCGTGATCCAAGCTGAACTCGCTGTTGTCTGAGCTGTCGCTCTATGTCAGGCGGGGTGGCGGCGATTACGAGCTGTTAATGTATGCAAGGCATGCTCCATTCTCCTTTGCTGCTGCATTCCTCTGACTGCTCGTTTATCTTTCATTATTAGTCGGAAACACTTCCCAGCTCTACATGCCATGGACTTGCCACCCTTAAACTTCTGTGTGACATTGTTGGGAGATATTATAACCTCTACTTTGCGGTTGACAGATGTAAAGTTGCGCCTCTTCTGCAGTCCATTATCCTTCTCTGAATACATCCTTCAGAAGCCATTTTCCTGAAATGGAGTACTGCCCCTTCTAGAGTCAGGCCTTCCTCAGCTAAAATTCTGGCAGTGCTAAATTTGTGAGAAAAAAAAAAAAGAAGTAAGTGCCAAGGCCCTTCTTGTGGGGCCACTGCAGCCTGAACCACCTATTGCCCCTTCCACTGCTGCCAATGACAGTTCCAACGCAATTACTAACCATCGCACTCCTAGAAGTGTGTCAATCTGGACTATTCCAGGCCATCCAAAGCTATAATAAGGGTGTGAGCAACAGATATCATTCTTTTTTAAATGTATATTGACTAATTAAACACTGCTGTTATGCTCATCTCAAAATTAGACAGACAGCGTCACCATGTGGTGGACTGTCCTTAGAACCGGTGCTGACAATTAAGCGCCAGTGCTGAGCAATGGAAACCACCGGCTCAAATTAAGCACAGGGTTCTGGCCTGTGAACCCTGGTTCTTCAATGTGTTTAGACCATCGCGTTCCTTGTGCCTCTCTTCCCCAGTGATTAGTAATGTGTGTCTGCCATCTTCAAGCAGACCCTGAAATGCGACTATTAGTTATCATTAATCTTCATGAATCTGGTCATGGTCGGCCCGATACTTACTGATTGAGGTGACTACTCTTTCCCCAGGCACCATGTGACCTATCTAAAAACAAAACAATGCACCTTTCTCTTCTACTCAACCACTCCACAGGCCATATAAAGTTATAAAGGGAGACAAAGCACTTCTTTAAATCCCCAAGCATCAGGGACCGACGTCACAATCAAGGGTAGGGAGGGCAGGATGTAAGCACTGGAGCATGTAACGGTTATCTGAGTAATAGATAGCTGTATATAATCGACACATTACTTCCTCAACGCTTCTTCCTCCCAGTCCTTACTAAATAACGATATAGTACACCAGAGCAATCTTGTGACTCGATAGTCAACAAGCACAAACAGACGTGATGCAACACAAAATACCACAGAAGAAGGAGTACAGAATAAACAGAGGCAATGGATTTGGGAAAAATTGCCACAGGCAAACCAAACCAAAAGGGTTAATTGGCACAATATTGTGAACATCAATATCGAGTAACACAAATATCATGTCATAAATATTGTTGACATAAATATGGTGTATAGTTACAATGAAAACTACTAAAATATCAGAGAGGTTATATTTACTATTCCATTTCCAATGAATGCAACAGTAAGGAAAGTGTTGGACTTCATTAAATATTTATTTAACATAAGGAAAGTTAGTATTACATTTAAATACTCTTTAATTTAATTAATTTCCCACCCTATTCCTCTACAAACACAACAAGCTGCTACTAAAATATAACTCAAGGGGGTTGTGGCCAAGATGGCGGCGGTATAGTAGCTCGATCTTGGAGCTCCGCCTGGCGAGGCCCTCATATGCAGTAAACCCAGCTTCCCCGGTGCTGCTGATGACCTGACCGGAGCCACAACACGGACTGGCTAGCAGGGGCGCCTTCTGGGGGTGGGATTGCTGTAGCAGGCAGCCTCGGAAAGAATCGCATCGGCACCTGCAATGACAGTGCAAGATGGCGGCCCACGGCCTGGTTAGCAGGGGAAGGCAACTGATGGAACGGCTGTGACACCCAGACAGGAGCAGCCTTGGCGTACCCCTCGACACAGCGAGGGGATGCGGATGGAGCACGAAACCCCTGGTGCCACGAGCAAAGGAGAGCGAAGGTGGACGTCGCTTGCTGGGGCTTGAAGAGCCTCCTCCACCCGACTGCGAGGCCTGGACTGGTGGGTTATGGCGAGCTCGCTCCAGGGCCTCAGGAGAGATGAGGCATGTCCCAGTGCATGGTGGGGGCAGGAAGCCCCAGTGGAAATATCGGACATTGCGGTTTGTTGTTGGGGCTATCCCAGAGGCCTGAACCGCACAGGAGCAGGGAGATTGGTCCTCTGACACGGTGAGGAACACAGACGGAGCGCAAAGCCCCCTGTGACATGAGGGGAGGCGAACGGAGTGTGAACTGGAGCGTGGGACAATTAAAGAGCCCCTGAGAACTTTCTGCTTGGTGCGCATGGTTGTGGAGGTCCCCACGGAGGCTTGAAGTACATGGAATTAGCGCTTCCCCTCAGGCCTGGCTGACTCTGCGTGCCTCCAGCATCAGATGCCTTTGGTCCAATTGCGGGCAGGGAGTGTCTAGGAAAAGTGCTACCGGCAGCTCCCGATGTGTTGGTATCCCCCAGAATGGCTTCGGGCCGTGCGAAGAAGGAAGCCCCCATAAAGGATCTCCAAGTAAATCTTGCGCCAAGAAAAATGAAGTGCGCTCAGACTGCCCGCCACGAGCTTCTGCCAGTGACGTGACCCCGGCTGCGGAGGCAGCCAGCATGGAGGAACCGGTCACTTGCCATTTTCTGGAGCAGCTGTTTGGTACCTTGTGGGATGACTTCGCGGCTCTGCAGCAGTAGGTAGCCACAGACATTAGAACTCTCAAAACCGTTCTTTCTGAGCTGGGGGACCAGGTAGATGCCCTGGAGAGAGCGGGGGACAGTAGAGAGGAGGAACTCCATGAACATGCGTGTGAGCAGCTGGAGCTGAGGGCCAGGAACGAGGAGCTGTGCTACCGCCTGGAAGATCTGAAAAACAGGTCCAGACGCTCCAACATCCGCATAAAGGGGGTTCCTTCAGGCGGATGTGGAGAGACTCAATCAATCAATCAGGGAATTGTAAGCGCGCTACTCACCCGTGAGGGTCTCAAGGCGCTGAGGGGGGGTCCGCAGATCTGTTTAGCCGAAGAGCCAGGTCTTGAGGGTGTTCCTGAAGGTGTTCAGGGAGGGGCGCGTCTGATGTCTGCCGGTAGCTCATTCCAGGTCTTGGCTGCAATGTGAGAGAAGGATCTTCTGCCTGCTCTGGCTCTGTGGATGCGCGGGGTTTCGGCCAGTGCGAGGTTGGAAGATCGGAGGTTTCTTTTGGGTACGTGGAAGTTGATTCTGTCGTTGAGGTATTTGGGTCCGTTGTTGTGTAGGCATTTGTAGGCGTGAGTAAGGATTTTGAAAGTGACTCTTTTCTCCACGGGGAGCCAGTGGAGACTTTGTAGGTGTTGGCTGATGTGTTGGTGTCGGGGGATGCCGAGGACGAGTCTGGCGGCGGTGTTCTGTACTGTCTGGAGTTTGCGGAGTAGGGACTTGTTGATGCCGGCGTAGAGTGCGTTTCCATAGTCCAGTCTGCTGGTGATGAGTGCGTGGGTGACTGTCTTCCTTGACTCGGGGGGAATCCACTTGAAGGTCTTGCGGAGGATGCGGAGGGTGATGAAGCAGCTGGAGGTGACGGCGTTGACCTGTCGGTTCATGGAGAGTGATGAGTCGAGTACGATGCCGAGGTTCTTGGCGTGGTCTGAGGGGGTAGGTGGGCTTCCGAGGGCGGTCGGCAACCAGGTGCTGTCCCATGCAGAAGGGGTGGTACCGAGGACGAGGACTTCTGTCTTCTCGGCGTTGAGCTTCAGGCAGCTGTTGGTCATCCAGACTGCGACGTCTTGCATTCCTTTCTGGAAGTTGAGTTTGGCAGTGGTGGGGTCTTTGGTGAGGGAGAGGATGAGCTGGGTGTCGTCGGCGTAGGATACGATGTTGAGGCCGTGTTGTCGGATGATGGCTGCGAGGGGGCCATGTAAATGTTGAAGAGGGTGGGGCTCAGTGATGAACCCTGTGGGACTCCGCAGGTGATTTTCGTGGGGTCGGAGAGGAAGGGTGGGAGTCTGATCCTTTGGCTTCTTCCGGTGAGGAATGATCGGATCCATTCCAGGGCTGTTCCTTGTATGCCTGCGTCGTGTAGTCTGACGACTAGTGTGCGATGGGAGACGGTGTCGAAGGCCGCTGATAGGTCGAGTAGGATGAGGGCTGCGGAGTGGCCTTGGTCCAGGAGGGTGCAGATGTCGTCTGTGGCGGCGAGTAGGGCGGTCTCTGTGCTGTGGTTGCTTCGGAATCCGGATTGGGACGGGTCGAGGACAGCGTTTTCTTCAATGAATCGTGTCAGTTTCCTGTTGACTGTTTTCTCTGCAACTTTGGCTGCGAAGGGGAGGAGCGAGATGGGCCAATAGTTCTTGAGGTCGGTGGGGTCAGCTGTGGGCTTCTTGAGCAGGGGTCTGACTTCTGCGTGCTTCCAGTCATCTGGGAAGGTGCCTGTTTTGAAGGTGGTGTTGATGGTGCGTTGTAGTTCGGGTGCGATGGCGGCCACAGCTCTGTGGTAGATGTGAGGGGGGCAGGGGTCGGTGGGGGCCCCCGAGTGGATGCTTTTTATGGTCGAGGCAGTGTCTTCGGCCGTGATCGGTGTCCAGTTGGAGATGGTGGGCTGGCTGGTGTTTCTGGGGGCGGGGGGCCGTCTGTGGCACCTGGTGGATGGTCGATGAAGTTGTCATAGAGATTTTTGATCTTGAGGTGGAAATAGGTTCCAAGCTTGTCGCAGAGGTCTTGGGATGGGGTGATGTCTGTGGCTTCGCTGCGTGGGTTGGTGAATTCTTGAATGACACTGAAAAGTTCCTTGGAGTTGGTGGAGTTGGCCAGGATTTTGTTGTGGATGAAGTTCCTTTTGGTGGCTCTGATCTGGTTGTGGTAGTCCGTCATGGCGTCCTTGTAGGTGGTGTGGTTTTCGGTTGTCTTGGTGTTTCTCCAGTTCTTCTCCAGGCGTCTGCAGGTGCGTCTGGCTTCTTGGAGAGCGGTTGTGAACCAGGCGGCTTTCCTGGGGCGTTGTCTGTCGGGGTTGCGTAGCGGGGCGAGCTCATCTGCGCAGTTGGAGATCCAGGTGTGGAGTTCTCTGGCTGCGTCGTTTGCGCTGTTTGCATCGGGTGCCCAGGTGTGGTTGTCTCGGTTGAGGGTGGAGTTAAGTTGCTCGTCGGTAACCTTGCTCCAGTTCCTTCGTGGTGGGCGTGGGGCTGGTTTGGGTGCCTTGGGTTTGTTGATGGCGAAGTGTACGCAGTGGTGGTCGGTCCATGGCGGCTGCGTTGTGTGGCTGAAATGGACGCTGTTTCCTGCCGCGAAGATGGGGTCGAGGGTGTGTCCTGCTCTGTGGGTCGGTGTGTTGACGAGTTGTTTAAGTCCGATGCTGGCGAGGTTGTCACGAAGGATAGTGGAGTTGGGGTCGCTGGGGTTGTCGAGGTGGAAGTTCAGGTCTCCAGTGAGTATGTAGTTTGTTGAGGCGATCGCGTGGGGTGCGATGAAGTCGGTGATGGTGGCGGCGAAGGGTGTTCGGGGGCCGGGGGTCTGTAGATGAGGGTTCCTCGGAGTGTGGCTTTGGGGGTGGTCTGGATCTTGAAGTGCAGGTGTTCGGCGGAGGGAAGGTTTCGCTGGAGGTGGTGAGGCGGAGGGTGCTCTTGTGGGCGATGGCGAGGCCCCTCCTGGGTGGTTGGGGCGGTCTTTCCTCTGGATCTTGTATCCGTCTGGGATGGCGGTGCTGATGTCGGGGGCGGAGGATGCGTTGGTCCAGGTCTCTGTGAAGAAGGCGATGTCGGTCGAAAGAGAGTCGAGTAGGTTCCAGATTTCCATGGCGTGTTTGTGTACGGAGCGTACATTGAGGAGGATGCATTTTAGGGTGTCGCCGGTGCTGGCGTCGGTGGTGTTGGAGGCCGGGGTGGCGGTGAGGGTCTGGCGGCAGTGGAGGCAGGAGAACTGGCCGTGGGTCGTGTTTGGCGAGGCCTGTTGGCATTCTCTAAGTCTTCCAGGGTTGAGTGCGAGGAGGGTGGTGGTGTCGTAGCGATGGGTAGTGGGAGGGCCAGGGTTCCTGGCGCTGGCCGCGGTCGGGTCGCGGACAGGCGCAGACGGGCTTGCCTTTGGCGCGGCCGCCATTAAGTAGGGGAGGTGGGAGGGAGGAGAGGCTGGGAGGCGGGAGCAGGGGAATTCCGGGGGGGAATTCCGGGGGGAAATTCCGGAGGGGAAATTCCAGGGGGGAATTCCGGGGGGGAGGGGCCGCAGGGGCAGCAGCGTCGAAAGGCAAAAGGAACAGGCAGGCACGAGAAAATAAAAACAGTGGTGGAATTAGAGCAAGACACAGATGGGCACAATAACAGTGGCACAACAGGGAAAAAATTAAGAAAAAAGCGTCTGAGAAAGGTTACGGTGGTTGGAGGCAGTCTGGTCCCAGTTGGAGCGGGCAGCAGGCGCAGGAGCGGGCAGCAGCCTCGAACCTCCCAAGGAGGAGGTCGGGGTCTGGAGGCAAGAGACGGCACAGCGGAGCAGTGGGGAGAGAGTGGACCTAGACCGAGGGTCTTAGTGGTGCAGCTCTTCAAGCAGGTGGCACCAGCACTACGAGATAAAGACATCCCTCTAGATTGCACTCACAGGGCTGGACACCCAGCCACTGGGCCGGTACGACCCCAGGACATTCTCACCTGTCTCCACTCCTAAACACAAAAAGAGATGATCAGGGCAGCGACACGAGACATGTCGGTTATACCATTTGAAGGGATACAGGTTTGAATCTACCAGGACCTTTCTCCGTTTACCCTCCAAAGACGAAGGGCTTTGCGGCAAGCCACAACCTTTCTGAGGGATAAGTGTGTTCACTATAAGCGGGGCCACCCCATTTGGCTGAGCTCCATGTGGGACCAGGAAACACACGTGGTCCGCACGCTGGAGGAGGCGCGGCCCATGCTGGGCTCCGACATGGCCTCCGACGGTGAGCCCGATGGCAGGCAGCAGCAGGCAGGGAGCAGATTGCGATGTCGGCAATGGACAGAGAGGGAACTCCTGACGAAGCGATCGGATTCTGAAAGCCAAAAGAAGAGGGAGGCGCTCCTGCGCCAGCTCCAGCAACGTGAGGAAGTGTCGGAAGCTGCTGGTCCATAGACCTATGCTGGGGCTTGACCGTTGATTACCACATTATTTCACCGGGAGAGGTGGCTGGGAGCCTACGTCTGTGGTGGCCTTGCCTGGCGGGCCCCCGCTCTCACCTCGTGTCTGAGACGTGTAGATGGCTGGATCATTTTTGTAATGTTGGTTTATTTGTTATTGTTATATCTTTCTGGATTTCCCCTTCTCTCCCCATCCCGCCTGCCGAGAGGGCTCTTGCCACATACCCAGGGGGTACTAGACGGTGTTATTTTTCTTGCTCCCCATTGTTTGCTGTTGAGAATGTAGCAGCACACTCTATGGGAGTTGTGGTGTCCGATCTCAGGCATATGATCTCCCTGTCCCAGGTCAGCTCTCATTTTCGCTACTTTCTACCTCTGTGGGGTAGGGGTGCTCCTTGGGGGGGGGGGCTTGAGTATGGTTGGCCTCCTCCCAGTCGGAGTCTGCAGGCCCCTGATGCTTCTTCAGCGCGCCCTATAGGGACTGTATTTATACCCCGGTTTCGGTGGGCTTCTTTTTCTTTCTCTGCTCGAAAGTCCCTTTCTTCCTACATCAGTATGCCTTCTCAGCCGCAGTCCTCTGCTCTCTACTCTGGGGGAGTTCGGCGAACTGGCCACAGACTAGCTACACATACCATAGATATGCACGACCACCTTATCAAGATATTGAGCCTCAACGTTCGTTCGAGGCCTTAATGCCCCGGCGAAGCAGCTGGCAATGCTTACGTTTCTCAGGGAGACCAGGTGCGACATATGCTTACTGCAAGAAACGTACTTGTTACGCACAGACTGGAAGCGCCTTAGGTCAAGGTAGTTCGATCGTCAATATTTTTCCTCCATGTCAGGGAAACGGGTGGGGGTGGCCATCCTGCTTGTGACACACTTTCAGGGGAAGGTTCTTTTGACCCAATCCGAGGTCCTGGGCAGGCTGCTGCCTCTGCGGGTGGAATTTGGGAATCGATCTTATACAATGGCTTCAATATACGTACCCGACTCACAGGAGGCCTTCCTTAGAAATGCACTGAGCAGGGTTTTGGCTTTCCCATAAGAGGATTTAGTAATGTGGGGGGACTTTAACATAGTGAATAACTCCCAGATGGACAGATCGGCATCGATGGCGGGGAGGGCTGGGGCGTTCTCGGATTCTATGCAGAACTGGTAGACGGAGGTGGGGTTGGTGGATTTATGGCGTCTGCGCAATCCCTCCGCTAGGGCATATATCTTTTTCTCTGCAGTACACCAGTCCTATGCCCGTTTAGACAATTTTCTGAATTCTTCTCGCATATCCCAGGCCACAGTAGCAGCCGAGATAGGAGTGGCAGTGTTATAAGATCACTCTCCTCTCACCCTTTCATTGAGACTACCTCGGGGCCCTCCCCCTCAAAGGGGTGGCGGTTGAATAACAGACTACTCACATACGACCCCAATGTTGTGGGAATTCAGAAATTCATTCAGAATTTCCTGGACGCAAATGATAATGGCTCTATGCCAGTCGCGTTACTGTGGGATACACTAAAAGCAGTCCTCTGGGACAGTTCATTGCTATCGCAACTAGACTAAAGAAAGAAAGGAAGGTCAAGCGGGAGCAGCTAGAGGACACAGTTAAAGAACTAGAGGGGGCTCACCAACGCGCGAGTTTCAATCAGGCCAATCAGGCCAGGCACCAACTTACAGTGGCCCAGAAGCAATTGAAGGCACTGGACGGAATATACGACGTTACATCGCGGTGTTTACACCGCGATACCTTTACAACGCAGGCATTACAACGCAAGTCGTTACAAAGACTTGCGTTGGAGGGCGCTGGACTTAGGAATAGTATGATTTACTATTCCAACTCCAGCCTACGTTACAGTAGGGAAGGTGTTGGAATAGTAAATCATACTATTCCTTAGCTTAGAGCGCCATCCAGCGCAAGTCATTGTAATGACTTGCGTTGTAATACCCGCGTTGTAAAGGTAAACAACGCGATGTAACCGATGTTTCCCACTGGACGGCGGCAGGGCGGCAGGGCGGAATTTGCTCTCCTGCGCACCAGACAGAAGTACTATGAAGGGAACCAAAAGGCAGGTAGATTGATAGCACACAGACAACGAGCACAGATTGCCCAACGCCGGGTTGTAGAAGTTGAGTGTCCACGGGGGGGTGCGGTCTGATGACCTTATAGCGGGTGAATTAGAGCGTTTCTACACTGCACTTTACACTGTGGAGACATTGGATGAAGCGGCGGCCGTGAGCTATGTTGCGAGGGCCCTGGTGACGCCACTCCCAGACTCAGAAGTGGTAAAATGAATGTTGATATTAGTCCCGAGGAGGTACTCCAAGCTATTAAAAAACTCCCTATTGGTAAAGCCCCCGGAGAAGATGGCTTTACCTCTGAATTTTATAAAATGTTCGTGCTTACCCTCGCTCCTCTGCTTGCCCGTCCCTACAACTTGTTCAGCGATACCAGGTGCCTTACTCCATCCATGCACAAAGCTACTATTGTAGTTCTCCCGAAGCCGGGCAAGGATCCGAGGAGATGTGCCTCGTATCGGCCAATCTCTTTACTAAACGTCAATTTGAAAATTTTTACCAATGTACTGGCCTCCTGCTTGGCGCCATATATGCAGGGTCTCATTGACCCGGACCAGTCAGGGTTCATCCCTGAAAGGGGTTGTAGTGATGGAACCAAGCGACTCTGCCACCTCCTCGACAAATCACAACACTCCCAGAAGCCCTCCTTGCTCTTGTCGGTGGACGACGAAAAAGCCTTTGACAGCGTGCACTGGCCCTACTTGCAGGCAATGCTTTCTAGATTTGGGCTAGGGGGAAATTTCAACGTTGGGTCAGCTGTAACTATGTTCTCCCGGAGGCCAATGTCCGTGTGAATAGAACCTCGTCCTGTCCCTTTAAGATCGCACGGAGAACTCAACAAGGGTGTCCCCTGTCCCCTTTATTATTTGCTCTCTACATGCAGCCCTTTGCAGAGCAAATTCGTCATCACACTGACATCTCTGGGATTCGTATGGGAGACAGGGAATATAAAATATCGCTTTACTCCAACGATGTGCTATTAATCCTGGCACAGCCATTCACGTCCTTGCCCCTACTTTTAAGGGGAAATGGCAGACTTTGGCAAAGTGTCCGGTTTTAAAGCCAACCTGCAGTAAATGCAGGCCCTCAGCCTGATGATCCCTAGGGAAGATCGGGCATGATTGACAGGTATGTTTCCCTTTGATTGTGCGTCCGACGGGGTAACATATGTGGGTCTCCTGGACTTCTCCACACCTGAGCGTACGTCACAAGAAAACTATGCCACCCTTCTCACTACGACGAGATCGGAACTCTCGGCCAAGAAAATGTACACATTGTCCTGGTTGGGTAGACTGGCGGCGGTTAAAATGACCCTACTTCCCCGGATTTTATACGTCATGCAGACGCTTCTGCTACAGCCCCCTCTCTCAGTGCTATCCAAACTACAACATCTTATAGATGACTTCATATGGGGTGGAAAGAAAGCTCGCATGATCTGTAACCAGACATATCTTAAACAAAAGGATGGGGGTTGGGTGTTCCCCACCTTGAAAGGTATACGCTACATGATAGAATGGTACAGAATGGAATACAAAAAGCACTGGTGTTTTATTGATCGCTCGGTTGCCGGGATACACGCATGGAAAGTGCCTTGGCACCCTAAGAAATATCGACCTGTTGAGGTGTATATCTCACCTATTACCGGGGCAACAGTGGGGGTTTGGGATAGGGTGAAAGAAGCCTCTCCACACAGACATCACCCCTGACCCTGTTTATAGGCCACCCGGAATTCCCTACAGCAATAACAGGGGATGGCTGTGTTAAGTGGCAAGAAGCTAACTCTAAGAGACTAGGGGACCTTTTCGATGAGGAGGGAGTGATGGATTTCACACAGCTCCGTTCTGGGTACCGCTTCCCCCTGACGCTTACTGGCAATATGTTGCCCTAAGACACTGGGTCACACAGCCCCATATACTCCCCCATGCTAGCCGTCCCCTGACAGATTTTAAAAAATGGTTTATCTCCCGTCCCTCCATCAAACACCTGCTCTCAGACTTGTACACTTTTCTCTCTGCACCTTTACACCACTCTAAGTCTCCAGCCCAGTGCAGGTGGGAATCTGAATGTTAGCGTGAATTCTCAATTAAGTAATGGCAGGATGTTATACAAAGAGCAAGGGCTTCTTCATGCAGCACTGCAGACAAGGAAATGTTTCTCAAAATTGGCCATTATTGGTATTATTCCCCAGTGTGGAGGAAAGGTGGGGACCCACAATCCTGGGGACAGTGCGGGCAGGAGGGCATCCTAACGCATTTGCTATGGTGCTGCCCAAGATCCAGCAGTTTTAGGCAGCTGTCCTATCGGACCTCAACAACATTTATTAGACAGAACTGCCTAGATTCCCAAGTTACATTCTGCTGGGTTTACCTAACGCCCTGACTTACCCTCTTAGGTTTTGTCGCGGACAAGCTATTACTTTAGCATTGGGGCAGCCAAGCAGATTCTTCTGTCCCGATGGGCATGAACGCAGTTCTGACCCATTCGGATTGGTTGTATAAATTGTTGGAGCTTGTGTGTATAGATAAGCTGATGGCGAGAGTCACACGTACTCTGCCGCGTTTTGATAGAACATGGGGCTCAACCATCAGATTCCTAGCAAACGCGTTTGTCCAATTGACATGTTCAATATATTTACGTGTGCTTCACCTCACCCAGGCGGTCCACACTGAGGAGTAATTTGTTTAATCATGTTATACATGGCACTGATGCAGGAGTTACGCACCCAAAATGTGGGACCCTTATATTTGGCTGTCGAGCGCTCCCTTTCCCTTCTTCTGTTTTATAATTTTGGCCCTCTCCTATTATCTTCTCCATTCTCACTCTTAAATCAGTTATTATTCTCCACCGGCCTGCGTATGTAGGTGGTTGCTGTTGTTCTCTGTTTCGAAAAACCAATAAAATGATTTAAACCATAAAATATAACAATATTACTAGTAATAAAATTAAAATCTACATTAAAATTAACAAATTAAAATAAAAAATATAATATAACACTGAAAAATTAACATGATATGTGATCAATTAAATAATTAATTTACAATAAAAACAAACCGCTATTAGATTTAAATTATTTATAATTGAATTACTTCCCATTCTATTCCTCTACCACCCCAGCAACCCACTACTGCACTATAAACAAATACTTAAATTTAAAAATAAATTACTAAAATGCTTACATTTTACAAACTATATTTTAAAAAATGAATAACAACTAAACTAACAATACTTACACCTAAAATGAATATATTAACTAAAACATATCAACTTAATTATAAAATATATATTTTTTACAACTATATGAAAGTAAGCAATAGTAAAAACAACAATATTCTTGAAAAAATATTATATACAAAAGAAATTGGATATTCTTGCCAACGATATTCTAAACCATGATATCTGGATGGTAACAATATTTTCTTAACAATAATAACGTCTCACGATATATAAAACTCATTGTTTTGTCCAAACACCACCAAAAGGCCAGAGACCTTCGAACATCCACAACCTAGAATTTTCAGGACACACCAGAAGGAGGCAGCAGAAGAAATGAGAAGACTTGCACATCAGGCATGCGCCCAACCTAACAGAGCCTTAAAACCAGGGAGAACTGGAGTAGACTTCCCTCAGACATGCAATGGGAAGGAAAAACCAAGGATTACAAGCCAAAAATCGGAAAGAGTCTGAATGGGGTCCACATGTGATGAAAAAGAAACCAACCACATGACAAGAAAAAGAAGGTCACAAGGAAAAAAAATGCTCAGACAGGGGCACAGAGGGAGGAACCCACAATGTCTGAGTCCTGGCCAAGGCAAGAAACAGATCAACTGGTGGGCAATGAAGAAAGCCCCATCCGGAGGCAGCCCCTCCACAAGACATGACACAGCAGAAAAGCCATCCTAAGTGCTAGACATTCAAACAAGACCACCCGCTGACAGCAGAATGCACAAGGACCCACAGCAACAAGGTGTTACCAAGATAAACAAGGCCTGGGGTTCGCCAAATCAGAATCTCCCACAGGTAAACCACAGAAAATAAGGAAACAAAACCACGCCAGGTGAATTACCCAACAGCTCAGCAGGCAACCACACACAGCAAAACAAGAAGGGAACCAACAAAGTGAACAACAAGCTCTACAGCCAAGCCATTCACCAACTAGCAGAGAGATTGCCAGCCAGAAGACAAGAGGGGCCCAGAAGAGTACAGAGCCACCACCCACCACTTTTGCCATCCAAACTCCATGGAGGAGGAACAGCAGAAGGGCAACTCCAGTGAGTGCATGGATACCACAAAAGGGATATTGAACCTGTCAACCTCTTTGCTCACACATGGTGAATGCAACAGCAGAACAAGTCAAATCCCCTGGACACCTAGTGAGAAGAACCACAAAGACCGACGAAATAGAACTCCGACAGCAATTAGGAGCAACCACCAGAAGCACCAGCAGCCTGTAGATGAGCCACAGCAGGACAAGAGCTAGCCCTACTCAAGTCCTCCAAACCAAGAAAAAGGAGAAAACCATAAAAGCCAGTCAAATACAAACATAGTCTGGGAACAATCATCTAAGGTCCATGCCCAGTATGGAGCACAAGAGGATGCCCAGTGCCAACCACAGCCTTGAATGGGAAGGGAAAAGGCGACTCGCAAGCAGGGAGCCACAAGGGACACCTCACCCACAACAATCAAGCAAACAAAGCTAGAGGCAGAAATCTGTACCATAAGCCCCAAACCCAGCAGAGAGCACATGAGGATTCCGGAAGGACCGGAATATAAATCCTCAAGCTGTGGAGGGAGCAACGAGGAAACCAGAATGAGCATGAGCCCAATTCCACAACTTCCACACAAGCTCCAAGCCCAGCATGGGGCACAAGAGGAAGTTAAGGGCCAGAGATCAACATGACAAGCCAAATAGGGTCAAAGAAGTCATTGAAACAACTAAAAGCAGCTGCAGAACAACAACAACTAAACCAAGCTCCCTGCAGGGCACAACATCACTAGCCTTTAAGCTCTGCAGGCCCACAATGAGTGCCCACCAAGGCTCTGGAACTTGCAGTGCCTTCCATCAAGAACTATTAACGTGGACTCAGGCAGAATGAAGTGTACACACCAGAGCCTGCCCACCGTCAGGCAGAAAGATGCCAAGAGCTGTGAGGCACGCCAGTCAAGTTCTACCTCAAACAACTCAGCAGGCAAGACAACCAGATCAGGCCAGGAAAAGAGAAGCGGCCAGGAGGCCAGCAACACCTGCAAGCAAGGTAGCTGGAGAAGGAGGAAAACTCCTGGAGCCTCTTACCTTCAGGTTCAGGAAAACAAAGGAGGAAACCTCAAGCCCCGTCCCTTGAAAGAGAGCAATATACACTACCCAACACTAGGCCAGGACCTGTAAACGGTGAAAAAGAAAGTAAGAAAAGAAAATGCACAACTAGGTCCACACAGGAAAGTCTGTGGGAGCAGACACAAAAACATGAAATGCTACTAGTTTCCAACCAGTTTATAGGGGGAGGTCAGAGAAGGAGCTAAAGGAGCATTAATAGCACTTAGAATGTCCACTGGTGCCACCCTTGTGTTCTCTGACTGGCAGAGTAGCACTGAGAAGACAAGGCAAATAGTGTTTGTGGATAGACAGTCCTGTTTATATTTCAATGGTTCCTGCCTATCCCTTGTCCCTCCATCAACCTCTCAGCAGTCTCCTATTTGCTAATGATGCACTGGAGGAGTGATAAGAGGTTGGGACATTCCACACTCTTCTATGTCACAACCGTGTGGAAGAGGGAGGAAAAGTGGAAGCAAAGAACCTGCCAGGAAACCTGCTTAACTAAGTCTGCCTCGGAGCAGCTGCATTGGTGTCTATTGGCTTACAGTATGTTGAAGGCGGGATTAGCTTTGAGCCAGGTAAGTGCTCCAAAGTACACCTTATGGAAATGCAAGAGTAGGTCTCCTCTTCGGCTTTAGTAAGATGATTATTTTTCCATAGCACATAACCTATGTGCCAGCAACATCCCTGAAACTCAGCATTGTATAGAAAGTATTAGCAAAGCTAGTAGCCGTCAAATATAAAAGGCCAAGTTATTGGCTTTGCCAATGCTTTTTGACAATTGAACTTTTGCACTTGTCAAGACAGATGCACCTGCATAGCCAGCAATTCTGTTAAAGAAAACACATTCCACCATGGCTGCCATAGCACCTGCATGCATTGTGACTCATGGCAAACAGTTTTTGCTTTAACATTCTAACATAGTGGATTACCATGTTAGAATAGAACAAAAATACAAAAAATGAAATATGAGTGTGCTTGAAGGGCAAAAAGGAAGCAAATGACTCAGCAGCACTTAGAAGCTGTGTGGCCCTTATTAAATAAATAAATTATATAAAATTTAACACTGGGATGGAGAGCAGCATGAGGGGCATGGTTAGGCAGGAGCGGTCCGTGCAGGTAAGAGCGGTGGGGCTGGGTTGGGGGGAGGGAGGATCGACAGTCGACCACGAGGGAAAATAAAATAAATAATAAATTTGCCCTCATCGTCGTCTGTCGAAATAAACCCTTCCCCCGTCTTACCTGCACGGGCTGGGGCTGTGGCTGTGGTTGGGGGAGTCAAACGACAGCTGGTGGAGGTAGAAAGAGGAAAAAGGAAGAGAGAGAAAGGAAACAAATGCACTCCCATTGAGTATGCAATTCAAAATAAAACAAGCACAGGCACAGTCAATAGGTCTCAGTTCTCAAAGGCTGAACTATTGGCTTTGCTCTGTCATGTTAGATTGGTTATATAAAATGTAAAAAATAAAAAAGTGTGTGCAAAGTAGAAACAATGGATCGACTAGCTCGCAGGACTTTACAGGTTCTATATTAATAACTAAATACATAAATAGATACATTACAGGGATCGGGGGCAGGGAGCATGGTGGTAAGCATAAGAAAGCAAATGAAAGGACCATGCATGGGGAGAAAAGCAGGGGGTGCAAACAAGTAAACAAATGCCCTGCCATGGAGTGCTGAATATAAAATGAACAAAAGAGTCCTCTCGGAAATTCAGTGGAATTATACAACTCATGCATTGACCACATTGGGAAACCGAAATGCCTCAGGATGTGACAAACACGTGAATAGGGAGGAAAGCCATTGAATCAAGAGCAGACAAATGAGGTAGACAACCACATCTTCCAATCATGAGCAAGGAGCTGATCCAAAGCCATCCATAAGTGCACATTAAGTATTGTAAAATAATAGATCTGCTAAGCTGTCTGTAGCCGACACACAAAATTGAAAACAAATGAAGTGCTACTGTTTAGGGAGAGAAACTGAACTGCGGTAATTCCTACTCACAGACGTAAAAAAAAGCAACAAGAAAAAATCTTCAAAGGGATACTGATTAGCAGATGATTTAATGTAATGAAGTTTCTGGCCCAAGGATTTCAGCACGTTGGTTGAATTAATTTTTACATGATTCTGACATCACCATTCTGAAATCTACTAATAGGTGTCTCACTTTTATTAAAATTATCCAGCAATTAATTATATGTTTAGCTACCACCGGCGTAATTGATAATCAATAGTGATGCACTTGTAACATCCAAGTAACTCGTACCAGCTGGCTGTTGTCCCTCGCGCTACTGCAGAGACAGAATATTTTCCTGCTGTGCTTTTTCTGTACCTCTTTTTTAGGAGGCAGGTTAAATGTGAATGTGATGTCTTACATATGTTCCCTCTGGGCATCAGCAAAAAGAATGCATTTGGGATTTAGAACCTGAGTTACTTACACACAAATGAAGCGCTCAAGGTCTAGAGATCTGATTATTTTCCACGGTGACGTCGTATTATCTTTTCATGCGTCGCGAAAGTCAATGTAATTAAATTCTTCAAAAACGCCATTGTTTGCGCATCCTGGCAATGAGGACGTAACCAAGCATAACGCCCCAAATTCAAATCAAATTGGAATTTCAGTTATATTAGAGCTTAAGAGACCATAAAACAACAGCATTACTCTAAATGGATGTAAACAATGCAGGCGGGATGGATTGAGGCGGGATTCCAGATGGAGTAAGTGAGCAGTCAATGGAATGACATAACATGGACGCGAATACGCAAAGGAATGGGATGGGAGAGAAAGAAGGAGAAAGAATAGTGCGCGCACAACGTGCCACGCGCCATGAGATGATTACCCCCAGCCGCGGCCCGTGCAGGATTTTGGCAGATAACGGGTAGGGAAAATTAATTATTTATTTAATTTTCCCTAGTCAGCGGATGTTGAAATCTACCCCCCCACCCCCGCTTTTACCTGCACGAGCCACAGCTGATTACCCCTCCCTCCGCTGTAATGCTCAAAGAAAAGAGATTAGAGACATTTTGTGGTTGTCCACAGCGTAGCCTTTTTTTCACAGCAACACATAAAATTACTCAAAAACCAAGTTGAGTAGGAGAGGAGTAAGAGAGAGGTATTCTTGTATTTTTCTAGCAAACAGTCTTTTATATGTGTCAACAGCAATAAGGCAGATGAGGAGAAAATGTTAACATCATATTTCACATTTTTAGCACATCCAGCCCACATTGACAAGCAGTACAATATGGGATTGGTCCCAGTGAAGAGTTTTTCACCATAAATAAACCATAAAGACATACAAAACACATACCACAACTACGTTGGTGAATTTCAAAAGTTCAATGTTATTTAATCACACTGAACATAGGATTATATCAACACATTAATATGCATATGTGCCCGGAAAGAAAAGGAAAGGGGGGTTTCCAAAATAAAGAGGATGTGATGATTAAAGTGAAGGTAAGAGGGTATACAAAAAGATCAAGTGCAGATCTCATAATTCTAGACATGAAACTAACAAAGGCTCTACCTCAAGCCACATATATCAAAGTAAAATCAACATTGTGCGTAGCCATGCTTTGAAATCATATCACAGTGCAGAGTTGCTGTTGATTAAGCTGGCGATCAATGAAGATGTCGACGTTTCGACCCCAAATATACTGTAAGCTTCTAAATTCCTTACGAGGGGTCTTCCTCAGGACTGAAGTGAAAGGGAAGGTGGGTCACCAAAATTATTCCCAGAACAGGGATGAGCAAGGAGTAGATGGGCGCGTAGGCTCCAGAAGGTAGGGAAGACGGCAATCTGGCAGGATGAATCACTGAATTGTCCCTCCCAAATACGTCTAATATGCAGCCACATTAATTGGCCAGACCTTAAGAAAAGCACGGAAGAGCACGAAGTATCTTCATTAATGTGTTGATATAATCCTATGTTCAGTGTGATTAAATAACATTGAACTTTTGAAATTCACCAACGTGGTTGTGGTATGTGTTTTTTATGTCTTTATGGTTTATTTATGGTGAAAAACTCTTCACTGGGACCAATCCCATATTGTACTGTTTCATACCCAGGTCCCAGTGACTTTAATTGGGTTTACCCTTTCTGGTAACCACATTGACAAGCAATCAGCTGTGCGCATAGTGCCGGAAGGCCCCAACACGTAACAGCCTCCCCTGGTCCACCCAGGGCACCCCTGCAAAACCGTGCACCCATCAACAAGGCCTTGCCAGGAATATCATTGGGACCACTTGCCACATCCATTCCAACCCAGTGGAGTCCCACAACTTCCAATCCAGGGCACCGCATAGCGCACCGGCCCACCGGGGTACCTGAACACATGCATCACCCCCAAAGTTTCAGTCCAGACATCGCGGGGTAGGGCAGGAGAGTGCAGGACCACTGGCAGGTCAGTCCACCCCACCGCCTGCACAGATTTCACGCAAATCATACCCCCACCTGGGGTCAGTTCAGTCCAGTCTCAGAATCATACATTCTTGTGTATGCCCCTTCATTATCTGCCAGGAACCTGCCACAGGATGAGGAGCTTACTGGCGCTCTCACCCTCCCCCCAAAAGACGCTGGCTGAGTTCTGCAATAACTCCCAGAATAGTCTGGATAAAAAGCTCTTGACCTTTGATGGACAAATCAACACCACTGTGATTGAACAGCTCTGCTCTACTTAACTGGACCAAATTGTGCTGGACCATGCCCATTGTGGAACCTGCCAAAATCCTGTGTATCGAATGGTTCAGTTTTTTCACTGACTCATTCATAGCTCTAACCAGTGCTCCAGCAGCCCAGACTGACTGTGGAATTATCTTAGACCATAATATCGAAGTCGCCGGGAAATGATTCCTTACCCATGAGATTGTGGAGAACAGGCTTTTGTCACTCCCCACCTACCCAACAGTACCATATCATTCCCCCCTGCATGAATGACCAGGGCAAGCACCTCCCTCCAAGGTCTGCAGGAGGTGACCAAAAAGGTCCTGCAATCAAAGCCCCCCAGTACCCACCCAGTGATGCATGAATCATGCATCCAGCTGGTCCCTCTCAAGGCGGGGTCCATGAAATTGTTGCTCTGCTCTACGAATAAAGGAATGCCCATACCAACACATGTGTACTGACCCACACCCATTGACTGTGAGAAGAGAGCACATATATAGCTAGCGGGCATTGAGCACCTATCCCCACTAGACCAAATGCGGCCACACGTATTGCTCAAATCATGGTGACCGCCATCTGCCCACCCTCTTAACGACCTCCGTCAGTTAGCCCAGACTTGCTCCGGTGGTGACTGCTCCATTGCAAAGTGAATGCAAGCTAAACTGAGACGACTCCGTGCCCAGCAGGGCCAAAGAGAGCCTGCACACCAGAGTAAACTGAAAACAGGTAATTGGTATGGCGTCGATATGCACCAACAGCTTGGTGCATCCGCACCTGGGGCACCATTGCAGGAAATCCTGTGCCAATACCACTGGGCAGTAGGGGGTACCCGGTGCAGGGTGGAGGTTCACCAAAGCCCCTTTTCCCAGCAGGTCTCTCTTTGACTTCCTGACCCTCAGGTGAAGAGTGTCCCCCTCTATGAGTATATCTGACACATCAAAACTGCCGCCCCACCCTGTTTTGGAGGAAGCCACCAACTCGGAAATCCAGAAAGCCCTGAAGACAGTGAGCGAGTATGCGAGACTAAACAACTTTACTTCATACTGAGACAAGTAAATCTGATGCAGTACACCCACTATCCATGCCAGCCTAGTCACATCAATAGATTTCCTGCTGTCCTCTGCAGCGGGAACCATGCACTCCCATCCTTTAATGGCCCTCCGCACCCTGAAGTCTTTGGTAGAATTTGTAGTTCCTGCTAATCCCACGAAGAAGGCGATTGCTGACAACTGCTTCAGGACTAGTGACAACGATTTACCCTCATCTTTCTGTCTAGCCAGAAAAAGCTGTACTCCCTATGGGGGGAATCTTTCCCCTGCATTCCATGAGCTAAAATACGTATCATAAGCACACCACACCACCTCGTACATACGTTTGGTTGTGGGTGCCAAAGATGCTGCGATCAACTCTGGGGCAATGGGGCACCAAGCCTCCACAACTGCTCTGGAAAGTCTGACATCATTTTGTCTGCTTGCGCCAACGCGCTCTGAAATCTGGCAACTTAGATCGAGACAAAGCATCAGCAATTGCATTATCCACCCTTGGCACATGTTTGGCAGGAAAATGTACATTATGCGTGAGACAGCATCGAATGAGGGCCTAAGCAGGCGTAACACAAAAGGGCATCTAGCATTCTGATTATTGATTCCCATAACCGTTGAAATGCTTGACAAAAAATGATTCTGCTATTGGCTAAGACGGCAACCCATATGTGTAACGCAACAATGATAGAAAAAAAATCTAGTAAGGTAACCTTGCCTGTAAGCCCCAAGGCCACCCAGTCTCCTGGCCAATGCTGCATGCACCACTTGGAGCCTAACACAGCCCCAAAACCCATACTGCCTGTTTCATCAGTATAGAGGGCTACTTCCTTGCTGGTCTGGCTGTTGCCACAAAAGAGTGCCATTGAAATTGTCTAAAAAATCCCTTCCATATGCACAAATCCTCTCTGACTTCTGATGACAGTCTCATTTGGTGATGTTTGGCCTGCAGGCTTGACATTGCCCTGGCAATATTCATTTAAAAGGCCCTCCCCTTGGGACTCACTCTTAGGGTGAAGTTCAACTGCCCTACCAGAACCTGCAACTGGTGCAAAGTGATCTTTCTGACTGCCAGGCACTATTCGATTGAATCCCTGAAAACCTCGACCTTGTCCTGGGGCAACTTGCACTTCCTTGCGACAGAGTCTATCTCAATGCCTAGGAAAGAAAGATATGTTGTGGCGCTCTCAGTCTTGTCCTCTGCCAACTGTACCCTCAAGGCATGTGCCAGCTGCCTGAAGCCCTGCAGGGCCCATCCACTCGCCAGTGAGCCTGGGCAACTCATGAACAGAAAGTCATCCAAATAATGCACCACTTTGTCGGATGCCACTAAAGCCTTAAATGACCATTCAAAAAATCTACTAAATCTCTCAAAGACAGAGCAGGCTACGGAACAGTCCATGGGCTTGCATAGGTCAACAAAAAACTGGCTTTCAAAGGTAAATCCAAGCAAACAAGTGTCGTCTGGGTGCACGGGCAGAAGACAGAAGGCCGCTTCAATATCAGATTTGGCCATGAGTCACTCCTGCCCAACATCTGTAGCTTTGCGATGGCCTCATCAAAAGTAGTGTACCGCACCGTGCACAGACCCTGATCCAGCCCATCATTCATTTGACCCAGGTGGAAAGGACAGATTGTGAATCAAGCAGAACTTTCCAGATTCTTTCTTAGGTACAATGCCCAGTAGTGAGCAAACCCGGGACGTGCATGGGGGAGAACTGAACGGTCCTGCAACCCTCCCTGCGTGCACCTCCTTCAAGGACTTTTTGCGAGCCACTTCAGGTTGTCACAGCACCAACATCTGATTTTTGGGTGGAACAGCGGTTAGGGGGGTTTGGGAAGGGAAGTTGGAACCCATCACTAAAACCATAGTAGAGCAAATGGGCATCCTGACCATTTTAATACTTGCTGAAGAGGTGAGTGAGCACCTGTAAACAAATAGGAGATAGGAGTTTGGCAGGATTCGTTGGACTGTCGCCCTTTTGGGGCAGACTGCTCTCTCTGTTTCCCATTCTTCTAAGGCGCTTAATCTCTGGGTGCCCTTTGGGTCTTGCAGAATGAGCAGAGGTGCTTAAACCTACATGCAGAACCCTTGCCACATTCCTTCTTGTCGTACTGCCAGCAGGCCAGTTTTTTGTTGCCAAAACTTTTGTCAGACCAAAAGGACTGTAATGGCTTTACTGAGGAGGGTGTCATGTTAAGCTTGGCATATCAAATATTAATATCCCTTTGATCCCAAGCAATCTGTGATCTGAACACCTTCGTCTGCATGAACTCAACTGGTTGCACTGGAGTCAGGAAAAGCCTTGAAACTCCGAGGCTGCGCTATGTATCAGGGACATGTAACCAAACAATTGTGGAGCTAACGCCGGCTATTTCTTGGTCAAAATTGCTGCATAAATGGAAAACACTGTCACCCAATTTTTAAGAGACCACTCAACCCAAACCTTTCTAGGCTTCTGCTCACTCTCTTTCCCTGATCTGGCCTTGCCTAGGACCACTCCCCCATAATCAAGTCAAAAATATATACAAATTCACCTTTATAAATGTTTTCTTTTGTTTCCATAGGCACATGCCATGCAATTGCCGAAGGGGGTGGGGGTCAAAGCCAATGATGTAGAACCAAAAATCATGAGGCTCACAGTGGGTGGGGACTGTACTGTACCTGCCCCTGATGGATTGACTCCTATCTGAGCCCACACTTGCGCTGCTACACCACCTTGGGCTGCGGCTGAGACTGTTTGGTCCACTGAATGTGTTATGCCCACCCCTCCTGTCTGCGTAGGTGTGACCAGGGGGGAGACTACAGGCGCCTCCCCCGATGCTGTTGAGGCCTGTGGAGGAGAGGGCCCCACCATCGGCTGTGTCACTGATGGGGCCACCCCTACCTGTGGAGAACTCCCATTCACCGCCGTGGAGGAGATCATCACTATGCTCTACCCCACCGCCAGGGTTGGATTGGGATTAGAAATCGGCCCGGGCACGCTAATAAAAAGTAGCCCACATTTGATATTGCCTTTCCAAGTTTTATAAACATCTGAAAACAAATGAGGCCACTTCTGCTCAGGCCCCCTGCCCCCGCTCAGTAGGCACACATTAATTAGCCGGCCCAGCAAGAGAAAGGGAGTGACACCTCTGCCCGTTGATAAAAGGGAGGTAATGAACGCCCATCTGCCTCCAGAAAGGCCACTCAGGGCCCCACTGGGCCGCTGGCGACATCTGAACACACCAGACACAGCCCAAATTGGCCCCCAGGCTGCCAAAAAAGCAGCCCACAGCTGGAACTTCGACACCGGCCCCACGGCCATTGCCCGAGTGCCCGCATTACCAATCCGCCCCTGCCCACCGCCCCCACACTCATGCATAAACACCAGCCCACGGGTGCCTGGTCCACACTGTGTGACACTGGGGGATTCCCTGTAGACACACCCCCTCCTGAGGTTCTTGCTTGGGTTTGCATACTGGTTTGGCCTTGTTGCTCCGGTTGCCTGTCCCTATAGCACTCTGGGGCATTTCTCTGCTGTTTTGAGGTAGGCTTGCCCTGATGCTGTTCCTTCTCCGATCCTCCCGCCAACTTCATGCCGTGATGCTTCGCTGCCTTCAAAAGCGCGCAGAGAGCACGGAATTTCTCTTGCGTGGCAGGGTTATCAGTGGAAGAGCATACCGGCTTATGCGCCATGTCACCACCACCCAGTTCTCAGGGTAAAGTACCATAAATACCCCAGCCCCCACGAATGCTAGATAAGATAGAGTGAAACACATATTAGCCAAACAACATTAACAGCAGCAACGTATTTCTGTATCTGGCGATATGCCACTGGCCTCACTAGGTTGAAGCCAATCCCCTTCAAAATGAAATCCCTGATCCCAACCATATCCCCGTACCAAGAAATGACTGGCTGTAATATCGAGGGTTAAGCTACCAGCACTCGCTACCAGCCTTCCCTCATTTCTCTGAGGTTTTGTAACCCACCCTTGCACAGCCACTACATGGCCACACTGCCACCGTCTAGAGACTCACCCACTGCGAGCGGTGCGCAAGCAGCGTATTTCCTGTGAAAATTCTCCCCCTCCACAAGAATCAGCTTTGATGAGCTGAGCCTACCCGAAGCAGCATTGCGCTACTATAGATACCAGACCCCTGCCCTACTTACACTCATTGCCTCCATCTATGCGGGTGGTCATTGAGCGAAGCCCACTCCGTCGCACCGTAAAGCAAAGCCCTCTTCCTTTTGGAATTCAGGGGATGAACTATTTTGCCCACTGCCCGAGGTGCTATGCTGACACAGATGAACATACACACACACTGTGGCCCACAGTCGGCGGCCCTAGCCGCGACACCTATTCCGGTGTTGTAGGAGAGTGCCATAATGCACCTTTCCTCCTGCCTATCCAGATGAAGCTCCAAAAACAAACGAGCAACTGCCCAGAGACTCACTAGTCTGATGATGCTCCAACGGATCAACAATAACCCCCTGCGCCACCCGGAGCCTAACGCGGCCCCCGGCTCTTCAGTGGCACCCCCCAGATCGCAGTGCGCCAACAAGTCTGCAACAAGGCCACCCAGGAGACTCACCCGCCCCAGGGATATCTTCCCCTAGTACCATACCTGGCATGCAATGCGGTGGGTGTGTCACAACCCTGCTGCTCCTTCCAAACAACATGCTACCCCTCCAAGCAATCCAAACATCGCGGCACAGACAAACATGCCAACAGCCGCCCGGGAGACCCAATGAGATCTATAAGCTGCTCCTCCTCTCCACTTCCTGCATGGTCAACTTATGCTTCTGCACAAATTGCCCTCTCACAAGTAGCATCAGCGACCCATGAATAGCTTGCGGTGCTTGCTCAAACAGGTGAAGTCAGGAAGCGGCATGGCCAGGTAAACGAGCACAACTATCACATAGATGCCAGTGCCATCCAGCAGGAAGGTGATGTATGCTTAGTAGTCTGACTTCACAGGCAAGGCCTCAGCAGGCTGAGGTCAGGGTTGAGGTAGATCTCCCTCTGATCAGTGAACAGCATAGGTTACCCCAGCCTAACAGCTATAATGTCCGCCGTCCTTGTCAGTGCCTGGAGCCCAGTTGCTGCTGCAGGATGCTCTTGATGGTAGCCATGACCAGCAGCACTTCGCCCTGCCTGCTTCCTAGAATACTCCCCACTAGATAGTCAAGCAATTCTGGAAGAATCCCTTGCTCTCCCTGCTGGAAAAAAAAAAATAATGGTGATCGGAACGGGGAGCAGGGTGGTGAGCATTAGGGAGCAGGGGAAAGGGGAAGGGAGAATGAAAGGTCCAGGGGTGGAAGGAGACTAAAGAACAGGGGCGAGAGCAGCATGGAAACACATGCATTTTATGGAGGACTGAAAATAAAATGAAAAAAGGAGTCCTCTAAAGAATGCAGTGGAAGGATACAACTCATCCAGTCAGAACACTGTGAGACCTATATGGTCTTGGGTGGGACAAACAGCTAAATCTGTAAGAGCTGAGACCTAAAAAGAGTCCCATCGAGTATGCAGTGGAAGTATACAACTGATCCAATCAGAATAGGGTGAGACCAAAATGCTCCTTTGGGGGAGGGGATGGTGGTAAAAACAAGAATAGGAAGCAAAGAGCAGACAACTAAGTAAGACAATAAAGCCACCCGATCATGACCGGGGGGGGGGAGGGGGGTTAACACAGCCAACTATAATTTTATGTTACATATATAGCTAGCTTGTGACATAAAAAATGCACAAACTGCATGGGAAGTGGTAAAAGACTGAGTGACCACCATTGCTTCCACTTCTCCTTCACCAAACCCAGCTTACGCCACCATGCCTACTGCAATCCTTGCAAAAGCTGGAACAAGTTCACTGAAGACCAGCTCACCACCTCCCTCAGCAAGGCCCCACCACACATATCCATGGACGCCAACACCTCAGCATGCAACCTCCAAGCCTTCCAAGAGTCCAGGCGCACCTGCAGACGGCTTGAGAAAAGATGGAGGAGCAGCAAGGTCACGGCAGACCATGTAGCCTTCAAATCCACCATCACCGCACACCACTGCCTCGCCAGAACAACAAAGAAAGCAGCCATCATGGAACGCATCAAGGCCAAGGCACACAACAGCAAAGAACTCTTCACCGTTGTCAAAGAATTTGCTAAACCCAGCACAGAGACAGCAGACATCCCCCCGTCTCAAGACCTCTGCGACAATCTCGCCATCTTCTTCCACCGCAAGATCAAGGAGATCTACGATGGCTTTGCAATCCAAGACTCACCCACCCCACCTGCAACCACCGCACCCAATGGCTCCAGCCCCCAGCAGACCTTGACCAACTGGACTACCCTCACCTCTGATGACACCCTCAGGATCATGAAGAGTGTCCACTCCGTAGCCCCCTCGGGTCCCTGCCCTCACCACATAGTCAACAGAAGATGCACCTCCATTTCACGTGAACTTTGCCACACCATCAACTGCTCTATCGAGTCCGTAACCTTCCCGGAAGACTGGAAGCACACAGAGATCAACTCCCTGCTGAAGAAACCTTCTGCCAACCCGACGGACTTCAAGAACTATAGTCCCATCTCTCTGCTCCCCTTCCCAGCCAAAGTCATTAAGAAAGCCATCAACACCCAACTCTCTGAGTTCATCGAAACGAACAACATCCTGGACCTCTCCCAATCGGGCTTCAGTAGCAACCACAGCACCGAGATCGCTCTCCTCGCCGCTACAGATGCCATCTGCACCCTCCTCAACCGAGGCGAGACTACTGCCTGCATCCTCATGGACTTCTCAGTCGCCTTTGAAACCGTCTCTCATCACACCCTCTGCGCAAGACTCCACTACACTGGCATCCATGACAAAGCCCTAGAATGTATCCGCTCCTTCCTCACCAGGCGAACGCAGAGAGTCAGACTTCCACTGTTCAACCCACAGAGATCAGCTCCAGAGTGCCTCAGGGATCTTTCCCAAGCCCCACCCACTTCAACATCTACATGGCTCCGTTTACAGCCATTGTCAGAAGCCACGGACTCAACATCGTCTCCTACGCCGATGACTCCCAACTGATTCTCTCCCTCACAGACGAACGCACTGCCGCCAAGAGCAACTTTCACAATGGGATGAAGGCGGTCACCACCTAGATAAAGAACAGCTGCCTCAAGCTTAACTCATACAAGACTTAAGTCCTCATCCTGGGCTCCTCCTCCTCCTCCTGGGACGACTCTTGGTGGCCCACAGCACTCAGAATACCCCCCACACCCACGGACCACGTATGAAACCTCAGCACCATCCTGGACTGCTCGCTCTCAATGAACCGCCAAATAAACACTGTTTCATCCTCCTGCTTCCGCACGCTCTGCCTCCTTCGTAAGATCCTCACCAAGTCCAGGAAAACGGTCACCCATGTGCTCATCAGCAGCAGACTTGACTACGGCAATGCACTCTATGCCGGCACCACCCAGAAACTCCCAAAAAAATGCAAACCTTCTAGAACGCCTCCTTCAGACTCATCCTGAACATCCCACGCCGCAACCACATCACCAGCCAACTGAGAGACTTTCACCGGCTACCTGTCAAGAAAAGAATTACCTTCAAGCTTCTCACACATGCCTACAAAGCCCTCCACAACGCCGGACTTGCATACCTCAACCATTACCTCTCCTTCTACACTCCCATCTGACATCTTGGCTCCGCCCATCTGGCCCTGGCAACCATCCCACGGATCTGCAAGACCTCGGCTGGAGGAAGATCCTTCTCCTAACTCGCTACGAAGACCTGGAACTCCCTGCCTCTGCACCTCAGGCAATCACCTTCGCTGCCGCAATTCAGGAAGGACCTCAAGACCTGGCTCTTCAACTGAACCACAGACGGGGGTCCCTGATCAGCGCCTTTAGACCCTCACGGTGAGAAGTGGCACTTTATAAGATTACTGATTGATTGATTTACTGAAAGATAGGAAAGACTGATTTTCAAATTGTCTCAATTCTTATCATTGCTCTCTCAGTGTTTAATAATTTTTCGGAAGATCAAAAATGGTTTTGGTTTTAATACCTAGATTTCAAAATTTACGTATAGGGTTGTCAGCAGCAACTCCTTCTCATACTGGTCTCTGCAGCACTGAAGCTGTACAAATGAAACTTAAAGTCTAGAAGCAGAGCCGGCCTTAACTTAGATGGTGCCCTGGGCGAAACCACATTTTGCTCTCTCACTCGTTTTCAATTATCTGTCTGATAAAATCTTTGGTGGGGTAGGGGGAGGTGGGGAAGGTTAAGGGGCTCCACGAGAAGAAAATCAGAACAAATAAAGACAAATGGTACCAGCAGGCTTCCTATAAAGTGTTTGAGCACGCTTTTATTTGGAGCTAGGTCAAAGGGAGAATATGGCAGGCAGCTCTGGCGCCCCTCTGAAGGGCAGCGCCCTGTGCGTGGGCCGTGCTCGCCCATACTAAAGGCCTGCACTGTCTAGAAGTGTCAGACTAAGAATTCAGGCAGGACAGACACTCTTGACCGGCATGTTTGCTGTTAACAGCTTTTCACACACTCATGTCTAAAAAGGAGCTTTGAAAATACATTATCACTATTATTTTCTTGCTCAATACATTCCATCCCTGTCACCACGGGTCTTTTGCTGTGGCCCACGGGCATAGCTGAGCCTGGGGGACCCACTGAACTCTGATGCTTGTTTTCTGTTTCAATACCCAACCAGTGGTGAGGTGGGCCATGTGAGTGAGAGCACTCTGATGGAGATGCACTGAGGGAACAGAGACAGGGGACAGGGCAATGTATGACAATGGGGGTCGAGCCTGTGCATGTGAGCCCTTGCTGAGGCATGTGGGGCTGCGCCTGGCCATTCGATACTGTGCCGGGCATGTGGTGCTGTACTTTGCCATATGATGGCTTTCTGTGTAGGAGATGGCTGTGCCCACCTCATATGATAACAGCGCCCATGGCATGTCATGGCAGCACCCTACTTACTATATGACTCCTAATGAAAGTAGACCTTTATTTTCTAGCAATAGTTTGGGTTCTTTTAAACTCTTTTATCATTCTTTTATTATTTTTTTCACTTGTATGTTTTTTGACTTTGGTTATGTCACTTCCAGTTATGTCATGAAGACGAAAGTGTCTCCATCGACGTCCCGACACAGTGTGGGAAGTCGGCCTAAGAGGAAATTTCATCCTTATTGAAACTTTGCCATCTCACTACACTGACAACCTAAATATGTGAAAAAAGATGTGAAGACGTCATCCCCAAATCCTCAGCCCAATTTCTGGAGCGAAAAAACCCATCCTGAGGAAACCAGTGTTGCTTGCACTGGAGGTTCCACAAAACTCCCACAACCATGGTGGCGAACTGAAGAATCGCTTCCGCTTCCGCTAGCAGTCTAAAGTCGGCTCATTCAGGTTGATGATGCATTGCATTACCAGCTGCACTTGACCCACTGCAGCTGTTGTTCGGACACAACCGAGCGAGCAGTGGCTGTGTTTGCATCCATAACTTGTCTCTTTAGGAATAGAAAAGTCATCGCTGAAAATGGGATACTACCCCTTTCTTTTGGCATTATCTAGTGGATTCCTGTGCGCAGACTGCAGCAGGCCTGCGATAGCTAAGCCGGGAATCCCTCTCACTAGTCACTGAGATAGCAGATGGGGCGAGGAGAGGTGGGCCGCTGCACACAGCCTCACTCCTTGCCGCCCCCTTCACTAGCAGCATTTCAGCACCCCGATCTGTCCACCAACGCAACATAAAAAGCCTACTGAATGGCAGAGTCTTAGCTGTTCTCCACCCTGACATATTTCAATAAAGAAAGACCTAGGACTACTCTTAAGTATTTTCTCACAGTGTGTACAATTTAAGAATGAAAAAATATTTAATAGCTACAAATAAACTAGGCACAGAGTGTATGTGAAAGAAAAAAATGAAAAAAATGAAAATATGTTCAAAGATAATATTTTATTTGTTTTTATATTAATTCATCAATATATTATTAAGTGTAAAAAGACAATTACATACTATCAACATGATATCATTAGGAATGTCGTCAATGACCTTTCATTCATCTTCCATTCCTCCACCCTGACATACGCATACACTCCTTAACTCCTCTCCATAGAAATGGCTGAAATTGTCAGTGACTGGCCGAGAGAGTGCCCAGGTGCAGGGCCTGGGCCCCTTATCCTCAACATCAGCCATGCAGTCGTGGCGGAGGTCCCGCAGTCGTGGTGGGGACCCGTACTTGTGGCGGGAACTCCGCACTGCAGTTTCTCATTGTGGAGGTCTGACCACGAGTACGGGCCCCCCGCCATGACTGCTGGGCCTCCGCCATGAGTGCGTCAGCTCTTTGTGAATCGGGCCCTATTCGCTTTATGTTTAGCCCACCTTCTCCGTGTTCATTGTGCCTTGCATTATGCATAGTGTCGTTTTCATTTACCACCTGTTTGTGTAAAATTGGATAAGGTTATTATAATATTTAAAAATAAATATGTTTTGTTTTTAGATACTTTTTTAAACATTAAATTCCATTGATTTATATTTTTAAATAACTTAAATAATTTAATTTAACATGATTTCCTATGAGGTTTTATTTTAAGTCCCTACCTCCTTCGATTTCTGTGGGAGGTTTTTGTAGTACTAGTGGTGGTCTATGTATGGTACTGAACTTACTGTAGCTCTGAGCCGGAGTACATCTACTACTGGTTTGGGTCCTTTTTAGTTGTCCTAACTTTAGAAGTTCAGTTTGTGAATATCAATCTGTCTTACATTTGTGTACAGCTCTCATTCGTTCACTCCCATTCGACCCCATATTGGATTTCCAGGCTATGGCAATTGTTACCAGTATCAATCACAAGTGTATAACCATGATGATGAGCGTGCTCTTCTTTTAATCAGCACTAATCCCAAAAAGAACGATTTGGGGGATGGCACCAGTGCACAGCCAGAAAACATAGATAAAACTCAGGTCACCTCCACAATCCCTACATTTGAGCTCCAAACGTGGACACAAAAGGCCATAGAGCGCTATGTTGATAGATAAGCAATAGGAGTAGCTGCAGTATTTGGGGGCGTGCTGTAGCGCCACCCATGCAAACCTACAAACCACAGACAGTTTTGAAAACTAGATGACCAGAGGATTCCAGGGTGGTGTGCCTTGCATGGATCCCATGAGGTTTTCTTACCCACATTGCTCTGCACACCTCAAACTTTGCCTGAAATCAAGCATTTTCCTTACATTTCTGTGATGGAAACTTGAGGAATCCATAAAATTCCTACCACCCATCGGTACCACACTCGTGCCGATAAAGACCCTGCGCCACTTGTGTGGCTGGGCCTAATGCTCCCAACTGTAATGGATCAAACTGAGGTCAATGGGAGTCCCCTCACAAGGGCTCCCATTGACCTCCGCGTCTGGTGGCTCAGTGGACTAAAGCAGCCACTGCAGGGGCCTGTGTTTGACCTCATGGTCACAGGTTCAAATCCTGGCGGGTCCACTCAGCCTTTCATCCATCTGAGGTTGATAAAATGAGTACCATTGAGTTGGGTAACAATAAACATCTGTTATTCAGTGCCAGGACACCTACGGGTAATCGTGCGCTTTACAAATACACCTGTTATGTTATTGACCTTGGTTTGATCTGTTCCTGTCATGTCTGATGTTTGCAGGGCATTGCAGGTAAGAAAACCTCAGAAAGCACACCACCCTGGAATCCCCTGGATGTCTAGTTTTCAAAATGATCTATGGTTCATAGGTTTCCACAGGTGGCAGCCGAGCACAGCTATAAATCCTGCAGCTACCTCTATCGCTGATCTCTCCAGGTAGCGTTTTTGGGCTTTTTGTGTCAAGGTCTCTTGGCCCACCCACACAAGTGAGGTACCATTGTTATTGGGATACTTGGGGGACTGTTAGGGGGTCGGAAATTTGTGGCTCCCTGCAGATTCCAGAAGTTTTCCTCACAGACATGTGAGGAAAGTGTGTGTTTTTAGTCGAAGTTTACGGTTCGCAGGGCATTGTGGGTATGAAAATGTTGGGGGATCCACGCGAAGCACACCGCCCTGGACTCTCCCTGGTTCCTAGTTTTCAGAACTGTCTGGATCTGGTACATTTTCCCAGGTGGCAGCCTACCCAAGGCCTATATGTGCAGCCATTCGCCATTGCAGGTGGGACTTTGCCTCACCCTAGAGCCTATATGTAAAACCAAAGCTCAAAAGAATCAAATGCCCTCTCGTTTGCCATTAGTATGGGATTTCTTCATGTACAGAGGAGCAGAAAGACTGTTAAGGCTTTAGGGTGAGGCTGGGGAGTAGATATTAGGAGGGGCCAGAATCACCCCATATTTTATTAGTAAAATATATTCCTGCCATACAGTGGGCTTTCTGGCCCCCAGGGGCAAATTGGGCAAACCTCCTGTCTGCCTGAGGGTGGGAGGGGGTCTTTTTTGCTCTTTTGTTGGGAGTAGGGGTGTGACCAATGCAGGAGTGTAACACTTGCACCACTTTCTTTTGCCCCAAAGGCAAAATCCCTGGTATCAGGTCGACTTTCTACCCCCTGGGGGACATATTTGGGGCAATTTCCCCAATTGGAACAAAACTTCTACCTTCGCCCAAGGGGTCCAGAAACACACTATTGCCCCTTCTGGGGAGGAGGTATGGCTAGATGCCAGGGTAGGCCGCTCCCTCCTTTTGTTTGTTTTTGCTCTGTTCTTTAATGTTTGGTGTTTAGTGGGCATTCTGTCCACCCGAGGCACAGATTGGGGGGGGGGGGGAATATGATTATCCACCCACTCAGTTGGCAGAAAGTCTTTTGGGCCATGGGGTGGGGGAGAGCATGGACCCATGCCCAAGGGAGCTGCCTTCCCCTCCCCCATAAAAATACTGAATAAATGCAGTCTCTGGTGTCTAGTGGGCTTTCTGCCCCCGGATTGGCAAATTGGTATAACTGCCCCAATCTGCCCCCAAAGGAGGCATAAAGACTGTCTGTGCCCTTTTGGGGTGGGGGCATGGCCATGCCCATAGTGGACAAGCCCCCACCCCTATGTTTTTTTCCCCTGTGTCTAATGGGATATTAAGGGAAATCACCCCATCTGCCCTCCAAGGGTTGCAGAAAGACTGTCACCATATTTTTTAGGGGCAGGGGCATGGCCATGCCCACAATGGGCAGCCCACACCCCTATGTTTTTTACTATTGACCCTGGTGTCTAGTGGGCTTTTTGCCACCCCAGGGGTGCAGAGCGGGGGAAATTATCCTGAAGGACTGCCTGTCCTCTTGTTGGGGGTGGGGGCAAGGCCATGCCAATGATGAGGGGCCCCCACCCCTACATTTTTTTAAAATGATATTCTCTGGTGCCTAGTGTGCTTTCTACCCCTCCGGGGGGGCAGATGGGGGGCAATCACCCCATCTACTCTTCGGGGGGACAGAAAGACTGTCACCTTATTGTTTTAGGGGTGGGGGCATGGCCATTTTAATTAACCATGGTATCTGGTGGGCTTTCTGCCCCACGAGGGAGTGGTGAAGAAAGACTAACATTTTTAATTTGCCCCTGGGGAGCTCAAGCCCTTGCCTAAGGGGCTGCTCCCCCATCTCTGGTGCCTAGTGGGGGGATCCCTGCTTGGTGATAACTCTCTTGTGGGGATCCCCAAGCAGGATCCACTGGGCAGAGGCACCATTGGAAAGGGGAGATTCTCCCCTTTCCAACGATACCTCCCCCAAGAGAATCAGTGCTCGGGGCTGAGATTTGCCTCCGAGCACTGATTCAGTGAAAGTAAAATGAGCCCATCCGCTTGTTTTGCTTTCACTTTTACTGGAATGACGTCAGTGCGCCCTGCACACCATTTGTCATTGCAGTAAAAATAAACACTCAGGCTCCTTGGGAAGCTCTTTCCGTGCAGCCCAACCTAAAAATCAAATAATGGACTACCTCTGGTGCAGAGCACCAGAGTGGCCTTTATATACCTCCCCAGTGTCGGCCAATAGCTCACAGACATACTGGGGAGGTAGTGCGGGTGTCGGCTATTGGCAGACACCTACACTAAAAGGGTTAAGCTTCATTGACTTGTAGTGAGAAAAAACATTTTTATGCTGGTTTAACATTCTGTGTACTTTAGCTTTTTTGCTTCAATTGACCATTTCTAGCAAGTGCCCTGGTCAGTTGGAATGACAAATGTCTGATTCTTTTGTTGGCTGCTTGCTATTTTAGTTTTAAATGCCAGTTGGACTTTATGCTTCTCAACATTTTGTGTTTTGTTTTTAACACTTGGTATTGCAGACAGTGAATCCAGGATTACGCTGAATTAGCAAAGCCATAGCAGGATATGTCAGAAAAAAAAACCCTGATCCCGCGCAATAGACTAGTGAAGCTGAAAATACATTTGTGAAAATTAAACAGGGACTGGTCTCTGCACCGGCATTAGGACTCCCTGATTAGGCCAAACCTTTTAGTTTGCATTGTCATGAACCTATTGGAAACCTGTTGGATTTGCGCTTCATGTGTTGGTACAGGGTCATTGGGATCAGAAACATCCCATAGCTTATTACGAGTCAATTCTGAACCCAGTTGCTTCTGGGGGCTCCTACCATGTATAGCCTCTGCAACTGCGGCCATAAATCTTATTGAAGCATCTAAAAATATTGTGATAAGTTCTCCTGTGCCTCATTCAGTGCTGGCACTCCTCCTCACTAAAACACCGAGCACCTCTCTAGTTGACTGTCTGGATATGAAATGTTATTGTTGTCTACTTCTCACATTATCCTGACCTGGATCCCAGGCCTGAACCCTGCTCTCTAATGACCACCAGTGAGGATGCGGAACCCCATAATTGTATCTTTGTTATTGCACATGTAACCAAACCCCATGTTGACTTAACTGATGTGCCTATTCTGGCTTTGCTATATGTACAGTGTATCAGATTGTGGAGAGTTGTCATGACCCAACTGTGAAATCGGCTCAAGTTGCAGAGATTATGGCTCTCACCAGCACCTGCATTTTAGCCAACGAAAAGATTTTAACCATGTATACAGACTCAAAGTATGCATTAGGAGTGATGCATGACTTTGGGCTTTTGCAGATGAAAAGGGGTTTCTTAACATCAGGCAGAGCCCCTATTAGAAATGGACAGTATGCTCAAGATTTAGCACCCTAGCTGATCTAGACCCTAAAAAGTCTGCTTTATCTAAAACTACTGATATTGTAACGTACATTATGAGAATTGACTTATTTCTTGTACCGAAGCTAAAAGATTTATCTCAATAAGCAGGAGCAAGCCTAGATTCTGATCAAGCAGAAACGTAAACGAGACTCTGAGGGGGTGTGGAGAGGCAGCACAGGGCATGCGGTTGCACTGAAGTTTCTACTCGCGCAAACTTGCCAGGTTGTATCACAGAGCAGCCCATGTTGGTAGGGAAAGCATGATGCATGCCCCAGCAAACCATTGCTGTGCTCCTTTTCTTTCTTCCTATTATCTGTACTGTGCCATCTGTCTGTCACACAATGTTGGAAAAGAGATTAAGGCCATCCCTGCTCTTCGCCCTCCTCCTTGGGGTCCCTACATGCACATCCAGATGGACTTTGACCAAATACCAAAATGCGCAAACTATTTATATGACCTAGTTATTGTGTGCATGTTCTCAGATTGGGTGGAAGCGTACCCTTGTGCCTATGCAGATCCCATTAAAGTAGCTCAGCACGAGACTTTATCCCTTGGCTTGGAGTGCCATATCAGCTTGCAAGTGTTTCTGGGATACACTTTGTGTCAACAGTAATACAGGCACTTTGCAAGGGTTTAGGAATAGACCTGCATTTCCATTTTGTATACCTCCCGGAGTCAACAGGCAAGGAAGGAAGGAGCCATAGTACATGTAAGAGCAAGAGAGCTAAGATATGCTCAGAGACCCTGTAAAGATTTCACAATGTCCTGACATTACTATTTTGGTCCCTCTGAGCGATTCCTTCCCAGAAGATCAGTTTGAGCCCAAAGAAAATAGTAATGGGCCGACTCATGATACTGCTCACAAATCCACCAGTCTCACCTTCTTAATTGGATTTATACTTGAACAATAATGAAGTGTTCTAGTACTGCATAAAACTTATACAATTTCTCTCAGTTTCCGTTCTTAGGTTTGAGCAACCTTACCTGAGTGTCTGATCGAGGCCTGTCACTCCCTCCAGCCTGTCTGGGTGAACATGTGTACAGTACACCAGGGGAAGACAGCACTGCAGCCTCGCTAGCATGGTTCCCATCAGATCCTGTTCATCACAAATACATCTGTCAGATGTTGTGGTCTGGTGAAGTCGATATGCAAATGAGCTGTTACTCCTAGAGATGACAGTGTTTCTGTTTCTGGACCTGTGGCTGGCCCACTGCTAGAGCTGCCTCTCTTGCTATCTTGCCACCTGCTGGTGAGACAAGTCCTCTGTGCTCACCTTCCATGCCTGCTCCATCACCCCACACAATGTTGCCCAACATGCCTCTTGTTTGTTACCACCTTTGTCCAAGGATAAGTGCTCCCTTTCCAGATCCCTCTGCGGGTCTGGCCTGCAATCTTTGCCACTGCTCTGAGTGTCTTGTTGGTGTGGGGATACACCCTTGCTACAGACTCGAGAGTTATTCTGAAAGGGAATTGTACTGAACTTTCCCTTTTGCGGCACCGCAGCTCTGCCTACATGTGTAACTCCATGTTATGTTGTAAAAGTACAGATAAAGAATTAATTCTTCATCTTGCTGTATTTGCCCACACATGCCTACTGATGAGAGGCATACCATCAGTTACAATGATACTTGCCTTCATCTTTTCTGCTAAAGGCAATGACTGGCAGAGTGTGCCATCATCTTATCCCCTTCCTACCCAGGCCATGAAACATTTAACAATCCTATGAGCTGAAACAAGCCAGGTGTGGCTCACCTAGCAATGCCCGAGCAATGATTTTTTTGCATGCACCGAGAAGCAAACATCTCCAGTGTTCTGTTGGAAATAGTAAATATGATTTAACATTAGAGAATATTCCTTCTGATGACCTCCTTTTGAGTACTGTCGTTCTCATGGACTACTGTTTCATAAACGGATCCTTGGAGTACTCTTCAGATGATTTCCTTGGGTTCGGAGGTGAAGTAGGGAAGGAAGACTTTTCCCGTACTTCTGGTGAGGAAAGAGGCGATCAATCTGAGAGCAACTCCTTGGATGCCTATTTGTGCAGCCTTGTGATGAGTGTATGGTGGGGGACCTTTTTGAAGGCTGCTGAGAGGTTTAGGAGGATCAGAGTCACAGTCTCTTCTCGGTCGAGTAGGGCTCGGATATCGTTGGCAGCTGCTATGAGGGCTGTCTCAGTGCTGTTGTTGCTGCGGAATATAGATTGGGAGGAGTTGAGTATGAGGTCCTATTCCAGATGTGAGGAGAGTTCTTGGTTGATGGCTTTTTCTAATACTTTGGCTGGGAATGGGAGCAGGGAGATTGGTCGTAAGTTGTTGCATTTGCTGGGGTCTGACAATGGTTTCTTTACTAAGGCATGTTTCCAGTGCTTGAGGAAGGTGGTCGTGGCAATTGAGGTGTTGAACAAGGTGATGAGCACGTGGCTGTTTCTGGCTTTGCCTAGGTTGAAGATATGGTGAGGGAATGAGTCGGTTGGGACACCTGAGTGGACCGAGTTCATGATGGAGGCGGTGTCCTGTGGGGCGACCTGTTTCCATTCGATTAGTCGGATATCTGTGGTGGTAATGGGGTTGTTATGTTGCTTGAAAAAGTTGGTGGCCTTGGGCTAGGATTCGAAGTTTCTGTAGATGTTGGTGATCTTGTCGTGGAAGAAAGAAGTTTGCAGGGTTGTCACAGAATTCCAGTGAGGGGGTAATGTTGTTTGTTGCAGCTGAGAGGTTGGCAAATTCTTTGACATTGTTGAAGAGCTCTTTGATGTTATTGGAGTTTGTTTTGATGCGTGAGGTTAAGGCATTTTTCTTCGATTCTCGCAGCTGTCCGTGGTAGAGGTTGAGGCCTGTCTTGAATGCGGTCTTGTAGTTTGTGTACTTGCTGGTGTGCTATCTTCCTTCCACTTGTTTACAGTGTGTTTTAGCTGTTCTGAGCTCTTCACTGTACCAGCTAGCCTGCTTGGTGGACCTTCTTTGGATTTTTTTGCCGATGGGAGCGATGCTGGCAGTGAAGTTGGTGATCCACTTGTTGAAGTTTCTGGCATGCTGGTCTAGGTTGTGGGAGGAGATAGGGTGGGTGGTGTTGACGGCTTTGATCCATGTGTCCTTTGAGAATTTTCTCCAGCTGCGGTGAGGGACGTTGGGCAGACTGGGGGCGAGGTCTGTGAGCTGGCAATGTTGAAGCAAATGATGGGGTGGTCGGTCCAGATAAGTTCTGTGGTGTGGATGTACCAGATGCAGTCGCTGGAGGTGAAAATGGGGTCTAGCGTGTGGCCTGCGGTGTGTGTGGGGTCATGGACTAGTTGGGTGAGTCTGACGTTGTACATGCAGTCAAGGAGGTTGGTAGTGTTGATGTCATTGTGGTCGTCGAGATGGAAGTTGAGGTCACCAAGGAAAATGCAGTATTGGGAGTTTCTGGCGAGGGGGGTGATGAAGTCGGTGATGAATTTGCAGAGGGGTGGACGTGGTCCTGGAGGATGGTAGGCGGGATTGCCCCTGATGGGGTTTTGCTGTCTGTTTGGAATCAGACGTTGAGGTGTTCCATGGCTGAGGTGATGTCATAATTTGTGGTGGTGCATTGGATCGATTCCTTGTGTATGATGGAGATCCCTCCACCAGGCTTGTTGATGCGATCACGCTGGGTGATCTTGTAACCTTTGAGAATTGTGGTAGCGATGTCAGACGTGGAAGTGGGGTTGAGCCAGGTCTCAGTGATGAAGAAGACGTTGGGTGTAAGAGTGGAGATGAGGTCCCAAATCTCAGTGATATGTTTGATAGTGAACGTGTGTTGAAAAGGGCGCATGCAAGTTGGTGTTTTTGCTCAAGTCTGCTCTGCAGTGTGTTCAAGGTGGGGCTGCTCGGTGGGCTGGTGTGAGTGCTGTGGCAGTGGAAGTGGCAGTGGGTGCAGGTGAAAGGGCCTACTGTGGAGCATGGGTCGGCACGGAGGCAGCGTTGTGGCATCTTGGGTCCAGGGTGTAGAGCTCAGCAATGGTTTATCTAAAGGAAGGGGTTGTGGAGCTGGGCATGGTCCAAGTGGGGACGGGCGCATACGGGCGCAGACGGGCTTGCCTTTGGCATGTTTTCAGCGCATCAGCGGTGCTCTTGCTGTGCAGTCACGTTGCGGTCTGCATTAAGTAGGTCCTTCTGTTGGCATGAAGATCGGTGCACGGGAAAACCTGGGTGGAAAACCCGGGCGGGAAAACCCGGGCAGTTGCAGTGTCAATTAGTCAAACGGCGGCAACTGGATCAGGCTAGAACAAGCAGGCACTGGAGGACATAGGCAAGTGGCAGGCTAGGTGCCCAGGTGCTTTAGATATGAAGTTTCTTTTAGTCTCAATTAGACTTGCTAAGTTTCATGATTCTAGTAGACACAGAAGCCATTTAATTCATTAAGGGACATTTCCACATTTGTGCAAAGCTTAATCTCATTTTCAGTGTTGGCAGTAAGAAGCAGGATTTTAGGAGGATAATTCACTCAGTATTGTACTCATCAATATCTTCTGCTCAAGGAAGCCTCACACTTCTCATAGGAGAATATTCTTCCACCCGCTCATTAGATATGTTTTTGTTGAAAGTAAAAGGTTTCTCTTACTTGATAAGGTTCCATAGAGTTGCATTAAGAGAAAATGTACATATATTGTACTAAATTCATGTATTTAAGCATTATGCCAAATGGACCCTTTTCTAGTGAGAGCTCTAGTTAGTTGAAATGGCAATTGTTTTTTTATGTGCTGTGCTGCATGCTATTTTTACATTAAACTCATGTGAGAAAATTGGATTATTGGTTGGGGTGGTTGTGAGACCTCACCTAGCAATAATGTCAGTAATTCATATCTGGTTCAGTTAGGTATCTTTAAATCGAACCTTATCTCAGTCCTGGGTAGCTGTGGCATAAATCACTGCTATACACACCAAAAACTTTGAAAAAGTTTCAAAAAGTTTGTAACTCACTGATTTACACTCTTAGCGGTGGTCTATATGCCTTGAACATATCCGGGATAAAGTCAAACATCCAGGCCAACTGCGATGGAATTCAGAGATAGGATGCAAGCGCTGGGTTGGTCCAGGTCAAGATTTTACCTTTGCTCTTAGAAACTTTTCTGGTTCTTTTTCTTACAGATGGTGAGGTGGGCGTGGTCCTCCACAGCTGGAGTCTGGCCTTGGGTTTGATGTTGATGGATTAACAAAGTCCAGGGGTCTGTGAAAGACTCAGTTATCAGAGGCATTCGAGGCTACCTACAAACTAGCAAGTAGTGGTAATCTATGAGTTTTGGATTCTGGGCTCAGAAATCATTATCTTATTCTTTGGCTCACAAGCTATAGTCTTGTGGTGAGAAAGAGTCCTCTCCAGCACTGGCTTAGGGTGCAAGACCTGAGAGCAACCTCTTGTGGGCTAGAACGTTATCTCTCAGCTACACCAGCAATGTCCAGGGCAAGTCCAAGGCAAACTGGTCAGCTGCGGACTTTGCAGGTGCAGGGTTTCTTTAGCTATTGTGTGCCTGAAGTTTAACGGGAGGCTAGCCAACTAGCCCTTGTAGTCCACTCACTGGTCCTTGGCAAGAGTGGGAGCAGGACCAGTCCTTGGCATCTCTCTCCACGGGTTCAACAGCAGGAGCAGCCCTTCTCTTTCTGAAGTCCTATCTTGGCCACGTAGGTGCAGCAGGTGCAGTCTTGCTTAGTGCCGACTCTCTTTCTGGGGTCCACAGGTTCAGCAGGTCCAGTCCTTCTTTTGTTCTTTCTAAGTTCAGTGGTGGTCTGAGGCTGGATGCTAGGGGTGCTACTTTTATGCCCATTTTAAGATTGTGGGTGGGGGAGGCTCACTAGCCAAAGGGGCTACAATTCCCACTGGGCCACCTTACCAACTTTTACATCACTGCCTTTGGGGTTGGCACAAAACAATCCCACAGTGCATCTCTCTGACCAAACCCAAGATGTTGGGACCCTTCTAACTTGGGACAGATGCATGGGCACACCCCTAAGATGTGCCTAGTATAATGAGCCACCCCTCCTAGAAAAACAGTTTTGCAATGGGGTTTCCTCCTCTGGAGGAGATGCCAGCCTGTTTACCTACACACAAGAGCGGGCAAGCTAAGGTGTGACTCATTTGCCTGTCAGAGGTGGTAGCCCCTTTGAAGTTGGGACATCTGTGGCTGACGCCCCTAGGCCATCCTGGCAGGAGGAGGTCACACCTCCTCTCTTTAGCAGACTCTTTGTTTCTCTTCCTAAGAGCACTTCCCACCACTTAGCAGGAGGGCAGCAGGATGTCTGGGGTGACAACTGGTACAGTTGATCAGAAGCAGCTACAAGAAGTTTAGGGCAACAAAGTGGTGACTTTCTAAAGTCACCCTTGTATCATCTTAAATCTTACTCCAGCAATAAGTCGGGTTTCATGTAATATTTAATTTGATACTAAATTTGCTGGTACCAAATGGAAGTTAGCACTTAGTGCGTGGGCTAGTGAAACTCCATGTTAGCCATCGGGCAACAAACTTGCTACAGTGAAAATGATAATTTCTTGAATTCACTGTCAGGACATGTAAAGTTTAAATTCAACATGTCCTTCGTTTTAATATCTGGCATCCTGCCTTATGGGCAGCTAAGGACCTCCTTAAGGGTGATTAACAAATATTAAAAAGGAAAGTCTGGACATGGCAAAAGGGTTATTTTGCCATGTCCAGTGGGCAGTTTACAAGCTGCCCGACTAGCCTGCAACGGCAGGCCCAGAGCCCTGTTTTCACTTTGTCACAAAAGTGGCGCCACAATAATTGCTGCAGTCCACTGGTGACATATAACTTACCAGCCCTGGGTACACTTTGTACCATATACTAGCGATTTATAGGTATGCCAATCAGGGATTAGCCAATTTCACATACACTTTGAGAGATCCAGAGCAAATGCACCTGGGCTTGTGCACTTCAGAGTAAAAAAAAAACTGCAGAATCAGTCCAAAATTTGGGGGTGATCATGCAAAAAGATTCCTTTCCTTAAAATGTATGTTAATTGGAAGGCTTCACGATGTGGCATGTTTAATTTTTAACACAAGAAACACTGATCCAGAGGTTGAGCATTCTCAGTGGCAAAAAATCTGGGAGGTAAGTCAGTGCTGTTATTGCTGAGCAGTATGGTTTTGAAATGTTCGATCAGGATCAATTTCTGCTTAGGTCATAGGTATGAGGGCATAGGTCTCCAGTGTTTCACTTAAATGGGATCTGAGGTACTTTCCCTTTAGCCTAGGTCTGTTGAACTGATGAAATTCAGAAAGTTCCAGCTAATGTAAAGTCCCTTGGTGATGTGGGGATGAGACCTGTCAGTCAGTTTGCAAAGCGGCAACAGAGAAGCAATTGCAGATGGAGGCAGATTTCAGGCGCTTTGTCTTTCATAGACACTGTTTACCTTCATTTCTCTGGCAAGTTTTCAGTCTCATCGTTGGAAAAGCATCAAAGAGCATGAAAGTTGCTGTGATGAATTGAGCTGCATTTTCCAGCTGAACTAAGGTTAGGAAGTCGCAGCTCATGAATGCTGCAAAGCCAAGCTCTAATGCTGTGAGAGTAAAGTACTTGTGATTTTAGAACTGCCTTTCTAAATGCTTCAAAAAGAAAACATTTATATTGCTTCAAAACAAGCATATTAGATGTCGTTTTTGTAAGTCTGTGCAATGAAGACAAATCGAACTGTGTTTTTATTTAAGCAAACGCAGGAAGTGTCCTAAGGACACTCTTGTCCATATGTGCACATTGACAATGAGATCATATTTTTAAGCAAACACTAAATGACAAATAATACTGAGACTGTTTAAAGCTTCAATTTACTCTTCAGGAAACTTGGGTCCACGTTTACTAAGCCTTTACTTAGGGCAATGCAAAGGGTTATTTGGGATTTACAAAGCTACACATGGCTGATTTGCATGGCCTTGTGTGGCATTGCCTTAGATTTCTTAGTGGTAGGCGTTCCATGGGTGCAGCTTGGGTATTCCGGTGCATCCGCCCATGGGTTTGTCACAATTTCAGATTTTCACAGCTGGAATTGCATGAAATTGGTACACCTATCACAGAGAGGCGTAACAAGGATAAATATGATGATTTTTCCTTGTTACTTCCTCTTTCTATGCGTGATGCATTATGCACACATAGAAAGAGGAATATGACTCTTTGGATTGTTTTTGAACAGGAAGGTATACCTTCCTGCACAAAAACAATCCTGCCCGAAACGCAGGCACTCTTGCATCATAGTGCAAGAGTGTCTGCATTAGCGCTAGGCACCTTCAACTGAGAGAGCCGAAGAGAGCTTAGTAGATATGGCACTTTTCAACTCTCTCCCGTTCATGCAATGCAGCGCAGCAACTTTGCATGCTGCCCTGCATTGAGTGAACTTTTAATAAATATGCCAATACATATATCTATAGCCCTTGCGAAATATGCCCTGAGAAATATATATTTTTAAGAGAGCTAGACCCTTACATTGAACTTTCTAGTAGTTTATATGAACTACACCATTTATTCTTGTATGCATTTTAGAATTGAAGGCTAGTGTGTAGAGTATTTACAGAAACTTTTATGTTAGGGAGTTGCTCCTTTATATCCATTCTATTGAATATTGGAATACTTATATGAATGTTCATTAAATAATTTAATTTCTTCTAACTAGAAATCCTTGCTTGCAACTGTATGATTTATGTCACTGTTAGTTAATTTATGTTGTAGCTTTACAGAGGCTTGCTAAGTAACGCAAATGCAAACACTTATGTACTGCTTGCACATGTGTGTATATTAGGTTACAGTCAGAGGTATGCAGGAGATTTATAAAAGTAATTCTACACTGTAGATGTAAAAAGATTTATGCATATGTGTAGAAACCCGAGAAAGAGCTCACGTTGACTTACTCTAAGACTAGCTGAGGAAGTGAAACACTAGTGCTCAGTGCATTTAAAGGGGAACGCTGCAGGTGACGTCCTGGCTGTCTTGCTGTCCGCATCACAAGTCTCTCGTGGGTTCTCACCGCCAGTCTGTGTCCCTATCTTCTCTGGCGCATGCTCTTCTGGTCATTCATTCTGCAGGTGTTAGTTTGTTGTCGCACTGCTGTCACATCTTCCTGGCGCACCAGCTTTGCACTTCTCTGTGCATGCATTTGATCCTTGCTCGCAATGCGATGCTTCAGGTTCTGCTTCATTCATCTCTCTGGTGTTTGTGCTGCTATCAACTATCACGGAGTACAGAAGTTGTATGTTGCCATCATGCACTGCAAAAAATACCTCAGATCTTTTGATTTCATAGCTGAGAAGACTGGCTGCCACGTTACAATGACCTGACAATCATCTCGTTTTCTATTCCCAAACAACGTGTGTGCACTTTTCCAATAAGCAGCAGCGTGTCTGGTGCGCCAGGGTCACTACCAGGGCTGGTACAACAGCCCATCGCATAACCGAAGCCAGGTAGCTGTCACAGCAATGTCAATGTCAGTCTTACCTAAACACTAGAGATATACATGGTAGAATCTATCCACCGTCACTAATAGGTATCCTAACCTCCCAAGTCTATCTGTGCACATCCTGTGCAGTCCTGCTATGGGCAATCAAGAACAAACACATCCCACCGAAGCCCACATCTAGTGTGCCTCTGTAACCATAGCAGGACCTGTGTGGTCATCCAATCTGCCACCTGGCAACATCTTCACTGCTGTTGCCGTGTCTGTGGTGCCATTTCTGTTTTTCTACTCTGTTCCCTACATGTACACCTAAACGTTGCTCATGTACACACTATGTAATTACATTTATCTCTCATATAACTATATTGTGGGTGTATTATCAAGTCTCATGTCCTTGTCCACACACAACATACATAATTTTCATGACTGCTACTATTGTATCCAAACAACCTGCATCTACAAAAAAGTGCCAAGAAACACCAATCACAACATAACAGCCCATGTCCATGTAGCCAAAGGCGAATCCCCTCTTCCATTGCACCTAGGATCTAAACACTGGTGATCTCTAGGCCTCTGCTTAAAGCATTTGCACATCTATCACATCTATTTCTAATCTGCACCGGTCAATTTGAGTAATATGAAACAAATAACACATCAGCAAAATCAAAACAAAACCATTACATTTTCAGTGCAAAAAGTTGCCTTCAATGTAATAAACACCATAGCTCTGTACAGCTGAAAAAAAGATCAAAAAGTACATAGATACGTCTGAATTACAAAATTAGCAAAACCTACAAGACTTTTGCTTGATCAGATATTCTCCTTCATATCCTTAATAGAATCGTGACTTCCCATCACAATAGTTAGGAAACTTTGTATGCTTTGTCAGGACACAGAGGGATCATCATGAATGGCTGAACTATGTAGTTTGTCCCCTCCAACCAATTCTGTAGCAAGGCGTCTACCAGTCGCTACAGTATCTGGTCTCCTGCTGATGAAAGTCGGAACCTGTTTGTTCAAGTATGACACAAAGAGGCAGTGGTGGCTCCTCCTCTAAGGTGGAGGAGTGTCGCCCCACTGCTCAAAAGGAAAAATAAAATGATAATAACATATCGTTATGATCATTTTATTTTTCCTATTGCAGTCAGTGGCAGGACGGGGCTGGCAAGAGCAGGGGGAGGAGTGGTTTGCACTCCTTAAGTGCTCATGACTGTTTTGGTCATTACAACGCCTGGTGAGGAACATGCACAGGCTCCCTGTCCCCCTCTGAGCGCCAAACCACAGTGCTCAGACAAATCACAACGCCGCATTGCAGATTTGTGATTGACTCAGGGGAGCCTGTGCACCCGGGTGCTTCCTGCTGCCGGCTGGGACTGGAGACAGGAAGAAGGAAGATGGAAGACGGCAGAGGAGAGGCGGCAGCCGGCCGGCCGTTCCAGGTAAGTCCTTATTCTTCATTGCCCCCCACCCCCGTCTGGTAGCAGCTGCTACTGCAAAGGGGTCCTAATGGATGGGGCATGGGGAATGGTTCGTGGGTTTGGGGATTGGTGTGCACCAAGTGTGTCACTTGGAACATTTAACCACTGATGTTCTTGGGCCTCACCTGCTATTGAATCAAAAACTGAGTGCCAAGAATACTCCTTTATCACTTGAACCTTTAGGTTAACACAGGCAAATTATTTTGGATGTGTGGGGCTGGAAACTCAGAACTTAGTGTAGTATTTAAAGCACATAATAACTCAGTGTCTAACTAGTGCTTTATCTTTAGCCAAAGAAACATAATTATTCTACGATAAACCCAACACTATACATATAATAACACAGAACATGATAGCTACACATGGGGCTGTTAGAGGCCTATGGCTACTAGTACCAAGGTTGTCCCAATCCAGATTATTCCTATGATGTAGTGTATGGAGGCCCTGATCCTACAGTCTGTTCTGGTTTCTGAAAAGATGTCACGGTGCACCCTGGAACTCGTAGTTTGGGCAATGCCCCTTTGGCGGTGAAGCACCCTCCCTAGTTCACTCTACTTCATGAATCTAGGCCACTCCAATGCTCTCTCTAACTCGGAGTGTCTTTTAGTAATGATTTCTTTTCAGTTCTCAGTATGTTCTCAACCTTTATAGCCGCCCATGTGTTTTAACCGTGACTGCAGTCAAAGTCGGCTCCGCCACTCCAATGCTGCTAATGAATGCAGACTCTGATCTTCACTTGCATGTGCCCTGCTGTGGGGAATGCAGGATAACATGGCTTTAGTGACTTGTGACAATGCAGGAGTCTGGCCGGCCCAACACAAAACTACCCTCTCAAATGATCAGAGAGCCTACCACTAAGGGACCTTGATGCTGAGTAGTTTGGAGAGATTGTTAGGGGAATCGGATGGGGTTGTAGAAATGCCACCCTGTGTCTGTGCACCAGAATGATGAAGTAGTACCAAAAATCTAGCTGGTGTGAATAAAACAAGTTTGCAGACCCCTCCTCAGTCTCTGGGAATGTTGTCTAGTATGTTGTGTTTCAAGCTTACAACCCTGCAGCCACAGGTCACAGCTCATGGGAAATTAGTGCTCTTCCACCCAGCCTCAAGCTACTGGGGTCTGTCATCTGGGATAGCACCATCCAAAGACAGACCTACAGAAAGACATGCCATGTGGTGCACAAGCATGGTGGCAAATGATAGCATTGTTCCTAGCAGCCATAGATGAGAAGGGGTCCCTCTTCACCCTTCACTCAGTGCTTGAACTCCTTACTCTATCCTTGCATTGATCCTAGGACCTTATGTAGTAAGAATGCATTCAGTAAAAGTGGTCGCAATTGGCTTACTGACATTTACCGTATGCACTGATATTTTGCAAACGGGCGTATGTTCCAATAGGTTGGTCAGCAAAATACTGAATCATAGGGGGGGGCACAATTTGACCTATCTCATGAATAATAATGAGGTAGATCGTAAAATGTGACCCACTATGATTCGCTGCCATCACAGCCATAGTGGCCTGCTGGGGACAGCAGACCACATTGTCTGTGATCGCTTTCAACATAAAAAAGCATTTTTTTAATGCAGTCCGTTTTCTTTAAAGGAAAGTGGGATGCTTTTTAAAAAAAAAAAAAAAGTTTCACCAACTTTTTGGGGGAGTAATTAGTGTTTCATGGGCTACTGCCTACTCCTTCATAAAGGTTTCACAAGTGGAAGGGGCCCCTTTAGGACCCATTCCATTTTGCGAATGGGTTACCACATCCTTTGAGGTGTTGGTAGCCTATCAATGATTTGCGAACGCAATTGCGGATGCACATCATTGATATATACCTTAAGGAATCACAGATTGAAAGGGACTACCCCTAACAAATCCCTTCCAATTTACTATTCGGTATGTACTCTGAAGCGTATTTTGACATTCGGTAATGAGTTACGCAATCCCAATTTGGGTTTTATACATATTTAAAAGTTATTTTACAGTCACAAAGGCTCCAATTTTGTGAATCAGAGCTTTTGCGACCACAAAATAGGTTTGTATATACAGCTGTTAATTTCTCCAAGTACCTAGGCTTCAGGTGGCTCACCTGGGGAGCACTATGCTGCAGGGAAACCTCCACTACCACCTTCTCTGTAGTCATGGCCCCCTCATTCAAGCCTTCTCCAGTGGTGCTGGAACAATTTTAGAGTGGTGGTGCTGCTATCAATGTTGCATCACCAAAGTATTAGGGATTGTGAAAACTCTATGCGTCACACAAAGAACAAGTGTAGCAAATGAGTCTGGTCCATTCAGTTGGAAAGTGGTACTGGTTTGGTATGTTGCCGCTGGCGCATTTTGAAGCAGTTTGTCACAAATGTATTAGAAAAGCAAGGTGTGGTAGTGCACTGTCATTTATAGACAGCATATTTTCCATTTGCACAGACATACTGTTTTGCTGATATGTCATAAACGACAATGTGTGAAAATTGAGTTTCATTGAATAGTTATCATTTGTGCATCGCTAAGTAAAGTATCCTGATTTATTTTGATCCCATAAAATAGCATTGTTTCCATCACACTTCAGAACTACAAAAAGTGCTTCATTTGTGCTTTCTTAACTGCTGATATATTTTGAAATATTTGTACAGTCCATTTACAAGTATTTAAATGTTATTGTGTTAGAAAACAAATTGACACCCCTACAGTCATTCCTTTTCACACTCATTGTACTCCAGCACGATGGTCAGATAGTTCACTTTAGAGAAACTTCTCACTTTGTAGTCAGAGAATGAAAAGTAAACACCAATTTACATATTTAAAGAATAAGCAGCAATTTGTCAGAAGACATAGCCTGACATTTGACCTGTCTTTGAATGCACAGCCAATGTGCCAAGATAAATTCAAAATTGAAAAGCATCTTTATTGCTCATTCAGTTTCTGAACTCAAGGAATGTTGTTTCAGGGGGTGCTGCCCCAACCCCGTATCCTTACTTCCAGAGCATCCGGCCTTTTCCGAATAGTACTTCAGATCATGTTACTCACCTGACAAAGAAGCTGGCTCTCCAAAAGCATCAGTCCTGGAACTCATTCCTTTCACAAGAGACTGGTCCACTTTAAAAACCTTCAGGAATGTTCTAAGGCTGGCAGTACCTCAAATCTACATCGCTAATATGAAAGGCTTTCTCCATCCTCCGTTTTATGAAGCACTCTTGCACAGAAGATCTAAAATCTATTCCTATGTCCCTGCAGTCTATCCCTTTCTCTCTCAGACACACACCATGGTCACTCTGAAACACATCTAAAGTGCAACATATTCAGGACTGCAGGAGTGCGCGCGATCCAAGATAGCGGATGCGCTTTAAGTTCCGTCACAGCCTGCAATTTTCACGATGAATTGCATTTTTTCGCTTCACTGGCTGCATGAAAATTGGGATTTCATGTGCCCCTGCACTTACCTGATGATTTTGTAATAATTTTTTCTGCCTCGGTGCCCTCTGTTCTGCTTCTTCAGTGCTCCAGTCAGAAAGCTGCTCTTCCTGAGACTACCTGAGGGAGGTTTCCTGAAAGAGGGCAGTCTTATTCAGCCTGCTGCTCTTTCTTAAAGGTACTGTTTCTGTCTGTTGCTTCACTTATTAAAGGCAAGGTCTGCTATTACTGACACCTGGCAACTATTAACTCTGCTTTTCTGAGCACTATAATTTCACTGGTTAATTGCCTACTTTTTCAGTATTTCTATTGCAAATAGGAGGATTTTGTTCCCTATTTTCATATTTACTCAATTCTAACAACCTTTGAGAGAATTCGTGTTAGACCTGGCACCATTGGCGTGGGTCTCCCCTCCAATTTTCGCTTTTTGTCTCCTCTGTGTTTGCTGGTGTTAGATGCTCTGGGCGCTGTGCCACGGCCATTCCGTGCCACAGCGCGAATGCTCCCTATGGTAAATTGACTGTATGAATTGATGTTCCCATAATTGGCTCATTTGGTTTACCTGTTAGTCTCTAGTATAGTGCACCGTGCGTGCCCAGGGCTGGTAGACCGAATGCTGCTGGTGGGCCTGCAGCGCTGATTGCGCCACCCACAGAAGCAGCTTGTAAAGTGGAAAGTCGAATTTAGTATGCCTGAGCTCAGAATATTAAAGTACATCTTTTAGTGAGGGTTATTTCTATATTCTGTGTCTGAAAATACCACTTTGGGAAAGTGGGTATTTTCTTGCCTAAGTCTTCCAGTGTGCTCTGCTGTTATGTGTATTGGCCGTCTGGTTTTGGAGGGACAGGGTAGGTTGAACCCGACCTGGGTCGAGTAGAGAGATCTGCAGCTGGAGTATGGGGAGGGGTGACCCTTTGATCTGAGCAGGGCTGCGCCTGGCAAGGTGAATGATGGCTACCCCTACCACTGTGCGTCTGATGGCAGACCCCCTCTCCTAAAGGGCAGGATGCCACCTCGTAAACAACGTGCCCCCAGGACCTCCCCGAACTGGTTCTGACTGGGTTCAGTGACTGGTGACATTTGAGAGAACAAAGGCGAGGGGGGTATAAAGATGTGCGCGAAAACCCCCACGGGTGTGTTACTTCTGGATGCCAAGACGAACCTCTGTCCGAGTAACTAGAGGGAAAGGACTTTGAAACTTTCATCCATCTTGCTGAAGCAACTACCCAAGGGCCTCATTTGAGCTCGCCTCCTGCTGAAGTCTCAGGGACATTAGACTTCACCCATCAGCCGTCTGGATTCCTATTTGAGGGGGATTCTACCCTCAGGTGAGGCCTCTGTTGAGAATTCCAGAGCCTCTGGTTCTACTGCGGGGAACGCGGGCTGAAAGTCGCTATCGCTATTGTGGGCCGCTGCAGCTGAGGAGCTGTGCCGCTGAGTGCCCGCATTTGCCATCCTACGAAAATCATCGCTATCGCTATTGTGGGCCGCTGCAGCTGAGGAGCTGTGCCGCTGAGTGCCCGCATTTGCTGTCCTACGAGAATCATCGCTATTGCTATTGTGGGCTGCTGCAGCTGAGGAGCTGTGCCGCTGAGGGCCCGCACTAGTCACCACTTCCAGGATCTTGTTACCACCTGCGTGTGCCGCTGGGTGACCGCCTTTAAGCCCCGTCCCAGGATTATCGTGAGTGCACGCCGCGGACCGCTACAGCCGGTACGTGTGTACGCTGTGGCCGCTGCGAGTCCGCCTGTCATCACCGCGGCTTCCTTGTGAGGCTGCGTGCCGTGCCCTTTTACATCTCAGGTACATTGTGCATCACCGGGTCGCGTGGACCCCGGCCCCGAACTAAGTCCGTTCCACCCCTGTTTCGAGTGCCTTTATTGCTTTTGAAGTGAATCTGTAATTGTGTGCACTGTGGCTCCTTGAGTGTTTTTAGCCTCGTGTTCAGTCTATATAAAGATAACCATTTTTCTATAACTACTTGTGGTGTCCGTTTGTAGCGTCTCTCCTGTGTTATTGTGTATATTCATAAATGCTTCACACACTGCCTCTGAGATAGGCCTGTCTGCTCGTGCTACGTTACCACAGGGTTGAGCAGGGGTTATCAAAGGGTGTAGCCCCCTTACTCTGACTTAGGAAGAGGGATCCCTATTTGGACCTCGGCGCCAGCCGCAGCCAACTAGAGATCCCCATTTCTAACAATTGTCTTTTATACTTATATAAAATGGACATTAAAAACGCACAAAATCGTCATAACAAATTAAAACAAGCATCCTCTCTACCTCCTGCCAAAGCAAAAATGGAGGATTCACATGCAGAATCAATGGCGAAAATTCTGGAAGAAATACAAACCATACTTAATTATACAGACGTCATATGCTCGGATATTAAACATTTTCAGAGCGATATAGCGGCGCTCACAAAGTAGACCTCGGATAATGCCATTAAAATAATAGATAATAAGGCTCCGTTGACTAAATGTTACCTCAGGTTAGTCTTATTATGCCTCTGAGGAAACAACTTCTAGCCCTAGAAACAGAAATCGCCAATAAAATTTGCGAATTTTCAATCTGCCAGAGAACACTGAGGGACAAAACTGTAGATCTTTTTTGGAGAATCTCATACCTTCACTACTGAAAATAAAATTCTCTGAAAAGTTTGAAATCGACAAGGCTCATCGAGTTCCTTCATATCGTAAACCAACTCAATCCAAACCAAGACAAACGATTTTTAAAGTACTGCGACACCATCATCTTGCATTTTTTCAAAAGGCTGCCAGAGAAAGTCCATCACGTATGGTTGAAGGACACAAAGTTTATATCCATCAAGACTTTGCAAAAGAGACTGTTGACATGTGCAAGCAATTCTCTGACATACGCCCTATATTAAGAGATACCAAAGGGGATGATGGACGGAGCGCCTGAGCTAATCAAACACTCACCCCCAGTCAACTGATCTGGTTTTAATCCATCATCATTCTTTAGCTCACTCCACCACCCCAGTTCAGACATGGCCATATGCAAATCAGTCTGACCCTGTGCCTCATGGGAACAGTCCAGCCCGAACTGCCAAGCCATGTCTTCCCTGGACCGGAAACAAGCATCCTGGGACCGATTTCTGGCTATTCAGCTGTCATCAGCCAGGCTAGCTTGAATCCAGTGGCAAAATGAGCAAGGGACCCACGTCTGGGCATACCCTGCCAACTTAGGGCGAACAAAGCGATGCCAAAGGGGATGATGGACGGAGCGCCTGAGTTAATCAAACACTCACCCCCAGTCAACTGATCTGGGTTTAATCCATCATCATTCTTTAGCTCACTCCACCACCCCAGTTCAGACATGGCCATATGCAAATCAGTCTGACCCTGTGCCTCATGGGAACAGTCCAGCCCGAAATGCCAAGCCATGTCTTCCCTGGACCGGAAACAAGCTTTGTTCGCCCTAAGTTGGCAGGGTATGCCCAGACATGGGTCCCTTGCTCACTTTGCCACTGGATTCAAGATAGCCTGGCTGATGAGGGTTTTGAACCCGAAACCGGTCCCAGGATGCTTGTTTCTGGTCCAGGGAAGACATGGCTTGGCAGTTCGGGCTGGACTGTTCCCATGAGGCACAGGGTCAGACTGATTTGCATATGGCCATGTCTGAACTGGGGTGGCGGAGTGAGCTAAAGAATGATGATGGATTAAACCCAGATCAGTTGACTGGGGGTGAGTGCTTGCAATGTTCAACACTCCGTCCATCATCCCCTTTGGTTTTGCTATGTTCGCCCTAAGTTGGCAGGGTATGCCCAGACGTGGGTCCCTTGCTCACTTTGCCACTGGATTCAGCCTGGCTGATGACGGCTGTAAGCCAGAAACCGGTCCCAGGATGCTTGTTTCCGGTCCAGGGAAGACATGACTTGGCAGTTTGGGCTGGACTGTTCCCATGAGGCACAGGGTCAGACTGATTTACATATGGCCATGTCTGAACTGGGGTGGCGGAGTGAGCTAAAGAATGATGATGGATTAAACCCAGATCAGTTGACTGGGGTGAGTGCTTGCAATGTTCAACACTCCGTCCATCATCCCCTTTGGTTTTGCTATGTTCGCCCTAAGTTGGCAGGGTATGCCCAGACGTGGGTCCCTTGCTCACTTTGCCACTGGATTCAGCCTGGCTGATGATGGCTGTAAGCCAGAAACCGGTCCCAGGATGCTTGTTTCCGGTCCAGGGAAGACATGGCTTGGCAGTTCGGGCTGGACTGTTCCCATGAGGCACAGGGTCAGACTGATTTGCATATGGCCATGTCTGAACTGGGGTGGCGGAGTGAGCTAAAGAATGATGATGGATTAAACCCAGATCAGTTGACTGGGGGTGAGAGCTTGCAATGTTCAACACTCCGTCCATCATCCCCTTTGGTTTTCCCATGAGGCACAGGGTCAGACTGATTTGCATATGGCCATGTCTGAACTGGGGTGGTGGAGTGAGCTAAAGAATGATGATGGATTAAACCCAGATCAGTTGACTGGGGGTGAGTGTTTGATTTGCTCTAACGCTCCGTCCATCATCCCCTTTGGTATCGCATTGTTCGCCCTAAGTTGGCAGGGTATGCCCAGACGTGGGTCCCTTGCTCACTTTGCCACTGGATTCAAGATAGCCTGGCTGATGAGGGTTTTGAACCCGAAACCGGTCCCAGGATGCTTGTTTCCGGTCCAGGGAAGACATGGCTTGGCAGTTCGGGCTGGACTGTTCCCATGAGGCACAGGGTCAGACTGATTTGCATATGGCCATGTCTGAACTGGGGTGGTGGAGTGAGCTAAAGTATGATGATGGATTAAACCCAGATCAGTTGACTGGGGGTGAGTGTTTGATTTGCTCTAACGCTCCGTCCATCATCCCCTTTGTTATCGCTTTGTTCGCCCTAAGTTGGCAGGGTATGCCCAGACGTGGGTCCCTTGCTCACTTTGCCACTGGATTCAAGATAGCCTGGCTGATGAGGGTTTTGAACCCGAAACCAGTCCCAGGATGCTTGTTTCCGGTCCAGGGAAGACATGGCTTGGCAGTTCGGGCTGGGCTGTTCCCATGAGGCACAGGGTCAGACTGATTAGCATATGGCCATGTCTGAACTGGGGTGGTGGAGTGAGCTAAAGAATGATGATGGATTAAACCCAGATCAGTTGACTGGGGGTGAGTGTTTGATTTGCTCTAACGCTCCGTCCATCATCCCCTTTGGTATCGCTTTGTTCGCCCTAAGTTGGCAGGGTATGCCCAGACGTGGGTCCCTTCCTCACTTTGACACTGGATTCAAGATAGCCTGGCTGATGAGGGTTTTGAACCCGAAACCGGTCCCAGGATGCTTGTTTCCGGTCCAGGGAAGACATGGCTTGGCAGTTCGGGCTGGACTGTTTCCATGAGGAACAGGGTCAGACTGATTTGCATTTGGCCATGTCTGAACTGGGGTGGTGGAGTGAGCTAAAGAATGATGATGGATTAAACCCAGATCAGTTGACTGGGGGTGAGTGTTTGATTAGCTCAGGCGCTCCGTCCATCATCCCCTTTGGTATCGCTTTGTTCGCCCTAAGTTGGCAGGGTATGCCCAGACGTGGGTCCCTTGCTCACTTTGCCACTGGATTCAAGATAGCCTGGCTGATGAGGGTTTTGAACCTGAAACCGGTCCCAGGATGCTTGTTTCCGGTCCAGGGAAGACATGGCTTGGCAGTTCGGGCTGGACTGTTCCCATGAGGCACAGGGTCAGACTGATTTGCATATGGCCATGTCTGAACTGGGGTGGTGGAGTGAGCTAAAGAATGATGATGGATTAAACCCAGATCAGTTGACTGGGGGTGAGTGTTTGATTTGCTCTAACGCTCCGTCCATCATCCCCTTTGGTATCGCTCTATATTAAGAGAAGCAGGATATAAATATGTTATGGGAGCAAGACCACTGACTAATTGTCAGTGAAATTTCTCTCCCACCCTCGCAGCTCCACCACCATTGAGTGAGGCCCTCCCCGAGCCCCGGCACTCTTGAGTGTTGCTGGTGTTCGAGGCCCTCCTCCACCTGCAGGATCGCCTGCGCCTCATCCCTGGTGGTCCAGTGGACCCCTGTTCTCCTTTGCCTCGCTCCGCTCTCCTCTCCGTTTTTTTTCACTCGTTTTTTGCTTCTCCCTCTGTTTTTTCTGTTCTGCACTTTTTCTGCCTTTTCTCATTTTTCCACTTATTTCCTTATTTCCTTAGCCTCTCTGGTGGTCCAGTGGACCTCTGTTCTCCTTTGTCTCGCTCCGCTCTCCTCTCCATTTTTCACTCGTTTTTCTTTCTCCCTCTGTCTTTCTCTGTTCTGCACTTTTGCACTTTTTCTACCTTTTCTCCTTATTCCACTTATTTCCTTAGCCTCCCTGGTGGTCCAGTGGACCGCTGTTCTCCTTTGCCTCGCTCCGCTCTGTTTTTTTCACTCGTTTTTTGCTTCTCCCTCTGTCTTTTCTGTTCTGCACTTTTTCTGCCTTTTCTCATTTTTCCACTTATTTCCTTATTTCCTTAGCCTCCCTGGTGGTCCAGTGGACCTCTGTTCTCCTTTGTCTCACTCCGCTGTCCGCTCCGTTTTTCACTCGTTTTTCACCCTTTTTTAGATCGTTTCTGCACTTGTCTGCTTTCTGTGCTTTTCCTGCTTTCTGCCTTATTTCACTCTTTTTCTCCCCACTTATTCCTCCTTTCCCGCCCGTTTTTCCCCGCCACTGCTGCCCCCGCAGCCCCTCCCTCCCAGCGCGACCAATCCTGCTCCCCTCTCTGCTCCCGCCTCCCAGCTGTCCAGCCCTCCCCGACCCCTACTTAACTGCGGCTGCTGCGGGGACGGGCGAGCAAGACCACTGACTAATTGTCAGTGAAATTGCTCTCCCACCCTCCCAACTCCACCATTGAGTGAGGCCCTCCCCGAGCCCCGGCACTCTTGAGTGTTGCTGGTGTTCGAGGCCCTCCTCCACCCGCAGGATCACCTGCGCCTCATCCTTGGTGGTCCAGTGGACCCCTGTTCTCCTTTGCCTCGCTCCGCTCTCCTCTCCGTTTTTTTTCACTCGTTTTTTGCTTCTCCCTCTGTTTTTTCTGTTTTGCACTTTTTCTGCCTTTTCTAATTTTTCCACTTATTTCCTTATTTCCTTAGCCTCCCTGGTGGTCCAGTGGACCTCTGTTCTCTTTTGTCTCGCTCCGCTGTCCGCTCCGTTTTTCACCCTTTTTTAGATCGTTTCTGCACTTTTCTGCTTTCTGTGCTTTTCCTGCTTTCTGCCTTATTTCACTGTTTTTCTCCTTTTTTCCCCCCTTATTCCTCCTTTCCCGATATCTGGTCTGAGAATAAATAACGAAGCGTGGAGCCGAAAATTGCGACTGCACTATTAGGGGAGTGCCCGTCTGTTCAGTTTATGGCTTCAGGATCTCTAGCCCTGCAGAGTAGTGGGCTGCAAGAGCCACCGAGTATCTTGAAAGCACGTTGATTAGGCAGCGAGTGCGCTGCACCTTCTGATGACCGACGACTGCCGCAATTTTCGGCTCCACGCTTCGTTATTTATTCTCAGACCAGATATCGGGCTTCAGAATATAACTCCCCTATTCACCAGCCGGGACGGAAGTACAACCGGCGGAGAGACTGGCATCGCTCTTTTTACAGCCTTTCAGCCCTGAAGAAGTCTTGGGGTATTCCCCAGACGAAACATGTGTTGGCTGGGCAATCGCACAAATTAAAAGAAGAACAAACAATACCCCAATGTGTTCTTCTACATGTTTAATTGATTGTATGATACTGTTTTCCTACATGTTGGACTTTGACACTAGGAATTAATCCACATACACGACTTGCGTGTGCACAGGGCCATGTTTGCTCCTGTTGACACCTTGTCAATTTTAGGGGTTTTGGGACACCCCCTACCTGTAGCACCATTGTACAACCAATATAGGCTTCTACTTGCACAGAATCGGTGCAGGCGCCATTTCCTACCGCACATTTCAAAACCCTACTCACTGTATAATTATCTATGACTAGATCTTGGGTGAGAGTCATAGTGTCCTCACCAGCTTCTGGTCACAAAAATAGTGTTGCTATCCTTTTTTCTTGCAAATTACAATTTACCATTTTAAATCGCAATGCTGAGTTAGATTGGCGTTACATTTATGTACATATTCAAATTGATAATTTTTTTCCCATTTAGTCAATATTTATGCTCCTACTCAAGCTGATCCCCATTTTGAAAACTATTACATCTGAAATACTTGCTATAGGACCTGTATCTATTATTATGGGAGGTGACTATAAACAATTTCCGTCCCACTCTTAAGTAGAATTTCCACAGTTAACTTTTGCACTACAAAAACATATGCATTGTTTAAAACCTCTCTTTCAATTACTAAATTATTAGATCATTGGCGTCTTACACACCCAACTGAAAAATATTTTACATTCTTTTCCAATGCTCATTCCACATATTTACAAATCAACTATATATTATCCCCCAGACATTTAACTCATATGATTTCCAACACTATAGTATAACCCATCACTATATCAAATCATGCTTTAATCTGTTTTTCGTTAACCTTATCTGACGTTCCTCTAAATACATATAAGTGGAGAATGAATACTTTTCCATCTCCATAATGGCACATGAGAACAAATTATTTAATTCCAAATTATCATTACTAGAGAAACAAATTGCTACAGCCAAACAACAGTTTAAATCTTCTACTGATAAACAATTTAAACTAAAACTTCAAAACCTTCGATATGAATACAATACACTACTCAGTAGAAGAGCAAATCTTTATATTTGTAAGCAGAAAGTTAATTTCCAGTTTAATGCTAATAAAGCAGGTCATACGTTTGCAAACTATTTACATATTAAAAGAGATCAGATTCCTGCCATTTGTTCCTCAAGTGGCCGCCTACTTTTATCTACCACTGAAATAGCTCAAGAATTCCAAGAATTGTATTCAAACCTATACCCCATGATGCTCCTGATGATACAATTACTAAATTCCTCTCTCATTGAGGGGACCTTGACTGGTAGGTCGCTCCCCCACCACACAGCTCCATCTGTGTGCCCTGCTGCTGCCCCTCATTGTGCTCGTTTTTCCTTTCTGTGCCCCCTTGCTGCCCCTGATTGTGCTCGTTTTTCCTTTCTGTGCCCCCCTTGCTGCCCCTGATTGTGCTCGTTTTTCCTTTCTGTGCCCCCTTGCTGCCCCTGATTGTGCTCGTTTTTCCTCTCTGTGCCCCCCCTTGCTGCCCCTGATTGAGCTCGTTTTTCCTTTCTGTGCCCCCCTTGCTGCCCCTGATTGTGCTCGTTTTTCCTTTCTGTGCCCCCCTTGCTGCCCCTGATTGTGCTCGTTTTTTCCTTTCTGTGCCCCCTTGCTGCCCCTGATTGTGCTCGTTTTTCCTTTCTGTGCCCCCCTTGCTGCCCCTGATTGTGCTCGTTTTTCCTTTCTGTGCCCCCCCTTGCTGCCCCTGATTGTGCTCGTTTTTCCTTTCTGTGCCCCCTTGCTGCCCCTGATTGTGCTCGTTTTTTCCTTTCTGTGCCCCCTTGCTGCCCCTGATTGTGCTCGTTTTTTTCCTTTCTGTGCCCCCTTGATGCCCTGATTGTGCTTGTTTTCCCTTCTGTGCCTGTTTCCCGCCGCTGCGCCCTGCGGCCCCGCCCCTCACTGCCCATTCGCTGCCCCATTCCCTGCTCCTCCCTCCCACCTCCCCATTTATGGCGGCCGCTGCGTGGTGAAGAGAGCGACCCCTGACCTTGACTGGTAGGTCGCTCCCCCACCACACAGCTCCGTCTGTGTGCCCTGCTGCTGCCCCTGATTGTGCTCGTTTTTCCTTTCTGTGCCCCCTTGCTGCCCCTGATTGTGCTAGTTTTTCCTTTCTGTGCCCCCTTGCTGCCCCTGATTGTGCTCGTTTTTCCTTTCTGTGCCCCCTTGCTGCCCCTGATTGTGCTCGTTTTCCTCTCTGTGCCCCCCCTTGCTGCCCCTGATTGTGCTCGTTTTTCCTTTCTGTGCCCCCCTTGCTGCCCCTGATTGTGCTCGTTTTTTCCTTTCTGTGCCCCCTTGCTGCCCCTGATTGTGCTCGTTTTTTCCTTTCTGTGCCCCCCTTGCTGCCCCTGATTGTGCTTGTTTTTCCTTTCTGTGCCCCCCATTGCTGCCCCTGATTGTGCTCGTTTTTCCTTTCTGTGCCCCCCTTGCTGCCCCTGATTGTGCTCGTTTTTCCTTTCTGTGCCCCCCTTGCTGCCCCTGATTGTGCTCGTTTTTCCTTTCTGTGCCCCCTTGCTGCCCCTGATTGTGCTCGTTTTTTTCCTTTCTGTGCCCCCTTGATGCCCTGATTGTGCTCGTTTTCCCTTCTGTGCCTGTTTCCCGCCGCTGCGCCCTGCGGCCCCGCCCCCTCACTGCCCATTCGCTGCCCCATTCCCTGCTCCTCCCTCCCACCTCCCCATTTATGGCGGCCGCGCGCTGGCGCGCCAAAGGCGCGCCTAAGGCAAGCCCGTCTGCGCCCGTCCGCGCCGTGACCGCGCCCAGCACCAGACCCCCTGGTCCGGGCATCCCCCGCGCCCGCCACATCAACAGACGACGATACGACGCCAGCACCCTCCACGCACTCAACCCCGGAAAAGATCACGCCTGCTACCAGGCCACCCCGAAGCGCACCCAAGGGCCCTTCACCTGCCGGAACTGCAGCTTCGCCAGCACCCGCCCCGCCAAACCACCGCCCAGGAAAGAACCCAACTACCTCAGATGCATCCTCCTCAACACCCGCTCCGCCCGCAAACACGCCATCGAACTCTGGGACCTTCTCGACTCAACCTCCCCAGACGTCGCATTCCTGACGGAGACCTGGCTGAATCCCGCTTCAGCCCCCGACATCGCCATTGCCATCCCGGACGGATACAAGATCACCCGCAGGGACCGCACCAACGGAGTCGGAGGAGGCATCGCCATCGTCCACAGGAACACCCTCAGAGTCTCAACCAACACCGACGACACCCTCAGCACCGCCGAACACATGCACTTCCAGATCCACACCGATCCCAACACCACCCTCAGAGGAACCCTCATCTACAGACCCCCGGACCCCGACCACAGTTCAGCGATTCCATCGCTGACTTCGTCAGCACACACGCCATCGCCTCCACGGACTACATCCTCCTCGGGGACCTGAACTTCCACCTCGAGAACAACAAGGACACCAACTCCACCACCCTGATCGACAACCTCGCCACCCTCGGACTCAGACAGCTCGTGACTACACCCACCCACGCCGCCGGCCACACGCTAGACTCCATCTTTTCCGCAAGCCCACACGTCTCCTTCAACCACACCTCCGAACCCCACTGGACTGACCACCACTGCATCCACTTCACCTACAGGAAGCCCACCACGCACCACCGCACCGAACAAATGCCTCGCCGCTGCTGGAGCAGAGTCACGGAAGACCAGCTAACCACAACCCTCGCCCTGAGCCCACCCGCCGAACCCTCCGACCCCGACACCGCCGCCCGCAACCTCAGACAGTGGATCGACGACTGCGCCAACACCCTCGCCCCGCTCAAGAATCCGCCCAACAGCCACACCAGCAAGAAAGCCACCTGGTTCACCGAAGACCTCCAGGCCTCCAAACGAACATGCCGAAAACTGGAGAAGATCTGGCTCCACGAACGGACAGCGGACAGCTACGCCGCCCACAAGAGCGCCACCCGCAGTCACCATCACCTCATCAGATCCACCAAAAGGGCCTCACTCAAAGACCGCCTAGACAACAACGCACACAACAGCAAAGAGCTCTTCAACATCGTGAAGGAACTCTCCAACCCCAGCTCCAACACCAACGACATCCAGCCGTCGCGAGACCTGTGCGACTCACTGGCCACCTTCTTCCACCGCAAAATCGCCGACATCCACGACAGCTTCAACACCACGACCGCCCCGGCAACCACCGAGACCACTGCCCCCACAACCACCAACCGCCTGCTCTCCTGGACCAACATCAACGACGAGGACACCAGCGAGATCATGAACACCATCCACTCCGGTTCACCGCTAGACCTGTGCCCTCACCACATCTTCAACAAAGCCAGTACAGCCATCGCGCCCCATCTCCGGAAAATAATCAACATCTCCTTCAAGACAGCAACCTTCCCGGAAAGCTGGAAGCACGCCAAGATCACCGCCTTACTCAAGAAACCCAAGGCAGACCCCAAGGACCTCAAGAACTTCCGACCCATCTCTCTGCTCCCGTTCCCCGCGAAGGTCACCGAGAAAATCGTCAACAAACAACTGACCCGCTACCTCGAGGAGAACAACATCCTGGACCCTTCCCAGTCCGGCTTCCGCAGCAACCACAGCACCGGAAACCACCCTCATCGCCGCCACCGATGACATCAGGACCCTGCTAGACAACGGAGAAACAGCAGCCCTCATCCTCCTGGACCTATCAGCCGCCTTCGACACGGTCTGCCACCACACACTACGAACACTCCTTCACGACGCCGGGATCCAAGAGAAGGCCCTGGACTGGACCACATCCTTCCTTTCCAGCAGAACACAAAGCGTCCGCCTCGCCCCCTTCCGATCCAAGGCCACCAAGATCATCTGCGGCGTACCCCAAGGCTCCTCCCTCAGCCCAACGCTGTTCAACATCTACATGGCACCCCTCGCCCACGTCGCCCGACAGCACAACCTCAACATCATCTCCTACGCCGACGACACCCAGCTGATCCTCTCCCTCACCAAAGACCCTCACACTGCCAAAGCCCACCTCCACGAAGGAATGAAGGCCGTCGCCGAATGGATGAGGACCAGCCGCCTGAAGCTGAACTCGGACAAGACGGAGGTCCGCATCCTTGGTTCCAACCCTTCAGCCTGGGACGACTCCTGGAGGCCAACATCACTGGGAACAGCCCCGCCACCCACCGACCACGTACGCAACCTAGGGGTCATCCTCGACCCCACCCTCTCCATGACTAAGCAGGTCAACGCCGTTTCCTCATCCTGCTTCAACATCCTCCGAATGCTCCGCAGGATCTTCAAGTGGATCCCCACCGAAACAAGAAAAACAGTCACCCAGGCCCTCGTCACCAGCAGGCTGGACTACGGAAACGCCCTCTACGCAGGAACGACGGCTAAGCTCCTGAGACGGCTGCAACACATCCAGAACGCCTCTGCACGTCTTATCCTCGACATCCCCCGACGCAGCCACATCACACCCCACCTGAGAGACCTGCACTGGCTCCCTGTCAACAAGAGGATAACCTTCAAGCTCCTCACCCACGCACACAAAGCACTCCACAACTCCGGACCAGCCTACCTCAACAGACGACTCAGCTTCTACACCCCCACCCGCCAGCTCCGCTCGACCAGCCTCGCCCTCGCCACAGTCCCCCGCATCCGGAAAACGACCGCCGGTGGCAGATCCTTCTCCCACCTCGCCGCCAAGACCTGGAACACCCTCCCCACCAACCTCCGACAGACCCAAGACCTACTGGCCTTCAGAAGACTCCTCAAGACCTGGCTCTTCGATCAGTAGCAGCACCACCCCCCTCTTCCCCCAGCGCCTTGAGACCCTCGCGGGTATGTAGTGCGCTTTATAAGTGACATGATTGATTGATTGATTGATTGATTGATTGTAACTTACCAACGCTACCCCTTTCAGATAGAAATATTTTTGATTCCCCTTTAGCTGTGAAGAAGTTTACTCTACAATTATATCCTCAAAGTCTAAAAGTGCGCCCGGTCCTGATGGAATTCCAGCAGAATTCTATTAAACTTTCTCTACTCAAATAGCCCCGATCCTCTTATCCTTGTTTCAAGATTTTGCCTTCAATGCTTCTGTTGAGGGTACAATTAAAGATGCCAAAATTTTTGTGATCCCCAAACCAGACAAGGACCATACACTATTCTCAAACTTTCAACCCATCTCCCTTATTAAACAAGGCTGGAAAATATATGCAAAAATCATTGCACTTAGATTGTCCGAGGTACTAATTCATCTTATTCACCCAGACCAAACTGGCTTTATGAAAGGACGTTTATCACCATACAGTACAAGACTTGTCTATCATACTGTATTAACTAAAATATTGGTCCTCTAGCTCTAGATGCTGATAAAGCATTTTTAAAGTTAATTAGAAATTTTATTTAAAAATATGGAGTCATTTGGTTTTGGAGCAACATTTCTTTCAATGGTTCAAGCGTTGTATTCTTCACCTCAAGCTAATATATATGTTAATGGTACTACTTCTGAGTCATATGCTTTATATAGAGGTACGAGACGAGGCTGTCCTCTCTCGCTCCTAATATTTTTACTAGCTATTGAACATTTATTGTGTCTTTTTCGTAATTCGTCAGACAATATAGGAATTACCGCTAATAACGTTATTTTAAAAACCTCTGCTTATGCTGACGATGTTGTGCTCTATATTAGTGACCCCATAGCCACAATACCGAGTATACTGCGCATTATAGAAGACTAGGCTTCAGTCTCAGGATACACACTGAATATTAATAAAACAGAATTTTTTCCACTCAATGTCTATTGTACAACAGATATGCTTAGTGATACCAATATTATTTGGAATTCATCTAGTTTAAAGTACTTAGGAATGTATTGTAAAAATTCAATTAAGGACACTGTCGACATAAATTGTAAAAAAGTAATCTCTCGTTTTACAGAGAAATTGGACAAATGGTCTTCCTTGAACTGATCCTGACGGGGAAATTGAAACCAAATAAAATGGTTATTTCACCTCAAATATCATACATGCTATCAATGTTCCCTTTGTCATTTCCTACTTCTTTTTACAAGACCTTCAATACAATTCTCATTAAATTCATTTGGAATAACAATCCTGCAAGAATTAAACATAAAAAGTTACAACTCTCAAAACTAGAAGTTAGTTTTGGTATTACTGATTTTCAAAAATATAATTTCTCTTTTCTTCACTGGTTTGCAAGTTCAGACGTTGATAACACATCAATTTGGGTCCTAGTTCAGAGGAATATTGCTACTCCTTTCTCCCTACCTGCAATCCTTACCATGGACCTTCATAAATTAGGGTTGAATTTGTCAATCCTAAATGTAACGAAAAAAGCTCTTTCTAAGGCTGATGCATTATTTCATAATAAAATTATCTACTCCAAAAAAGTGTCACAATGGTATAATTCTAAGATCAAACTACATACTCCTATCTCTTCTTGGTATACATGGATTGATGCTGGGATATTTTATGTTTCTGACTGTCGTGTAGTTCCTACTAATCCATAGAATATGCACATTGTTTGACTGACATAAACTAAGGGCTTGGTGCCTAGACTGGTTCCGGATATCCCGCAGGATATGTAGGCCTACAGACCAGCCAGCTCACAGTGCCACCATAAGCACCCTAACCTTACAGGGAGCGAATGGGCTCTGGAAAACACTGAACATGACAACCCTGATCACTCAGGGATCATGGAAACAGTACAGAATCTTTCGCTCAGTCACTCGTGCTTACTTTCTCTCAGAAAAGACTACAGAATACACAGTGGGACGTTTTCAATATATTTATTGAACCAAAGTTATTCTTGTATAAAATACATGTGCTGCCATGATTAGGAGACAGAAGCAAATAAAGGAGATTGCAAGCACCAAAAGCGTGAACAGTAAATACATTTCTACCATGGAGCTGAAGTAATGAATATATGCAGGCATATATGTAAAATGGTAATCTAATGTACGCCTATGATGCGGACCCTACTCTGAATGTACCTAGAGTGTGTATGGATGTAGAGCCAAGAATCCCCCCAAGGGACGATCCAACTCCATTACCTGATGGGGAGAGTGAGTGACCCCGTCTTTGTCTCAAGTTGGGAACACCTCACGAAATGTCAGACCGGTGGGTGGTGATTTCTCAGCATGCAAGGACCTTCAGTGTCAGCAGAAGTGCCTCCTCTACCAATCTATCGGGATGCCTATTATTTATAATAAAAGGCAGCCTTGTGATGTTCGCGTTAGATTAGTGATGTTATGGATATGTAGTCAGCGTTGTTGCCTCCTGGATGAAGTTAGGACGAATTTTGTACCCAGTGCATAGAGAGGCCTAGTACATGATGTTCAAGGCATCGTGATAATGTTGTGTGAAGCTGGATGTGTAACAAAGTAGTTTCAGAGAAACTAATCCAACATTGTCGTGCATGCAAATGTGTGCAAAAGTTCACAGCTGAAATGTTATTTTCTAGGGCAATGTAAGAAATAAGCCGCTTCACAACATGGGCCTTACTCGGGAATATAACATGACATTTGTCATAACAATATGTTTTTATCGTTTTCAGATCTACAATCCAAATATCATATTCCAACATATGCGTATCGTCAATTCGCTATCTTCTGTAACACAATTTTCAATGCCAATAATTGCTCCATTCCTCACCCTTCATGTTCAGATATGGAGCTTTTCTTTAATATACATAGGCTCTCTGGCCATATTGCCTCTAAAACATATACAACATTAATACTTACTAATTCTTCCAATCTCTCACAGCTGTGTCAATTTTGGAACCCTATTCTAAATACCAATTATTCCACACTCAGTATGAAGAAAATTTGTCTAGCAAATAGTTCTAGTTGGTTACCAATTATTCCACAATGAGTATGAAGAAAATTTGGCTAGCCAATTTTTCTAGTTGGTTTACCTTCGTCTATCTGCCAATCCAATTAATTTCTTTTAAACAATTGCTATTAGTCTTCTGTCAAATTATATGATGTACACATTTCTGATAAACCAGAGTGTTGGCATTGTAATTCAGAATCTGGTAATCTGAAACATATTTTTTTTGATTGTCACCTTATTTTTCGATTTTGGTCTCATGTTTGGGATAAAGTTTTTCTGATATATTTAAATTTGATATACCCTTAGCTTTTAACTTTATTATAAACAAATCTTTTTCCCTTCCTAAACCTTTATCATATATGGATATGAAATTGTTTGATCTTCTTATTTCATGTGCAATCAGATCTATCACTATGAACTGGAAATCTGCAAACCTTTTATCTGTACAAGTATGGTGGGATTGGATTCTTTATATAAGGAAAGGAATTGATTTTTATTTTACCAAGACTAAAAACAAAATAAATTCCTGTAATTCGAAATCTTCTATGGAAAACATTGGATGAATATATTTTTAATTGAACTGATATGAATATGCATTTCTTTAAAACAAATTTGAATCAGTATTCCATTAGTAGCCCTATATATGTTTATAATTTATATTTAACGTCAAGGTTGTTATTAATTCCAATAATTTTCTTAGTGCACAATTAGCTATCATATGTATATCATTACTGTAACTGTTTACTACACTTTTGCTGATATTTTTTGTCTGTGTCTTGTTCATCTATTTATAAAACTCAATAAAATATTTTGAATTTAAAAAAAGAGCAACATATTCAGGCATCATCCATGCTGCACATAGATGGAGTGAAGGACCTGTATAAAAAGAAATGGCAAAAACTTTCTATTGCACAAGAGACGAGTAGGACACTCTCCATGTAGATTACAGAAAAAGCTATCCCTGTTACTATGATTATCTACTGCCACCACTGCCAATAAATATCCAGGGGCGTATTATCAAGCCATTTATCACCGCGTTAGCGGCACTTTCTTGCTGCTAACGCATTCTTTTTTAACGCCCTATTATCAAACTGTCGCTAACAGGCGTTAGCGACAGCTTTCCGGCGATAGCAGGCGGTTATTTTATCGCCTTGCATGCCAGCGATATTTATTGCTAATGACATGCAAGGTAGGCATTCCTTCTCAAAATTTCAGGAAAACTCACGCTAACACCACTGCGCCCTATTATCAAGGATGGGCCGGACCCATGAAGCGATAAAAAAAGTCGCGCTAAGGCCCGTTAGCTGCAGGAACTTAAGACCAAAAAATAGCTGGTCTTAAAAATGGGGACAAGACTTGGGCCCACATGTATGCATGTTTTTGGTGCTGGACAGCGCTGCAAGCAATGTTGCAGCGCTGCCCTGCGACAAAAATACAGTGCAGGAATGTGCACCATCAATGAGTTAGTGCGCATTTCTGTGCCCCACTCATGAAAAGTGTTGCTGCGCTGCGACAAGACAGCGTAGCAACACTTCTCATTACGCCCTCCTTGCAACAGCATGGATGCGCTGTACTCACTGGACAGCGCTCCATGACGCAAGTAGTGACAGATACGTCAGGAATCCTGACGTCTGTCAGCGCTAAAGTCACGCATTGCTGCAGTTGTGTCACAACCATGACGCAACTCCAGCAATGCATGGGGCCAGCCTATCCCTATGGCACTGCCTCACCCTCACGCCTGTTATCAGGCAAGCGGAAGGTACTGACGCAGTGCCGTTCATGAGGGGTGCCCGAATGTCGGCGCTGTTGGAGATCCATCGGTGGTGGTTGCGCGCTGCAGTGTCATCGTTTGGAAGCATTGGTGGAGTGTTTGTGCGGAGGCAGTTGACCAGACGTTCTGCGGTGGCCTTGATCCAGCTGCGACGGGGTGCGATGACGGAGCTGGAGTCCGGTGGGCAAGGTGAAGACGTCATTCATCCAATGATGGTAGTGCCAGGAGAGTCCGGTGTTGTGGCTGTAGTTGAAGTACCCGCTGGCAGAGGTGACGTGCTCGACCGTGTGTCCTGCTATGTGGCCTGTTGAGGTGACTTGCTGCTTGCGTCTGATGTCGGTGACAGGAGGGGGTGGTTGTTAGAGCCGGGATTCCCTAGTTGGCTGAGGTAGGTACCTTAGGCCAAATAGGGACCCTTGCTTCTAAGTCAGGGAAAAGAAGGACACCTTCTCAGATAGCCCCTGCTCACCTCCTTGGTAGCTTGGCACGAGCAGCCAGGCATATCTTCAGGGCAAATGTGTAAAGTATTTGCAACCACGCTCTCAGTGACCCAATGATGACACCACAAATGGACTCCACACGAGTTTCATAAAAAAAACAAGTATATGTTTATATAAAAAGATATACGATGAGACCACACGATAAAAATCCAACATATGCGTACTTGTAATAATTCACCTTGCTGGTTATTAGGCCAGCAAGCCCTTGTAGGTTCTGACGGTATTAATAAGCAATTCTAGATGATCCAATGCAGTCCTAATGCAATGCTATGCAGTTCGTAATGCAAGAATCAGGCACTTTACAATGTAAAAGTAATGCAATGCGTAATGCAACAATCAAGCAGTTCGTAATGCCAAAATAATGCAATGCGTAATGCAACAATCAGGCAGTTCGCTATGCAAAAATAATGCAATGCGTAATGAAACAATCAAGCAGTTCGTAATGCAAAAATAATGCAATGCGTAATGCAACAATCAGGTAGTTCGTGATGCAAACTAATGCAATGCGTAATGCAACAATCAGGCAGTTCGCTATGCAAACACAATGCAATGCGCAAGGCAATAATCAGGCAGTTCGTAATGCAGAAACAATGCAATGCGCAAGGCACTCCGGCACCGATCACGGTGCTTTAGACGGTCTCTCTGCCACTCGTACTGACTCGCGGTCAGCTTCCGCCAACATATGCCCCCAACACGGGTATGGTGTAAACCAAAGTACAGCTCCACACTCCGGCCCCGGTACTGCCACTCCTTTGGCAAGTACGGGCCGCGATACGAGCTTGAGAAGAGGCTCGCGCTGCAAGAATGGGAGAGGCCGAGAGCATCTCTCTCCGAGCCCGCACCCCGCCCCAGGCGGCAACACACGTTACCTGGGGGGGTGCGACCTCGCTCTCCTCTCCTTCTCTGGCGACTTGGGCCTCCGATGCGACTTGGTTGATTCCGGGCCGTGGAACTCGGGCCCTCCCCCGATGGGGTTGGTTCGAGGTCCTGCTTCTGGCAACGGCGGGCTCGGGGCAGCTGCACAGCTCCTCTGGGGATGCCGGTCCGGGCCGCTGGCGATAATGAAGATCTCAGGCTGCAACAGGGCACACGCACACAGCGTCGCTGAGACTCACTTGAGCTCCGGGTGTGCACGCTCACAGGGCACTGCTCACAAAGGTCTCAGGCTGCACGAAGCACATGCACACAGCGTCGCTGAGACTCACTTGAGTTCCGGGTGCACATGATCACAGGGCAATCCTCACGAAGTTCTCAGGCTGCACAAAGCACACGCACACAGCGTCGCTGAGACTCACTTGGACTCCCGGTGTGCACGATCACAGGGCAATCCTCACGAAGGTCTCAGGCTGCACGAAGCACACGCACACAGCGTCGCTGAGACTCACTTGGACTCCTGGTGCCCACGATCACAGGGCAATTCTTACGAGGGTCTCAGGCTGCAAAAAGCACACGTACACAGCGTCGCTGAGACACACTTGAACTTCGGGTGTGCACGATCACAGGGCAATCCTCACGAAGGTCTCAGGCTGCACAAAGCACACGCACACAGCGTCGCTGAGACTCACTTGGACTCTAGGTGCACACGGTCACAGGACAATCCTCACGAAGGGTTCAGGCTGCACGAAGCACACGCACACAGCGTCGCTGAGACTCGCTTGGACTCCAGGTGCCCACGATCACAGGGCAATTCTTACGAGGGTCTCAGGCTACAAAAAGCACACGCACACAGCGTCGCTGAGACACACCTGGAAACTTTTGTGTTCTTGAGTTTCCACAACAGGGAGCCAGCTCTCCTCGGGCCCTTGGGGATAAGTTACTTCAGGACACAGCACAGAGCAAAGTCCTTTCAAGCAGGGGGACACAGCACACAGCAAAGTCCCTTTCGCCTCTCCTTGGTTAAATCAGCAAACTGCAGGCCAGCCCCAGAACATACAGCAAGGGTCAGTCCTTTCCTTCAGTCTCTTCAGCTGTTTCTTCCTTGGCAGAGGTTCCTCTTGACCACAAAGTAGTTTCAATCCTTTACAGTCTTGAACAGTTCCATTCCAAAGTCCAGGGGTTTCAGCTCTCATAGTTATACCCCTAAATGTCTTTGAAGTCTTTGTGTTCAGGGGGGCACTGACCCCTGTCCAAACCAGTTCTGGGTATCTCCCTGCCAGTGACACGTTCTGCCTTTGATAGTGAGGGTCTGGATCCTTAATCACTCTGCAGGAGATGGAGCCATTGTTTTATGGCAGCAACCCAGGCCTCTTCACCTCCAGGGGCTACTCCTCCCCCCTACACTCCAGATGCAGGTCAGCCTGTTGCTGTCTCACTTCCTCCCCTGGATCAAGACATTCCCCAGAGCCTATCACATTCAAATCCAGACAGTCAATCCACAACCAGGCAGAGACACACAGAAATGTTAGAGCACAAAAACCCAGCCACTTCTAAAAGAGTGGTTGCTAAACACGCAATTCAAAAACCACCTTCACAAAAAGATGTGTTATTAAATTGTGAGTTCAGGCACACTAAACTTCACCTCTCCATCTTAAGCCTTTGGGAAGATAGGCTGGAAACATATTACACAGCCTTCCCCATTCTGTCCTATGGGCAAGATGGCCTTTCAACAGTGAAAAACGAAATGGAGAGTATTTCACTGTTCGGACATGGTACACACCTCAGTACATGTCCTACCTTTCACATACACTGCACCCTGCCCAGGGGGGTACCCTGGACCTACCATAGGGGTGTCTGATGTGCATAGAAAGGGAAGGGTAAGGCCTGGCAAGTGGGTGCACTTGTCAGGACAACAAGGCAGCTTAACAAACTGCGCACAGGCACTGCAGTGGCAGGCCTGAGTTCTCCCTTTAGGGCTACTTGTGTGGGTGGCACAATTAGTGCTGCAGGCCCACTAGTAGCATTTGCATTACTAGCCCTGGCACACATAGTGCACTTTACTAGGGACTTTACTAGTAAGGCAAACATACCAATCATGGACAACCAATTACCATTACACTTTATACAGGGAGCACTTGCACTATGACACTGATCAGCAGTGGCAAAGTGCCCAAAGCATCTAAGTTGGCAACACCATGTCAGAAAAAGGTCTAGGGGGAAAGCAAAAAGTTTAGGGAACTTCAGCCAAAAATGGCCAAGTCCAACAGTGGTGCTCTGGTCACTGGGGTTGCCCTGGTGGAACTTGAGTTCACCGAGTTGGATGTCGTCGGGGGATGGGAGACCCTGGGGTGCAATGATGTCTACAATGGGAATGTAGAATGGGGGGCCATGGCCCAGGGGGCCTGCACATGAGGGTGCCACAGAGGATGTTCTTGGGCTTGGTCCGGATCTGGGAGTTGACGTGGTCCATGGTCACCCCTGGCACATTAGAGTGCATGGTCAGTCGGAGTGTGCCTCTGTAGGTGATGGCAATGCCTCGTCCTTGATGGTCGGGGTGCTCCTTGCGGGTGATACTGCATCCGTCAGTGATGGCAAAGGCGATGTCCGTTACGGAGCAGAGGTTTGTCCTGGCAGGCGAGGTGGCGTCCAGGGTTGATGGCGAGGAGGGTGCTGGCGTCGTAGCGGTGGAGTGTCCAAGAGGAATGCACCTTGGTGCTGAGCACGGTCCAGGGGCAGACGGACGCAAACGGCATAGCTTATGTGTTGCCTTTGTCACGGGAGACGACCATTACAACGCAGGCAGTACAACACTACTCCGACAACGCGGGTCCCTTAACATCGCATTTGATTACAACGCATTTTGAGGTCAGTAATGGGGTCATTTAAACTTTTTCAGGTGTGTATGGGTTTTGGATGTAAAAAATGAAAATTTGACTATTTCTTGGGGTAAAATATGAAAAATGGGGTGTTTTTTAGGGTAAAGTATGAAAAATGGGGTGTTTTGGGGGGTAAAATATGAAAAATGCTGTGTTTTTTGGGATAAAATATGAAAAATGCTGTGTTTTTTGGGATAAATTTGGGAATTTTGGGGTGTTTTTTTGGGGTCAAATTTCTAAATCTTGAGTGTGTTTTGTGCCAAAATAAAGAGAAATTTGGGGGGTGAATTTGTCTCAAATGTGATCTTTTGTGTGTCTTTTGGGGGTTCAGAAAGGAATTCCAGGGTTCACGGTTGGGTTTGTTGTGCAAAGGTTATTTTTGGGTTGCACTCACTGTAGTGGGAACAGTGATCTTCATGTCTCCGCTATGCAACACCTACTCTACTGTTGCAATGTGCCTAGTATTAGTATGTATTGGAATGGAATGCGATGTTATGGCATGCATCGCAACTACGTATGTGCCTTTGGCACACGAATGGTACGCCCGCTGTGCATGGGCGCACTGCGGCCACCATTGAGAAGTGCGGGGGGTGTCTGGACAGCTGTGAGGTGGTAAACCCCGTAAAGAACACTGGATGGTGCATGGACGCGGGGATGTGTGTGTGAGCATGTGTTGTTAAAAATTTATTAAGGGAAGTGTTACCTCTAAGCCGTGTCCCATGTCTTCGTAGCTCCTGCTCTCCTGCGTCTGCTTCCAGGAAAAGGAAGTAGGCAGCCAGGCTCCCTCCCCTGAGTCAATCACAATGCTGCGATGCTGCGGTGGGATTGTTAATTGACAACGGGACAAGTCATGCAGCCAGGGGCCGGAGGGGTGGGCATGTCCTCCATGCAGGCTGTAATGCAGCCTGCATTGCAAACAGAGAAGTGCGCATGTCTGCATTAGGCGGCCTGAGTGGGTCGACCAAACAGTCATTGCGCACTTGAGTGTGCATGCCAATCTGCATATTCCCTGCTCCGTGTTTGGAGCAGTCCTACCCACCCGCCCACCCCCTGAGGATACATGGCATGATTACATCAGTTAATTATTGCTTGTGTTTCCCTTTTTAACTGTTTTTTGGGCTTCTCTGAGTCCGCACTACCCGCTTCCCGCCGCTGCTGCCCCTGCGGCCCTGCACCCCTGTCCTCGCACATTCCCGCCTCCCAGCAGATCGTTCCTCCATCCTCCCCTACTTAATGGCGGACGCTGCGAGATTGCGCAGCGGACAAGCGCCGCTGCGCGCAGAAGGTGTGCCTAAGACAAGCCTGTCTGTGCACGTCTGCGACCCAACCATGACCAGCTCCAGGAAGCATGGATCACGGGCCAGCTACAGCTCAGTCACCCTCCACGCACTCAACCCCGGGAAAGTCAGAGACTGACAACAGGCCTCGGCAAACATGACCCACGGCCAGTTCTCCTGCCTCCACTGCCGCCAGAGCTTAACCACCACCCTGGACTCCAACACAGCCGACGCCAGCACCGGCGACACCCTAGTATGCATCCTCCTCAACGGGCGCTCTGTGCACAAACACGCCGTGGAAATCTGGAGCCTACTCGACTCTCTCTCGCCAGACATCGCCTTCTTCACGGAGACCTGGACCAACGCCTCCTCCGCCCCCGACATCAACACCGCCATCCCGGACGGATACAAGATCCAGAGGAAGGTCCACACCAACCACCCGGGAGGGTGCCTCGCCATTGCCCACAAGAGCACCCTCCGCCTCACCACCTCCAGCGAAACCTTCCCCTCCGCCAAACACCTGCACTTCCATATCCAGACCAGCCACAACTCCACACTCCGAGGAACCCTCGTCTACAGACACCCCGGGCCCCGGACACACCAGCCAGCCCACCATCTCCACCTGGATGCCAGTCACAGCCGAAGACACAGCCTCAACCATGAAAGGCATCCACTCGTGGGCTCCCACCAACCCATGCCCTCCCACATCTACTACAGAGCCGCGGCTGCCATCACACAAGAACTGCAACGCACCATCAACACCACCTTCAAAACATCCACCTCCCCAGATGACTGAAAGCGTGCAGAAGTCTGGCCCCTTCTCAAAAAGACCACAGCTGACCCCACCGACCTCAAGAACTACCGGCCCATCTCGCTCCTCCCCTTTGCGGCCAAAGTTGCAGAGTAAACAGTCAACAGGGAACTGACACGATTCATTGATGACAACGCCATCTTTGACCCGTCTCAATCCGGATTGCGAACCAACCACAGCAACAAGGCCGTCCTACTCGCCGCCACAGACGACATCCGCACACTCCTGGACCAAGGCCACTCCGCAGCCCTCATCATACTCGTCCTTTCAGCGGCCTTCAACACCGTCTCCCACCACACACTAGTCCCCAGACTACACGACACCGGCATACAAGGAACATGCCTCGACTGGATCCGATCATTCCTCCCCGGAAGAAGCCAAAGGATCAGACTGCCAACCTTCCTCTCCGATCCCACGTAAATCACCTGCGGAGTCCCAGAGGGTTCATCCCTGAGCCCGACCCTCTTCAACATCTACATGGCACCCTTGACGCCATCGTCCGACAACATGGCCTCAACATCGTATCCTACACGATGGATGACACCCAGCTCATCCTCTCCCTCACCAAAGACTCCACCACCGCCAGACTCAACTTCCAGAAAGGAATGCAGGACGTTGCAGTCTGGATGACCAACAGCTGCCTGAAGCTCAACGCCGAGAAGACAGAAGTCCTTGTCCTTGGAACCACACCTTCAGCATGGGACAACACCTGTTGGCCTTCGCCCTCGGAAGCCCACCTGCCCCCTCGGACCACGCCAGAAACCTCGGCATCGTACTCAACCCATCCCTCACCATGAACAGACAGGTCTACACTGTCACCTCCAGCTGCTTCATCACCCTCCGCATCCTTCGCAAGACCTTCAAATGGATACCCCAGAGTCAAGGAAGACAGTCACCTATGCACTCATCACCAGCAGACTGGACTATGGAAACACACTCTACGCCGCCATTTACAAGTCCCTACTCCGCAAACTACCAACATTACAGTACACCGCCGCCAGACTCGTCCTCGGCATCCCCCGGCACTAACACATCAGCCAACACCTACGTAGACTCCACTGTCTCCCCATGGTGAAAAGAGTCACCTTCAAAATCATCACTCACGCCTACAAATGCCTACACAACAACGTAACCAAATACCTCAACGACAGAATCAACTTCCACGTACACAAATGAGACATCCGATCTTCCAAACTCGCACTGTCCAAAACCCAGCGCATCCACAGAGCCAGAGCAGGCGGAAGATCCTTCTCCCACATTGCATCCAATACCTGGAACGAGCTACCGGCAGACATCATAGGTGCCCCCTCCCTGAACACCTTCAGGAAGACCCTCAAGACCTGGCTCTTCGGCTAACAGATCTGCGGCCCCCCACCCCTCAGTGCCTTGCGACCCTCACGGGTGAGTGGTGCGCTTACAATTCCCCTGAGTGATTGATTGATTGAGTTATCATCATGTGATGATTGTTCCTCTTCTGCACTGCTTGAGGTGGTGAGGCAACGCTCTTCCAACATAGCGGTAGAGCCGCCACTGGGGGCGCGTCATCTACGTGTGATGGGCATGAGCGACTCCCCCCCGGCCCTCCTGCGCTACGCGTCCCACCTTCTCCTTACCTGGACATTGACCATGTGGCGCAATCCACTGCACTCTCTCCAAATCTGTGACTCAGCCAGCAGGAGCCTGAGCCAGGTGTGCTTTCACTGGGCTGGGTACAGCAGGCACCGCATAGTCTGCTGGTGGACCACCCGATGCAGCTGATGCAGCAGGGCTTACTTAGGCGTGTAGTTGCAGTGCTCAGTCCACACAAGTTCGGCGAAGCACAGGGGCCTCACCCTCCAGAGCGTCCGGCCAGCGCAACATCATCTGTCCTGTGATGCAGGGAGACGACACCCACCGTTGGTAATCCTCTCCGTGCACCCCGGTGTAGTGGTGGATCATAGTATGCGAAGCGGACCTCACTACGTTGGTGCGCAGGATCACCTCTACCATTGACTGCACCAAAGTGCGCAAGGCGGGCTTCTCACACAGGTCAGCAACGTGTCTCCATGCGACCTTCCAGACTTCACCACCAGGTACGGGCGATCGTCGCACATCAATGTCTCCCGCAACAGCTCATCGACTCCACAGCTACTCCACATCCCACTCCAGGCCACAGTCGCAGGTCCAGCGAGGGATCCAGGAACCAGACGCAGGTCCAGTGAGGGATCCAGGAACCGGACGCAGGTCCAGCAAGGGATCCAGGAACCAGACGCAGGTCCAGCGAGGGATCCAGGAACCAGACGCAGCTCCAGCGAGGGATCCAGGAACCAGATGCAGGTCCAGCGAGGGATCCAGGAACCAGACGCAGGTCCAGCGAGGGATCCAGGAACCAGACGCAGGTCCAGCGAGGGATCCAGGAACCAGACGCAGGTCCAGCGATGGATCCAGGAACCAGACGCAGGTCCTGCGTGGGAACCAGGATCTCATCCTGGTCAACCAGGATGTTGGGTGGCTTGAGGGGGTTGTTGATGTGTGCTGCACTATGCCCTGGCTGCTCAAATCTGCATTTTTCTTTTTTTTGTGTGCATCTTTTATATTGGAGGTGGACAGATAGACTAAGTCCAAACTTGCGGGTTAGCGTGCCTTTTTCTATCGCTAAGGGCTTATCGCTGGATTCCACCCACTATTGCCGGTTTCATTAATACCATCGCGCTAATGTTAGCTGCGGTTTTCGCCGCTGATCCCTGAAGCTATCGCCTGTTAGCAAAACGTTGCTAATACGTCGCTAACAGGGCGATAACTTGCAGGGATCAACGGCGATAGGAAAACCATTTCTTGGTAATATGCCCCCCAGTTCCTTTTGAGGACCACAGTCACTCCTAACTAAAAGAAGGGTGCACTTGGTATGCCCCTCATGACCCCCAACCCCCAGGTCCTGGTCGCAGTCTTTAGTCACAGGCCTTCATCATTCACACACTATCCTCATGTGCTCCCAGGCAGAGGCGCAACTAGAGCCAAATTTCGGGGGGGGCTAAGAAAACATTTCGAGGGGGCTGACTCTTCCAGCAATAGGCTGAGTGGGGATGCAGGGGCTCTAAAAAGGGGTGAAAAACAACAGAGCCTCATTTACAAGCAAATGGTCTTTTAAAGACCTGTGAAGTACTCGGGTGCGGCTGTGTGTGTGCCCGGGAAGCTGTCTCAGCCCGGGCTGCCACACACGACGGGGGGGCTGAAGCCCTTTGAGCCCAATGGGCGTTGCGCGCCTGCTCCCAGGTAGAAATCGAAAAAAAGGCTTATAAACTGTCTTGAACTGTGGCACAAACTAGCCTTTTTGTGCTTTCGTCGAGTGTAATACTCTGAAATTCCAAGAATCGCATTCATTCTCAGAAAGTAAAAGTTTGCAGCTCAGAGCGTTGGTGCTGCTTGGTAAAATGCTTCATGCCTCTGGAGGAAGCACTAGTGCCTGAATGCACATGCAGAAACCACATTTCACATGAAGCCACATAGAAATTTTGACTGCCATTTTGAAGATATCAAATATAAGTTTCCACCTGGCCCAGAGTGTCCTTTTTAGGCACTAAAAATACACTGTTGCTAAAGCCAGGATCTGTATACAAGTTCTTGTGAAAACCTTGGAGATTGTTTGTTTTCATGATGAAAAGAGATTGGAAATCGAAGCTGAATGCAGAGAAGTACTCTAAGGATTATAGTCCAAATTGGAAACAAACTGAAAGTAGTTTAAATTACTGTTTCAGAGATAACCTCAAAGGAACATAAAATGTGCTTCTAAGCTAAGTGAGGACGGGAAAGTATCCTCATCACCTTAACAGACTGTGGTTTTCATTATGCATATATTGTGTTTAAGGTAGTGGTGTGTGCTTAAGAAAGACATTCATTAGTACCAGGGTGAATTATATAATCATGATACAGGGATAGCAGGCCCCCACGTATTATACAAGTATTGCTGAAAGAATGCACCCTAAACAGTAAAAGAAAAATCAAACTGTTGTCAGTCAGGTAAATGTGTTATCAATTGGGCAATGCCCACCAATGTGCAAAGTGAAAGAAAATACATTACCATAAAAAACTTTGCATACTTAAGGGTGCGTTAATAAATCATAAAGACACTAGTAATGTCTTATTAGGATAGGATTATGTTCAACGTCAAAATATTATTAGGTGACCCCAATCATAGTTACTCAGAGAGGATACTAACACAGGAAGCAGGGGCAATTCCTTTCCTTCAATCCATGTCTACATTTTAGAGAAAGTAAAATGATGGTAGTTAGCCCCTTGGAGCTGATGACACATTTCAACCCGTATGACTGAGTCAATCATCTCTTACACTTTTGTTCAAAATCAGGAGGGTCAAAGGCCAATTCGTAAAAATATGGCGGTCCTTAGCATCATGTATGCCATATTCTATGAATATGCCAACAAATTTCATCAATGAGTGTCTGTTTGGCTTGTCTGTAGGCTCTTTAAAGTGGGCGCGCGTGCAGCGGTGTTTCTGGCCAGCACTGTGATATGGCTTCTAAGTGACATGCTCTTCACAAGTTGCTCGTATTTTCAGAGCAGTGCAGGAACAGAACTGGCTGGCTGGATAGCTGGATACTGAAAGGGTGACCTCTTCTTTTTAGGTCTTTCTTGAAAGCACAACTATCAACAATCCTTATGTAATCACTAGAAAAAGGGCTGTAAGTAGCATTAATAATGGAGGAGCTTTGGCTCCACCCACAATTTTAGCTTCCTCTTTACACACTTTTGTTAGGGCAGAGGCTTTGTGCTTCCAATGAAAAAGAGTGCAAAACTGAGTACAAAAAAGCAGCTGGGCAGGCATATTTAGTGTGAAAGTATTAGATAAACGCAATATGATTTTATGGGTGGATTGTTATTGCGCTGCACTAAAGCCTATCCACAAGTAATTCAATACATAGGATTTCATAGGTTACCATGTTAGATAAGGGTTTTAGTTTTGTTCCCTCCCTCTCACAGACACTGGGGTAGAAGACTTGCCCTATGATAATCGTTGTTAACTCAGTAAATTGTTTTGCCAACTGTAATTTTGTACATATTTGTAATTGTAGAACTTTATGCCTAATGATTCCCTGTGTGAAGGTTGTGCCCAGTATAGTAGGGCTGAGTTAGTTATTGTAATGAGCCAGACATGAAACCTACAAGTCCGAGTGGGTCACTGGGAAAAGTTATGTCTGATGCCATGACCTTCAGGAAGCAGGAGAATGTCAGGAGCTCTTCCATGATTTGAAGGTCACCCTGTGCAATGCACATGTACTGAAGGCCCGGTGGACTCATTATACGGTCGAGAAGTTGGGGCAGTTATCAACCAGTTCAGTGACTAGAGCAAGGAGCATCTGGTCACCTTTATCAAGCACTGACTGCTCAAAGAACTGATCAGGGATGCCAATAAAAAAGGGGTGCTTCGACATTACATGGGCCTTTCAGAGGATTACGCCGTACTTGTGTGGTACCATGTCTGTGGCCCAGGTGGATCATAAGACTCTGAGATGGCTGGTGGCAATGAAAGCACAGCGTCTGAAGTTGCTCAAGCAGTCAATCTCTTTGCAAGAATTGTACTGTACTTTTGAGCACAAGGCAGGATTGCAACACAGGAATGCAAATGGACTTCCCTGCCAGTTTGCCAAATCTAATGACCGGACTTCTTCTGGGGTGAGTGTCCATCAATCAGATCTGCGAGTGGCACCTGTTGGGATGAGCAGTCCTGTGCACAGATCAAAGGAGCATACATCCTTGCTCTAAGTTTCCGAAAGCAAATTTTCATCAGAATACTTTCCTGAACTGCAAATCCAGAAGGACTTATATACTTTTTCACACTTTTCTGTATCCACAACCAACCTTGACAATAGGAATTTGATGGTTAGCAGCAGACCTGTGGAAAGGAGAAAGGAATAAGTTAGAACACAGAGACACTGGATATCACCACTCTGACTCATCAACTTCCTGAGCACTGGCATGTACTGGGTAGTTGTGGAAATCTAAAAATAAGACAGATCTTGAATACATTTTCTCTGTATTTACTAATCTAACACTTGCTGTAACAATTGATGTACCTCTAGAACAGCTCTGCGCCTCAAACTCGATGGAATGATGTTGAAACTGACGTTCTTTGACCTGAAACATAATATCTTGGGAACTGGCAATGCACAACTAACTTCTGTTTTGTCGGTATATACTCTCTGGATCTGATATACATTGAAGGTTGCTCCACCTCGGAGTTCCATGACCTTAAAAGCAACTCTGTCTCCAGCTTTGCTCCTATCATGGCACTAACTCCTCTGTGATTTGCAAAATCCTTATAATGTATGGATGGGAGTACTTTATCCCAAGCATATACATTGCCTACCTGATTATGGAATGCCACTGTATTTTGAATCCATTGGTCCAAATATTCAAGGTATCTTTACTTTTAGACTCTATCTCGCTCAGCCCCCTTGTGGCTTTACAAGGGCCCGCCCCTATTCCTTTCAGAAAACATGAACAGACTGTAAAGAGCCTGCCAAGCTCCGAACACTTTCCTCAGGTTTCCGAGTGAGTCAGAAGCCATTACAGAGTGAGGCCTCGACAGACGCACTGCACTCTCTAATCAATAGCTTACAATTTAGCGCGAGGCCCGGATAAAGCATCTCTCAAATAGGCTGTGCGCCCTCTCACGCCGGCAGCAGCTCGGGAATGCAGCTTCCAATTAAGGACAGAGCTCTTAGTTAAAGAATCACAAGTGAAGCTGCGCGCGCCCCGCCTAAGAACAAGCATTCACAGATCTGGGTTACTGCTCCATAATCCCATTAAAGCTCCCAAATCTCAGGACTGCAATTTATTCTACAAGAGTGAAGAACTTGGACGTGTGGTACGGCAACCACATCCCTTGTTTCGTTAAGAGGTAGAGCGTGTTTTCCCCGAAGCACCTTCAAAGCGATGCTTTGTTGGCTTTGAGGCATCTACTATGCATCTATTATGAGGGCAGAGCTTTGGGGTGCCCCGGTGCATTTCCATGTCAACACACATTACCTCTTTGTCCCACCCTTGCTTAAATTGATTACATTTTGAGGCAGTCCTGCCTTCACAGACACCTGTCACCAGACAGCATTCAAAATAAAGAGCCCCCCCTTATCCGGTTTTGTTCTGTCTACATGGACTTACCACATCTGCCATGTGCTGGGCTGCAGCTGTTCCGTATCTCGGTTTGGAGTTTTCTTTTTAGAGGGAACAGGGCCAGGCTGACAACCGTACAAACACCATAATGCTGCTGTTTGTGGCTGCAGGTCCTACAGCGCGTGGCTTGGCAGAGCGCGTCTGGACCGCGTCTGAACAGCAATAGGACGTTGGGACACTACTTCTGGGTCAGGAGAAGCAAAATCAGTGCTTATATGGGAGTGATGTCATGGAGGGAGTAGCAAGGCTCTCCAAGTGTCCTGGCCTGCTTTTTGGGAAGCGTTAATCACCCGCTGAGCCTTGGCAGGTTTATTTATTTATAAAAAATGCTACCTGTTATGTGTGCCCATTGGTTAATATGATGTTCCATACTGCCGTTCATTGATGAGAGTTTGAGATTGTAGTTATTTATTTAAAGCCTCTTTGTACTGAAGGGGATGGCCAGTTCTTGGCAAGTAATGGATGGGAAAAGAGTGCGTAGATGAGACATTTCTCTTCAGGTTCCTCTTCTGAGGAAGACTCGGTGCCTGCAAGAAAGAGCAGTTCTTTGTGGTCTCCGACTCTATCTCCTTGTGTTCTTCCTCTAATGATGACAGCGGAGGTGCAAGAGTTGATTGATGCAGCTGTCTCCAAGTAATTAGCAATGAAGTCTAAGGATTTGAGGGCGCATAAGCCCAGCAGTGGTGCTTTTCACCTTCTGAGTCAGGGATGCCCAGTACTTCCTCACTGGGCAAGTACGCTAAGAGGGATTAAATGCTCGAGTTGTTGGAGCATATCAAAGAGAATCTAGGATTACCTCCATCTTCTACCACTGATGATGAGGAAGGTTTGTTCCTGCACTGTGACAAACCTTGAACAACTGTTGCCACACCTATGTACAAAAATATTAAGGAATTGATCTTCAAAGAATGGAAGGAGGTGGAACGTATGTACATTCCCAGATTTTTGCAGCAGCTCTACTCATTGGAGGAATTGGAGGAGATGCTTCCTCACAATTTGAAGCTGGATGTGATTTTAGCGATGCTAATTTGTCAATCCTGAAGGCTGTTCACTGATAGATCCAGTGAACAAGAAAGTGGATAACACTCTAAAGAGAGCTTTTGCTGTGAATAATTTGTACTTCAGGACTGACCCTTATTTGACCTATGCTATACAGACCCTAGTCAAAGACTTTGAGAGCCTTGCTGCCGGGTTGCAGGAGGGCACCAACTGTTCTGACGTTTTGCTGCAGATGGAACAGGAAGCAAAGTTTTTAGCCGATGTTTGGTCTGATATTTGAGATTAATATCTGTGGCAGCAGGTGAGGCTATATTGGCTAGAAGGAATCTCTGGATGAGATAATGGAAGGTGGACACTTGAAAGAAGTCAGCCCTACTAAAGATTCCATATCATGGGAAAAAGTCATTTGGGGACCAGATGGATGCTATGGCAGTCTTCCAGATCAGTATTGGACTTAAAGAGAGTGAACTCTTGGCTAGAGATGATTCACTTCAAGATAGTGACACTACAGAGGATCATTCGTATGATGCTGAGTCATGAGTATCTTACCACCTTAGATCTTCAGAATGTTTGCTTGCACATTCCGATTGTTGGAAATGACAATCTTTAGTGTGCTGTACCCCCTGAGTTTTGCCTTGACTGTTTTTGCTGGTTCTAGACCTCTGTGCACTTTACTGCTGCTAACCAACGATAAAGTGCCTGTGAACCCCTTTTCAACATGATGAATTTGGCATACCCCTAGTTGGCATATTTAACTTATCTATATGTCCCTAGCATATGGTGCCCAAAGTGTACCCAGTGCCTGTAAGTAAATGTCACCAGTGGGCGTCAGCACTCATTGTGCCACCCACTGCAGGGACAATAAAAGCATGATTAAGGCCTGCCACCGACAGCATTGGTATGCAGGTTTAAACTGCAAATTTGACCTGTCAAAATAACCCCTTTTGACAAGCCTAAAACCCTCCTTTTAAATATTTATAAGTCCTCCCTCATTAAGCCTTACTGTCCATTAACTTGGGATGCAACCATTAAAAGGTTGGATATGTAAAGGTTAATGTTAAATGTGTCATTACAGTGACAAGACCCTAAAAAACATTTTTACTATAGCAGTGATATCATTTCCATAGGAAACTATTGAGATACAATATATGAGTTAATATTGCTATCTCCACCTAGGCAACACTGACAGAGTTCATTCTTGGACTTTTGAATATATTTATCACAAACCAAACTAATTGGTAAAGTCGAATTTGTAATATTTAGGACAGGTATTTTTAAAAGGTTACCTTATACCTGCCTAACGCCTTTAGAATCACATTTACACGAGCTTCCAACTATCACCCAGGAGCTGAATAGCCCTTTGATGAGGTGTGAATTTACTCCCAGAGCTGAGAGTAAGGCCTTGGGTTTGTTTTTGGGGAAGTGTTCTATTTCTCTGGCAGGTTGACTATCTGGGCTGTGCCCAGGAACTTAATTAACTTCAAATAGACCTACCCTATCACAAGCAGATATAGATAACATCTGGGCCTATCTCTTCCGTTGTCACCCTAGCCAGTCGAACAGCAGGCCCATTTGGGAGCAGCTGTGCCAGAATCGGTTTGGGGTGACCACAGAGAAGGGATTGCTCATTTCCCTGGACACATCTTTAGGGTGGGCACAGGAGATGTGCACAAGGGAAAGAAGGTTCTGCCATGTTGGATTTGCGCAGATAAAGGCACAGTGGGATTGTTTATAGTTAAAATACACAGGAAGTGCTGCAAATATGGGTAGAGTCACCCTTGGGAAGTTCTACCCTATTGGTTAGGGAGTGCTCAGGAAGTTCTCCCACCTAACAGCTGGCACTGGGCATAAATGTGGCATGCCCCAGGACCCTCCTCTGATCACTTCTGGACCTGTTGAGGAACAGAGGAGGACAGGACCTGTTGCCTGTGACCTGAGAAGAACCCTGATTGCTAGACCTGTTCTCCCTCTGTTGCCCAGGACAAAGAAGTGGACTCCAACAAGCTTCAAGAGACCTTTACCTACTGTTCCAGCTGACAAGTTCTAACTGGATCTGTCCTGGATCCTGCTGCTGGCCTCAGCTGTAGTGACTCTTGACCCTCAAGTGCTGTCCCCAAGGTCCTGGACCCTTGGCTGATGTCAAAGTGTACTACTTTTTGCCCTGAGATTTGGTGTGTGACCTAGACCAACCTGCCAAGCTGATCCGTCGAGGGTGCATCGCCCCTTGGATGAGTTTGCAGCAGCTCCCACTGCATTCTTCTCCACAGTAGCAAATCAGATTCAGCTGGATCTGAAAATTGAAATTAAAGATCTTTTTCTTAATGGCAATTAATTTCACTAGGAAGCAGTGGCGGCTGGTGAAATTTGAAAGTAGTGCTACGTAATAATTGCTCTTGACTTGAAAGGAGCAAGTGAGTGTGATTGAATATAAACTTGTGGTGGCTATCTAGCGGCATAGCAAGGGTGCCATCAGCCCTATGTCAATCAAGGAAAATGGGCCCGCTCTACCACCTGCTTCATTCTATTAAAAAAAAACACCTCACTTGGAATGCAGAATGCCCCTCACACACCTACGGCCAATGCCACTGCAACTCTTACACTGTTCACAAGTACGCCCTTGTGGCAGCTGCCTGCAGTGTGGCCAGACAGAGTCTTTGGTGTGGACTAAGAAATCATGCAGTTAGGAAAAATTGGAGATCTAAGTTCTAATATATTGCTGGTTTTATGTTACATGCAGGGCCACTGGAATTACGCGGCAGGGGATGGCCAAATTATGTGGCAGCAAAAGGTAATTTATGCGATGTAATGCAACACATTTTGTGATAGTATTACTTCATTATTTTGTCATTTTTACACTTTTGGGACACAGATTTCACCTCATTAGTGCCAGTATGACATCCAAATAGAGCAATAAGGTATTGAATTAGCAAACTCTCTTGTCCTTTCAAGTTTATAAAACTGCCAGGAATTACCATTTTAGGGTTGAAGCAAATGAATAAATGACATTAAATTAAAAGTACCAAATGCCATCAGCAATTAACATCCCCCATGAACAGATATATCTTTCATCATTTATGTAGAAAAACATTTCATTTTTGAAGGAATAATGGATAGACCATCTTTGACAGTCTTTGCAGTGCGTTTTCAATCACACCCATAGGACAATTTAATTAGTGACAGATATTATAAAAGGAAATATTCATTAGGCAGATCGGCTCTAACTAAAAAAAATGAACACACTTGTTTCTTGCTGCAAAACAATATTAACTCGCTGGGACTTTGAAGAACTATAATCTGATCAAAGGATGTAATGGGCAATGAGAGCCAAGACCTCCACACCTGCTCAGGGTCCAACTGCAGCGCAGATGTAACAAAAGATAAAGCATGATGAGAAATAAAATCAATATCCACACCAACCTTATTCAGTTCTTTGAACCTGAATCACAGTAGGACTGTGTTATATACGTGTAGTATGCACAGTCCTAAAACATGACTATGAAAATAAGGACGTATCTCCCAAGTTGCTTCACAAATTGCTGTGAAGTATATATTAAACAGCAGCACAGCACTGGATGATTAAAGAACATAAGGACAGCTTGCAATTCCTCACCGCTCTGCTTCCATTTGGATCTCCAACTCTAGGAATGAGCACGCAGGACAGGACCCTGCGCTGTTGTGCTCCATTGTGGGTGAAATTGCTGCGCACCACAGAACGTATTCCAACCAATCCCGATGCTGCTTTAATGCTGTTTACTACAGTAAAGAGCATAAGAGAAGCTTTGCGATTGGCGAGGGTGCGTTCACAAAACGCTCCACTGAAAACTGAGGTGCTGAGATCGTTGCTTTCCACCAGCCTTCCATAGAGCCCAACTGTAGAGATGTAAAGTATGCATGTCAGGCTGGCCGTTAAAAAGGCACCGGCCAGATTGACATATGCACTTCAATTACACGGCATCATTGCTATAAAGAATGATGTGATGACCCCATCCCTTCTCCTAGGCTACAACGGCCTACACTATACTAATTAAACTCAGATGAATTAAGGTGATTTAAAGTGGTGGGTCGCCGCTCTTTCGCCCTCTATTGGTGAGCCGCCCCTGCTAGGAAGCTGTGTGAGCTAGGCTCCCTTTCTTGTAGACATCCATTTTGTAAAATCATTGATGATAGATTTATTTTTCGACCTGGGCCAACTTTTCTGCCAAAACTGAATTTCTACTTTCATAAGGATCAGAAGGCAATTTTGCTGGATTTGTTTCCTTCTCCTACTCCAAAGAAAGAAAGAAAGAAGGCTGCACAACTTGGATGTGAAAAAGGTTCTTCTCATTTATCTAGAAAGAGTTTCCTCCATTAGGGTTACAGAGTCAAACTTTGTCAATTTTGGTCTGGCCAAGAGGGGGGGAGAAGCCTTCGGTTTCTTCTCTCAGTATATGGATCACATCCTTAGTCTCCTTAGCCTACAGGCCCAGCAGTTGCCTCTTGGTGTTCAGGTCAGGCCGACTAATGAGATTTCAGCTACTCTTGTAGAAGTACAGGGGGCCTCTATTGCAGAGATTTGTAGAGCTGCCACCTGGTCTACTCCTTGCACTTTTGTAAACCATTGTAGGATTATGTAAGAGTTGAACTTGCAGGATGTTTTTGGTTCCAGGGTCCTTTCTTCTATGAAGTGGACAGTGGAAAGCTGTATATTCTAAATGTGCAATTAAAGGGTTTTCCTGCATGCAACCTTAGCTGTGCTGGATTTGCTTTAGTACGTCTCTAATGTAATGAATGCAATTGGGAGAAAGACGAAAACATAATGCTTTAATTACCAGTACTTGTATTACTCTGAGTTCTGCTTCCTCTCCTCGATTCATTACTACCATACTTTCCACCCTATCCTGGTTTCGGTTTTGTTTTTTGCTTTGTACACACAAGACGAGTGGAGGAGTGTGCTCTTTTAATTTAATTGTTCAGTGGTGATTGGTGTCTGTGGAGCCAGGACTGCCTCAAAATGTTATGAATTGAAGCGAAGGAATAGGACTCTGAGTAATGCAATTACTAGTAAGTAATTGAAGCATTGCCTCTCACCCACTCTTCTTCATCACTGTTGTGAGAACCTGTGGAGTGTCCCACCCACAAGACAGGATGTTTGTTTTTCAATGTTACTCTGTGTTTATACTATTGCCCACCTCCTGTACCCATCTTCTGTACCCCGCCATTGTCCATCACCTGTACTCTTGCTTTCCTTCAGGCCGGTCTGTTTTTTGCTGTCTCTGACAGAAGAGATGGTATTCTTCATCTGGAGTAAGCATGTAATTCAAATTTAAATGTGTTTTCTTCACTTACATTACTGGTTTCACTGTAGCAAAATTGCTGAATGCCGAGCTGTAGTTCCGGTAGCCCGCCTTGCTGTTGTAGCTGTGGGTAGGATGTTGCACTCTGATACTACTGGTCGTCAGAGGCCAAGCTGAGCATGCGCTCCTGCTCCTGCATGACAGCATTAGATAATGCATTACTAGGGGAAATTGGGCACTGGCTGAGACCCTTATATTGTTTTGAAGTCTTGTATGGCCAGAATAGTTAAGGTCCTCAGGGTATATAAGAGCCCAGCTGCTGCAGGCTTTCATTGTTCATAAAGAGTGCCACGTGAAGATCGCAAATGTGCAGTGGAAAGAAAGCATGCAGAGATACAAGATAGATCTCTGGATAGGAGATTATTTCTTTGCACCTGGAGATTTTGATTGAGCAGTGCCATCTGCACTTCAAAATCAATCAAAGTATGCTAGATAAGGTTACAGAACCTGAACCACACATGGGTAAATTAGTTCACTGTTCTCCATTATTTGAAGTAGTGGCCTGCATTACAGAAAGGTTGGGCTTTCAGGTCGCAGGACTATGTGTGAATCCTGATGGTATGTTCCAGTCATTCACTCAAAGTGCTTACCCGTACATGATGTAGTAAATAACATTCTTTTGAATGAACAGAAAGTTTGCTCAGCTGACAGCAGTTTTCAGTAGTACATAATGGTCTCAATCTGTAATGGTAGTTAATTTTGCATCCTGGACAGCAAAGCGTGCTGTTTATGCCTCACATACCTGAATTAAATGCTTAAATGAGTGCCTGCAAAAAGCTGAAGATTGTACAGGTTTTCTACAAATCGTGGAGTTAATGGTTCTCTTCCTTTCTGATGCAGTGTTTGACAGTCTATGTGCAGCAGCAACCACTTCTGGTGCCATTACAGCTGTTATGAGAAACATCTGCTTAGGACCGTAAACAAATTGATGCAGCAGAGTCCTTCATTTGCTATCCAATTGACAAACACTCTTTGGCCCACAATAAGATGAAATATGTAAGTAGTCAGCAGATGGAAAAACTCTTAACAGTCCTTTAAGAGTTAATCACAAAGACCAAGATCCTTTATGTTTCCAAGAGGGCAACAACAACCAAGGTATCCCTTTCAGGGTGGTGACCCAAGCAGACAAAACCTGCTCATCTCCAATACCGCGCCTCCCCAACAACCACAGGTATGAGTATGCTGAAAGGACCACAGAGGCTGTTTACTTGCAGAATACTGGAAAATATTTGTAAAGGACCAATGGGCAATATGTGTGGCCTCAGAGTGTTATTGGGTGGATTTTCGCACAAACTGCAAGAGCTTGTTTTTACCCTTCCCCTTTACTAAGGGATCCAGTCAGGAGAGTGACACATCTATACGGTATAGCAGCCCTCAAACAAAAGAATGGGATTGTATAGTTTCCTCTAGAAGAAAGAGTGATAAGAAGCCAAACACCTAGTTGCTTTGGCAGTGATTGACTCAAGATTAGAGCAATTTTATATGGTTTACCTGGCTTTATCTTCTTTATTGTTTTGTTACAGGCAGTGGCAAGCATTAGTGATAGGCTGCAAGAACTTCATTGGCTACCTGTTAAACAGACAGTTCATACCTTTATGCCTTATTTACAAGTCGCTGGAGGGCGTGTTTTTCCCCATCATGCTCTGGGACCAACTTCAACTAAATCTGTGATTTGAACTCAACTTTATGAAGTTCAATTGTGGCTTAAAAGCTAGGCTGTATGGCTAAGTTTTTCCTTTAGGTTAACGTAGCGATGGTAGACAACAATGATCATTTAGGCACCTAGGGGCACATGCATCAAAGGTTTTTGCGATCGCAAACGGTGCGAATCGCAAAAATCGGCCGTTTGCGATCGCAAATTGGCCTTTGGAGATGCATGAAAGTGTTTCCTATGCGCAATTTAAGAATTCGCAATTAATTGCGAATTCCTAAATTGCGATTGCATTAAGGAATCGCAATTTGCGATTCCTTAAATGCAATGCTAGAAGCACTTTCAAATAGCGATTTCGCTATTTGGGACCGCAAATTACAGACAAATCAAACTTGTCTGTAATTTGCAATACCTTCGAAAAATGCTCTAAAATGCATTTTTTTAAGTTTTAGGTTACACACACACATGCCCTTGGGGCATGTGTGTGCGCAACATGGGTGCACATCACAATTTCAGGGTGCAACAGGGTGTCATTTTGACACCCTGGCACCCTTGAAATTGCATTCTCAATTTGCGATTCTCTAATTGCGAATCGCTAATTGAGAATGTCTTCCCATTCATTCCTATGGGCCTCTAGGCCCATAGGAATTAATGGGGAGGTATTCCTTAATTGCGACTCGCAATTAGCGAGTCGCAATTAAGGAATGTTTAGGAATCGCTATTTTTATAGCGATTCCTACATGCATAGGCTTTTGCGATTCCTTAATTGCGATTCCTTAATAATCGCAATTAAGGAATCGCAAAAGCCTACCTTGATGCATGTGCCCCTAGAGACTCAAGGGGATAGTGAGATATACAAACATCGAATGTCAAATAGAACTCGAAATAGTTATAGAAATAGAATATATTCAATCCTATACACAATAAGGAAGCCCTGAGCAGGAGCAAGACCAATTCTATACCAGAAAGCAGTAAATAGTTTTCAGGAGTCAAATACTTTCAAGATGGTGTCCCTCCACGCTACCATTCCTCTGATATATGTCCAGGGAATTTTGACAACACTCAACTTCCAGGAAGCAATTTATTCTTCTTGCCAAAAGTGCCTTAGATTTGCGGTGGAAAGGATTATTATCAGTTGTTAGTTTTACTATTTAGCTTATTTAGCTTATCGGCAGTCCAAAGGTTCTTCACAAAGGTATTAGCGCCAGTTGTAGTCTTTTTTCAAATGCAGGCTGTTCAAATTTTCCATAGATGATTGGTTAATTTGTGCTAATTCTTTTATAAATGCACAAGAATAGACAAACAGAGTGTGCAGAATTCTGCAAGAATTTTGGTTCCTCCTCAAGTGGAAATAGTCTCAATTGCAGTTGGCACAAGACCACAATTTTCTAAGAGCTCACTTCCTAACAGATGGGGAAAAGGGTATAATTGCGACTCTTCAGGAACAAACAATGAACTTACTGATAAAAAACTTTGCATCTGCAAAAGAATTCCTAAGGGTACAAGGTTAAATGCAAGAATCAACAGCGACAATTTATTTACTGGAGTCTGTACAGTCAGAGCATGTTAATACTGATTCCTCTGTCAGCAGGTATCCAGGAAGAGATGTCTTGGTGGCAGGCTTGGGTTCACTTGGTCAGAGGGGCTCTATTAGTAGGTACCAGAATCAATAGTAATAACAACAGATGCAAGTATGGTAGGCTGGGAAACAACTCTATGAAAGAGACAGAGTACAGAGTAGATATTCTCCAGTAGGGGGAATACAATGTTGGATTTGGAGAAAACTGATGGTAATATCTTTTGTATTGAAGACCTTTGCCTCTCTTTTTTACAGCAGGAAGTTATTAGTTCTGATCAATATAGCCACGGCATACATGACTCACCAGAGGGCCATAAGGTGTTTCAAGATGGCTCGAAACCCTCAGGAAATTGCTCTATGGGCAGAAAGTAATTTATTTTCTCTACCGGAGACATACTTATCAGGGTGGAGAATGCAATGGTGGATCAACTGAGTCAGTTGGAGGCATACCTATTATGGTGGAGAATGCAGTGGAGGATCAACTGACTCGGATCTGTGGATCTCCATCTACATAATCATGCGTTCAAGTAAATGACCAATTTTTGAGGAATGACAAAGAGAGACCTTCTTGCGACAAAAGACAATGCTCTGCTACTGATCTTTAGCTCATGAATCCCTGAAGAGGTTTAATTGGTGGAAGCATTGTTGATTCAGATGTATTCCCTCCAGTTACCCTCTTCCTTAACCCCTTTACCGCGGCCGAAATTCCGCCGCGGTGCGGCGGCTTTGAAGAGTGGGCGGGGCCGCGTCGGCCAACGGACGTGCGCATCACTACGGAGGTAGTGCTCGCGACGGCCGTTGGCCAACAGAAGCAGCGAACGGGTTAAGTTGGTTAGGAAGATTCAGATGGAGAGGGTTCAGATTCTGCTAAGAACTCCAACAGGTGACAGAGACCTTGGCTTTCCCTTTTTCTCCCTCTATCGTCAGCTCCTTGGACAGAGTACTTCCAGTAAAAACCAAAATTACGAGGTGACATTGTACCCAGGCAGGCAATACAGCTTGTAAGATTGACAGCATGTAAAATGAGGGGATAGCTTTAGAGAACTTTGGATGTTCTGGTTTGGGAGTATTGGATGTTAAGAAAAGCATACTGATGGCAATTAGGGTTTCTTATTCTGCGATCGCTACTGATTTATTCCTGCCATATAGTTTAACACACATGAAGAAAATTTCAAAAAATGGCAAAAAAGGCTGTAACATACACAATGTTAAACACAGAGCATTTAGAGAAATTACCATATAGCTTGGCTGAAATACCATCAGCAGATTGGTTAATTACTCTGCCAATTTCAACATTTCACTTCACGTTTTATTTGAAACATTTTCCGGTAGGCAGATATTAAGCGCAGGGGAGAGATTTGTAATCGAACCATGGATCCTACCTTTCTATTATAGGTGTAGAAATGGGGAAACTGAGGTTTATCTTAGCGGTACAGACTGCAAGAAAACTTCCGAACATTCTTTACATTACGGGGACGTCACACTTCACAGATTTGTAATGCTTCAAAAGCAAACTTAGCTTGTTTTCTGAAGGGTTCCCCAGCTGCTGTAATTCAGCCAGCATTCAGATTGCTTTCCAATGGAACTTATTTGATGTTGAATGACCAAGGTTGCAGTGGGATGAGACCGGGAGTACCCTATGTGGTGACAGTTTCCAGGGTTGTGACCTGTTGTAGGAATGTGCTTTTTCCACAGGCTCGTACAGTTAAAGGAGTGACAGTTTGTCCTTCAATTTCTATTTTTAATGTGAACTTTGATAATCTGAGCAGACTGAAAGCCTTATTGTTTCAGAAGGAAGTTTCTTTAACATCTGTGAGAGAGACATTTGATCTTCAAGTTGCAAGGTCCTCTGAAATACAATTGCTACTACTCACTAACCTCCCCAGCATTTTGGAGAACTTGTGAACCACATATCTAATGCTTCAAATACTGCTGTAGTAGTACATTTTTTCAAAGCGATTGGGTCTGGGTTTGTTAGTACTTGCTAGACTGTTTTCGGAGTGATTCCCTCTTTTATACACTACCTGGTTTCCAGTAGCGGCCCTTGGAGGGAGTTCCGTGGGGCGGTGAGGCGGGGTGGGGGGGTAGTAAACACCGGAATATGGATGAACGGAGGTAAGTAAACAATTAAATAAATAAAACGAATTTCGTTGCGCGCGCTGCATTGCATTATTTTGCCCACCACTGGGTTTCCCCTCCAACTCCAACTGCCTCTCCTGCCACCTCCGGTAAACTGGTACAGCCACTGACCCCAGCACTGGTGGTCTGTGCAGCTAGAAAATAAATTAAACATTTTAGATATCAGATACACCTCACTTATTATTTTTTTTTAACAAAATACAACTTCAATACCTCACTACAGTTCGGTTAGCATTAGGGGCAGAGCTATGATGACTCTGAGTCATTGAAGCGTGGAATAATGATCAATGAAGGACACAGTCTTGGTTGGCAATTGCAAAGGGGACATCATACTTTCCTGTCATGCTGCACTGTCAAAGAAACTGCTGGTATACTGTATAAATGAATCATCATAACATAACATTGGGGGGGGGTTCAACCATGACCATGCTCACTCTCTCGTTTTAACTGATTGAGCATGAGCAAGAAAAAGAAAACCTTCTCAACAAACATGTATGGTGAATAATAGCTTACGTGGACCTGCAATCTTCACAGTAGAGTACCAAAAATCTGTTCTCTTAATCTTACAGTAGCACAAGATATATAAGGGGAGAGGGAAAGCTTACTAACAAAGCAGAAGAAAGCTACAGACTAGTACAACCAGGAGGAAGTGAACTACAGAAACATGAAACGTAGAAAAAAGGATAATGCAGGGATAACAAGAATGTAATGAATTTTAGATAGAGGAGTTGAAAAAACAGGAGACAGTATAAAAAAAATAAACACCGAAAAGTTAAAATTATTTTAATAGTGGAAAGAGGTAAAAGTTTGGGAAATATTTACAATAACAGGACTTACTGGGGCCAGCAGAACCTTTGGCCGCAGCGCTGGGGGTGGTGGTGGTGGTGGTTCCACCCGCTGTGGCACTGGTGGTGACAGCTCCTCCTTCACTCACCTTAGATGCCCTCTTGCCCTTGGGTGATGATGTAAGAAATAAAGAAGATAAAAAAATAGATTAGTGGTACAGTTAAACTCCCAAAACATATTTTGACAGGCAAACGCAGTAGAATTTTACTTTTCTAAATTAGATCACCTATAGTACTAGAAGTATTGAGATGACCTATTCCTGATTTCCTAAACATAAGCCCTATTACTAATTTCATAAAACTAAACTACATTTGGAACTACTAATGCATTGCAAGGAATGATGTTTGCATCTCAACCCTCTTTGATTGGCCAACTCAGTCTCCCTTTTCAATGCATATATGCATACTACACCTCACTGGGAGATTGGGACTGTATGAACTACATAAAGAAAGGTATAGAGAATGCTAACTCACTGATATTACTACTACTATCTTAGTGACAGGACAGAGGAGTCTGCATTGCTGCTTAAATAATCAGCCCAAGTGAGTGCCGACGAGTACGAATAGGTACCGCCGAGCAGTGTGAGCACCTGGCTAGCTCAAGCTGGATCACATAATATTCATAACATAAACTTAACATACCTCTGAGAGTGAGCAGCATGCTATTTGAAAAAAAAATGCATTTTAGAACACAAAAAAATTATAATTACTCACCGAGCCCCACAACATAGACACGCAGGTCATGCAGGTACTGTTCCCAGTCCAGCAGGTCGGTCCAGTGGTGTGTCAGCTGCTGCATGGTGTGCTGACCCTCAGTGCTCCGGTGCACACACCGGTGCACTCTCCCGACAGCAGCTGAAGCTCCCAAAGGGGAGTACCCTCTCCCAGGCCTGCCGCCTGCTGCCAGAATGGAGAGGAGATGGTGCTGCACATAAAAAACAAGTGCGCCACCTCAGCATCGGGAAAATGGGGTGGGGCTGCATCTCTCTGTGGCACCGACGACCGCAGGGTGTGCAGCTTGTAGCTACACTGGCAATGCCACTTTCTACCTGTTGCTCCTTTGACATGGTGTTGCGACTCAAAAAAGTAGAAAGGAACAAAAAGAAGCAGAAAGGAAGAACTAAAGGAAGTAGAAAGGAAAAACAAAAAAGTACAAAAAGTCAATAAAGAGTAAAAAAAAGACAAAAACTTTAAAAATGCACAAAGACACACACTGATAATAAAAATGTAAATGAGGGGGGATGAGACAGACATGGGTATAGCGGGAGGATTGGAATAGATTTTAAATCGATGGATGGATGGAAAAATCAGGCCAAGCACCATGCAGAGAACAGAAAGCAGGTGAAGAAAAAATGACCGGGCCCATGCGGACCACCTGGTGCAGTTCGCGCTGATTTTTTAGTGCAAAATGCGCTACTGGACTGAAAAAGCAGCGCAAACCTGCGGACGAGCATTCTTCCACCCACCCGTGGAGTTCTGTGGAATCTCGTGGCGTTTTTTTGGAACTCCGTAGAATTCCACAAAACTGCACAAGTTGCGCCTATGCCTAAAGCAGTCCCTTACTAACAAAGTCATCATTGAATTTCCATCTAGTCTTATCTAGTCTGTCAATCGGGATGTATATAGGGGAAGGATAAAAAGGGGAAAAAATGTAAGCATGTTGTGGTATTATTTTAGTTCATATGTTTTTGATTTTAAATATTGATGCTTCAATGGAAATTTTCACTGCTTACCTTCTTCTCGTACATACCGTATTTGTAATTGGGGATTGCAAGATGCATGGGTTTACTTACATTATTTCTTAATACAAACAATATAAAAAAATAAATCTAGAAATATAATGTCTGCAGGGTCCAGGCAGGCACTATATTTGGAATTGCTGCTTTTTTAAAAGCTAATTCTCACCAATGGCAAGGCATATTTGACCTAGCCTACTAGACATTTAATACAAAGTGAACTCGACCTCAACATACTCCATGAAAGTTAATTTCAGGCACCTAAAACATCACAGGCTACTTCCTCTAAATATCAAGATTCCCTTGGAAACAAGCTCTATGTTGTTCGTGACTGCATGCAGCTGCATAGGTCCCAGGAAGGACAAACAAATCACCTCCTAGTTATGAAAAACAATAACTTATCCTGAGTAGGGCCAACATGAGAAATTCCCCTGGCTTTTGCCAGGAACATCCATACGAATATTGATACATTTGTTCAAATCAAATCCCAGAATGCCTTCATGTATTAGAAATAAATGAATTAATTAATAATATAATGCGGCACAAAATCTTTGTCACACTAGTTTCTAACTTGCCTGTTTAATTGAGGAATAAGTATTCCCTTTAAAGTGCTGTATAGCTTGGTGTTGCCACTTATATTTATTTGCTAATTCATTTATTCATTAATAGAGTTACTAGTACTTGACCTGTATGCATTCTGGTGTGTTGGACCTGGTCCTTTTTGCAGGTTTATCCTCGGTCTCTTTGCCTTTTGCCTCCTATTTTTCTGACCTGTTTTTGTTGGCTTTAGGACTCTGGGCACTTTACCACTGCTAATCAGTACTAAAGTGCATATGCTCTCTGTCTAAATTGTAATTCTGATTGGTTATCCATGATTGGCATACTTGATTTACTGGTACGTCCCTAGTAAAGTGCACTGTGTGTGCCCAGGGCCTGTAAATCAAATGCTACTGGTGAGCCTGCAGCACTGGTTGTGCCATCCTTTTTCAACTTTTGAGGCTGTTGGCAGGGGTGAGTGACGCTCCCCTGCCATAGCGGAGGAGCCGCCACTGGAGATCATTAGGTCTTTTCTTTGTCAGGCTAAGCTCATGATTGAACTTGTTTGGCCTGCACACGCTTAAAAGCCAGCGTTCATTTACAAAAGCACATGGGCGCTGCAGAGTCCGAACGCGTTGGGGTCCAACAACAGATTGGAAAAATAGATACACCCATTATGAGCTTCACGTAAGGGCAGATGGGAAATTTCCGATTACATTCAACTTGCACTCTCTCTCTTTCTCTAGGCCAATAAGCGCAAAGCAATGATGGTGTCATCTTAAGACATGACTCAGGGCGCGGAAATGTAATATAAGATTATTTTTGGCCGAGAACACATGGCAAGTCTTGGTGGGCGAGTTTCAGCCTCTATCATTAGGATTCTTTATCAGCAAGACACCGCCTTGGATAGACATAAGCAGGTGGCTCACAACCATGTGTGCGAAGTTGTGAAGTTTTTACTTTTTTGCAACCTGAACAGAGGCCTAAAGAGAACTTAAAACTTTGCAAAACGTTGCAATTTGCCACCACCAGGGTAAATTCATGACTTTTGCAACAACCTGTGTTAGATGTATCCTTATTTAACAGGAATAAAATGGATCAGCATGTTAAATCGAAACGAAAACAGTAACTCTGCATCCCCTGCGCAATGCCATCGTTCATATATATGCCATTCTGCACAAAAAACTGCTAAAATATACTTGCAGTGAAAAATGCTGCACATATTTTTACGTTTGAGTGGATTCAATTAAAGTGAAAACTATCATGCTGTGCACAGAAAATGATCACGCTGTGCAGAGTAAAACTTTGCACTGATAAAGGCCAGGCTGAACCAGGAAGCTATCCAACATTTGCAGAGAGCAAAAATAGAGAACTTCACAAAACTGCCAGCCAAAACAAAAACTGTGCACACCTCCTGTCACAATTTAAGTGGCCAGTTGGCACTGAAGCAGCCTGTTCCAAGAGCATCAACAACCCCATGACGTTAGAGACACGACACCTGGGAAGATGGCCGCGTGCTGGTGGAGATGGCTGGCAAATGTTGAGACACAAAATCTCGTCTTTATACTATGAGAGGAGAGAATGGATCAACTTGGTGACATTGACATCCTGGTAGAGTTTGAAAATATGAAAACAGTCACAAAGACAGATGCATTTAAAATAGCAAATACCCGTGAGTGAATGTGACACAGTACATCATATCATACAGTGGTGTAACACAAAATGCAGAATGTGATGATGGGCCCCTGAGTCTCCTATATCTTATAGATATCCATTGGCCTTTGCCTCAGTAGGGGCCCCCTGGAGAGTCCGTGGGCCCTCTAAAGTACTGGCCCCCCCTGTGCCGCAGGAGCAACAGGAGTTTGCGTTACACCCCTGAGTACATACAGGTTTCTATTCACTATGACCAGCAAAACTTGTGACTTCTCAGCTAGCAAATAGAAGAAAGCTCCAAGACCTGCTGGGATCGAGAAAGGCAGTGAAGAGTTGACGTTTCCCAACATCACCCCACAACAAACAGACAGGAAGGTTGGAAGACACAGACATCAGGATCAACAAATCATAGATAGGATGGTGGGCACAAAAAAAGTGTGTAATTATTGCTTGCTCCACTCGATGCATCAGCATAATTAAAAGTGGCAACACATGGGAAGAGCAAGTGCCCAGCACACATGACACCCAAAGACTTCCCCATGGGTCACCCTGTGATCGCACATAGAACTAGTCCCCTTTATGCCTGTGCATGCTATCTCTCACATCCTCCACTTCACAAAAAGCCAAGGTATAAATTTGGTAAGTGCACATCTTTGGTCCTCGAACACAACAGTGAAACACTTTTCACGAGCATGTGGGACCCTACTCCTCCACAATTGTGCTTCGCTTTACCAGGGGTATGAAATGCTATATAAATGCAGGTAGTGCAGGTGGGCATTGGTGCTGGAGAGCAGAACAAGGAGCCATTGATGACACCCCACATTGCGGCATGCCACAGCCTTGTGCTGTGGCCTGCGCAGGGCAGCGATATGTGGAGCTGATATCACTGCACCCAGTGAGAGCTGAGAAGCACAAAATGCCATTTTCTAAACCATAATAGGGAACAATCTAATAAGTGAGGGCACAGGAATGCACCAATGTGCAATGGTTGGTGGGCACAGGACAGTGCTTAATTTGAGCTGGTGGTTGAAGGTGAGGCCCACCAGCAGTCATTTTTGGGGATCGGCATTTATTTTTCCTCATCAGACTTTCACCCAGAGCAAGAAAGAGAAAAACACAAACGGAGGTAAGAAAGAGGAAAGAAAGACAGAAAAATAGCGACAAAGACACAAACCAGGGATGAAAAAGAACCTCAAAGAGTGATTTAAAGAGGTAGGGAGTGTCTGGTGGGGATCAGAGAGGCAGGAGTTGGACTCAAGATTACACAGGCCTCAGGGCACGAGTCGGGGGTACACGCGGGTGGACGGCGTCCACCCACTTTTTTCCCAGGGTGGACGCCGTCCACCCTGCCAAGAAGTTGGGCCCCGCTGTAAAATGATGCTGAATTCGTCCCGGTGCAATCAACAACAACGTGCAGGCGGGGACGGGATGGGGCTCTCTTATTTCGGACTCCTGCTGGGTCCATAACAAAGGCCGATTGTGAGGGATCATCGAGTCTCCTGGCTGGCAGCAGTCAGGAGCCTCACACCTAGAAGCAAATGCGACAGAGGGGAAACAAAGGCACACACCTTCTTAGCACTTCACACATTCTTAAGAGAGGCAGCTTTACACTTTGTTCAGGCTCTGTTTAGGAGATGTGCATGCACTGTAAGAACGTCAAATGTGTTGATCTTTCCCAGTATTTGCACAAAATAAATAGCATTTATATAGCGCATGCTACCCCTGAGGAGGCGTTGTAATAATTTAAATATCACTTTTTTTTCTTTTAAAGCACTATGGGTAGAGAAAGCTTTACGCTGACAAAAGGCAACATTGGTTTATGTGAAGCTTACAAAAGTGTGAATCTTCTGCCTAAATCAGGAGGGTTTGCAAGTATACTCAAAATGTGCTTACATGTACTCATGATAGACCTGCTAAACATATATGTGAGGGCTTAAGATCAGATGTCACTTCTTGTGATGCCACTTCCTGTGATGTCACGCGCCGTGATGTCACGCGCCATGATGCCACTTGCATACTGATTAAGTAGGTTAGTCCCCCCACTTCTTTTTTTAGGACTTGTGCCCTGACAGGCCTGGTATTTGACACCCCCGACATTCAATACCACCAGCCTTGAGCAAAGCGTTGGGCTACAAATTAAGCACAGGCACAGGGCCAATTCAGGAGTCGGATAAGGCACATGTAGCATGTTCTGTAATCAGCATGCCCAGCTGCATAGACAAAGTTTCCATATCTCTACTGACAAAAGTGACCAAGAAGAATCCACCCAAAACTAGCAGAATCGGCAGCTTTTTAAAGAGGCAAAGGCGTGCTCTCGCGCACGTAGCTCACCTTCTCGGTGGGTGCATGACTCAGAGGATATTCACCCCGCTTCGCTCTACCTGTCGGGCGCAGTAGTGATACAGGGGTCCGCCTCCCTCCACTCTGCGTCCTTCATGCCCTGGAGAAAGTGTGAATACGGACGAACTATTTAGCAAGACATTCATTTCTTGACACTTTTACCAGTGACTGCACTTCTGTAATTAGACCAAATGAGAGGCTTAGTGGCTCTAACTATGTCAGTCACTCAACCACTTTTCACACACAACGAAGGCACTATTAGTCATGGTCTGGCTTTTGCGTGACCTAGCAGCCCACGCAATATATTCACAAAAACACAATAATTCATTACCCGTGTACTTCACTGCGTTTTACATGAGTAAAGTCACACCGTGAAATGTCATTTTCTTTCAGCAACAATTAAACTGCCATTAGTCCGAAGGAGACATTGTTCTTTATTTATTTGCCACGGTTCCCTCTTTCTTTCCCAATTCATTTGCTTTAAACTGCGCGCACATGGGGCTCAGAGTATATCTGCCTCCTTGAGTATTTGTTTCAGCGGCACGGATCTAGATACTACCTATTAGCAAAAGCAGAACACCTCAAGATAGTGCAACTCTTCTACAACAACAACAAAAACATTAAAGTACTTTAATTTAATCTGCACAATGCAGTGGCGTAGCAAGGGGGGGGCAGATTGCCCCGGGTGACACGCGTTTTGGGGGCGGCTCCCCCCCCCCGCTCGTAAGCTGCGGCCGTCGTGGGCGGTAGATGCGCGGTAATCACCAGCACCCCCCAGGCCCTCACCCTGGCCGTCGCAGGAACCCATCAGCACCCCCATCACGCCCCGCTCTTACACTTACATGCAAACGCCGGGGCCGCATTAGCGGCCAAAGGTCTAGCTACGTCACTGGCACATTGGCGGCTCCTCCGCTAAGGCGGAGGAGCGTCGCCTCACTGTTTAAAAGGAAATATAAAATAATAATAACATATCATTTATCTTTCCTGTTGGAGTCAGTGGCGGGGCGGGGCTGGCAACAGCAGGGGGAGGAGTGGTTTTTCCTGCCTAAGTGCACATGAATGTTTGGCTGGCCAAACAGTCATGTGCACTTTGCATCTTCCCCACCAGGCTGCATTACACAGCCTGATGAGGAACATGCAAAGCCTTCCAGTCCCTGTCTGAGCGCCAAACCACAGTGCTTAGATTAATCCCAACGCTGCATTGCAGCATTGTGATTGGCTTAGGGAAGTCTGAGAGCTCGGGTGCTTCCGGCCAGCAGCCAGGATTGGAGACTGGAAGAAGTAAGAGGACGGAGGAGAGGCGGCGGCAGGCCGCACAGGTAAGTCTTTTTTGTTGTTGTTTTTTTTCCCTCTCGGCCCCCCGCCACACCCCCACCACCCTGACTAGTAGCAGTCGCTACTGCATCTGCATTGAGAGTTTCCAATTAACATCTATTAGAAGTGAGCATCCTGAGTTAGGGATGTCATTTCCAAGAGCTCAGAGACCGAATTAAGTTAAGACAACTTTCAAATCTGTTGTTCCTCACATTGGGAAAACCAATACTTTTAATTAAACGTTACTTTGCCTGTCACTTTTTTATTTAAACTATTTCCTGGTAATTTACTTTCCTGTGCATAGATTCCGCTCTCTTCCAAACATTCACTTGTGGGGACTTTCAGCCTCAGATGCCAGTATCTTCAGTAGTTTTAAGTCTGCCAGTTACCATCTGACTCCCTGAATATCAGTATAGCTTTTATTTGAGGCTGATTATTGTTATGACGTAGGCTGCTGTGAGAACGTAGGAATCTCCACACACATTAGTTTAGCTTCTTCCTTATATTTAAGTCATTACATCCAGTACGTCAGACCCCATCCATCAGTGGGCAGCTCCCAGTTTCCAACTGCCACTCAGTTCAAACCCTAACATTCTCTTCTGGAGTACTGAACACCTAGCTATTCCAGAACCTAATACAACTTCTCCTCTTGACAGTCTGCAATTTGGCACCATCAAAAGATTTCTCATTGCAGACCTCCCCAGATTATTGCCTGCCCATGGTGACAGTATCATGTGCATGCTCACTGTTAATGGCAAGTTCACTTTCTACAGCACGCTCCCACAGCGCAAATCTACCCAAATTCCAAATTCGATGATCCTCAGTTTTTATCGCATTTCTGAAAAGCTTGATGACTCTTATGGGTTGTGTAAATTTGTCCATCAACCCTCCTTTTCTGAAGTTCTTTATCTTCACCCAATTTCCAACATTGGCATTACTATTCTTCACAGTCATCCTCTTATCAAAATATTCTCTATCTCAAAATCTCTCTCTCCTTCTACATTCTCAACTTTTCACTCAACTCCTCACTCCCAAGGATCTGTTGTTTCCCGGGCAATTCCATTTTATTCACCCATGCTGGACCCGCCATGTCAATAGGTGATCTCTTCTTAAATAACAGGAACGTTGTAACTCCTGTTGAAGAATGGGGAGTTAATCTATACATGCAAACATTCCTTTTAAGAAACTCCATCCAATTCACACCATTTGCCACCGCATGCTGTATACAATCCTTGACAACCTTATTAAATTGCTCAATAATTCCACTGGCAGTGTTATGTTTCATATAGGTACCCCAATATAGGCTCAGGTAGCAACCTAACCCTTCACCTATATTCTCCCCTACCATTACACTGCATAGCAGACCCTCCAGGATTTCGCGATTTGCAAAAAAATCGCGAAATCTGCAGTTTTGTAAAAATGCGCGATTTTTACAAAATTGCCCACGAAATTTGGATGGTTGGTGGAAGGAGGCCCCTTTTAGGTCTGTGTTGACAGTACAGCTGTCTGCAATGTCAGTATGTGTGGCTTATTGGTTAGGCCTTTGCAGGCATCAGCAGATAAACGTTACAACAATGTGAAAGCTGCAGCTGGTGAGATGGTACATGCTCTAGTGGCTGAGAAGCACATGCTTCGGTATCAGAGATATGTCTTTCTAATGTTTCAGGAGCTGGGGGGAGATCTCTTTTTAGCAGATCTCGCCCGAACTGCTGGAATGTTGGCCCCCACGTGTCTATTCCTGCACGTCGCCCTCGTGGGGAACAGGGGGCGGCTTTACTCCTAGAAGTAACCCCCGCCCCCCCCTCCCGGGGAATCTCTGGTAGATGCCAGAAAAGCGAGATTTCGGACAGCCTGAGCATCCTGTGGGGGAGCAGGCGAAGGAGGTGTGTGGGGGGGGCTGATGTGACAGACAGCTGACAAAACCCACAGCAAAGAGGGACCAGGGGCAACTGCGGGCATTTAAATGAAGAACAAACTGCGAGGGACGGAAAGATGTGCAGCGTGGAGAGGGGGGGTGTGGGGCTGAAAAGGAAGAGTTGAAGGAGCTACGAATGAGACGTGAGGATGAGGATTGGAAGAGGAAGAGAGGGAGAGGGAGAAAGAGTGAGGGGACGCGAACGGGGGAGGGCTGGAGGATGTAGAGGTGAGGGGAAGAGAGATTGGAGGAGGGGGAAAGGTGAAGAGATAAGAAGGGGAGAGAAGGGTGAGATGTGAAGGAAGAGTGAAGGAGGTAGAAAGGGGAAGGTTGGAAAGAAATGGAAGGTGTGAGTTGGAGAGGGTGGGAAGGAAGATAGAGATGGCAAAGGAGAGATGGGATAGAAGAATTAGGTGTGCGAAAGGAGGCCAAGGCTAAAGAGGGGAGGGAAGGGAGAGGCCTTGAGGGGGGCAGAACGAGGTTGAGATGGGGAAAAGAGGAGCGGAAGAGATGGGAGAAGAAGGGAGAAAGAGTACAAGATGTAGACAGTGGTGGGACAGGAGAATAGAGATGCGAGGAGAATGAGTAAAAGGTTCCCCGAGCGGAAATAGAGGGGGGGGGGCGGTGAGAGTTTGAGAGCTGAAGTGGGGGAGGGGGGGCAAAGAGGAGGGAAGAGAAGAGGAGGAGAGGTGGGGAGATGGAATATAAACGAGAGACAAAGATAGAAGAGATGGGAAGACAAAGGAGAAGTGCGGGAAGTGAATGCGTGAGAGAGGCGGGCAGGAATAAGTGAAAGATGAGGAGGGAATGGGAGCCAGAAGATAAAGAGGAGAGGGGAAGAGAACTAAGAGGACTCGAGAAAGAGTGAACGGTGTATAGAAGGATGAAAGAGAGAGGAAGAGGAGGGACGCCTGGGAGGAGGAATAAAAGGGGTAGAGGGAAAGCTAGAGAGGCGGAGACGTGGGGAGAAGAAGAGAAGTAACCCAAGGAGACGAGAAGAGGGAATAAGAAAGGGCAGGGATAAGAGGGGTGAGTTAAAGAGAGAGAAGGAGAGGAAGAGAGATCCAGGGGGGAGAGAAGAGACAATGGCTAGTAGTTCGGAGGTGGAGGTTGGACAAACTGAAAGCAGGAGGGAAAGGCATGAAAGGAAGAGCCGTGCACTGAAAAGAACTGAGGCAGAAAATTGGAGTGAAAAAGAGAGAAAAACAACGAAGAAGAGAACAGAGCGAGTAAGGAGGAAAGAGAATTTGAACGAGAACGATAAGAAGCACTGGAGTGGGAATTATAGGGATGAGAAGTGATGGAAGCAAGAACAAAACTGAAAACGAGAAAAGAGAAAGGGGAGGAAGGAAATAAAGAGAAGAGAAAGGGAAGGGGCAATGAAAACAGAGTAAAGGAAGAGGAGCGACAAGGATTGAGAAAAATAACAGAAAAGCAAGAAAACGAAGAGAGAGAAGAAATGAGTCAACGATTGAAATGGAAATAACAGAATTATTGAAAGAAAGGAGAGAGAGAAGGAGAGAAAACGGAGAGAATGAACAAGGGGACTGACCGGAGAATGACATTGTGAGTGGCAAAAGAGGGTGCCTGAGGAAGAGGTGTCCTGCCTCTCGGATCCGTAGGCAGCGGTGCCTCAACAGGGGTGCAAACATGGCACTAGAACACCCCAGGGATAAATATAGCTCCCTCCCACGAGGTTAGGACTGGAGCTGTGCTTCCGTAGAGCTGCAGACACTTTAAACATATCTATTTCAAAGTGGAATACTCTGCTAAAACAGCTTCCATTGATTTCAGGCTGAAAATGAATGATTATGAGTAAAATAAAGTGCCGCAAAAATGCCGCTAAATTTCCATATTTGTGCCGCTAAATTTCCATATTTGTGCCGCTAAATTTGCTAATCCATGCCGCAATATCCTGGGGGGTCTGCATAACGGTTCTTGGGACTGACCTTTTACCTAGTTACGGTACTGCTTACAGGACGTGGGGTTTTCCCTGAAAACTAGCCTCATCCATTATGCATGCGGATTCTTGGAAACTCAGCAGGACTACCATCTCCTGCATAATAACTATGTATAAGGGTCATTATTTCCGTCATCCTAAGTCCGACATGACACAGCAAGATAGATCCCCTGAGGGTACCACTTTGGGTATATAAACACCATATCTTTGCTGAGGCAGGGAGAGGAGAAAAAGGAGTTCCATGCTGACAAACTGACGCGAGACGCTGAGGTTCCTGCACGCAGACACTCCAGCTCGCAGTGGTCTGACATCCCTCGCAGGGTGTCCATCTGGAGACCAAGACGGGGTCCCACAGTGTCTCACTTCAGGTAACAGGGTTGACTTTATCCTAGAGGGATTCTTGGCTCTATACCTACATACATGCTAGGTACACTTAGGTACATCTAGTTAGGGTCGCATCGTAGGAGTACGCATATTTACTGTCATGTATTTTCATACTTGCCTGGATTCATTGTTTTATCACTATGGTAGAAATCTACCATCCTTTTACTCTGTTGGTGCTTATAATCATTTATATCTGTTTCTGTCTAATGGTTCTTTCAGCACACCTATTTTACACTAGAATGACGCTGGTTCAATAAATGCTTATTGAAAACGTCCCCACCATTTATTCTGTGTATCTCTCTGAGACAAAGTGAGCACGAGTGATGGAGTGAAAAGTATCGCACTGTTTCCACGATCCCTGATGGGACAGAGCTGTCATGTTCGACAAGTTGCCAAGAACTATTCTCTCCTTGGTAAGAGGGGTTTCTAGTGGCATTGTGAGCTAGCTGGTATACAGGCGAACATACTCGATGGGGGTGTCTGGAATCAGCCTGAACACCAATCCCACAGTCTATGTTGTCTAAACGCGCAGATCCTATATAGGTTTATGGGAACTACACGACATGGCGCTTCCAATGATGGTTTGGTACTTATTTAACGGTCAAATCTGAGTAGTTCAGTCATGCTATTTCTCAGAGACCCATACTCACATTTTCCCAGAGACGTCTGGAGTGGGAAGGGAACTAGCCGCCACAGCTGAGTAGGCATATGCTATGTATTGGCTGTAGGTTTATCAAGCTTGAAGGACAAATAGTTCCTATTGTTATGTTATGTTACTGGAGTTTGTAACACGCACAGCTACTCCAGGGAGTGTCCCGACGTGAACCTTGAGGTGCTAAGAAGAGGAAAAAAGAAAATTAAAACAGGAATGTTTTGAGCTGTTTTTTAAATTGACCCAGATCCTGAATGCTACGCAAAGAGTAAGGAAGGGCGTTCCAAGCTGTGGCAGCCCTAAAGGCAAGAGACCTACCCCCCATTCTTTGGAGGCGAACACGAGGTATCCGGGCAAGTAGCTGGGATGCAGACCTCAAAGATCTTCCAGGAGCGTAAAACATGAAGCGCTTCCTTAAATAGGCAGGCCCAGACGCATACAAGGCACGGTGTGCAACCACCAAGGCTTTGAACTTCACACGATTAATGACAGGCAGCCAATGCAATATCCGAAGGTGTTGTCTAATGCTGCTTCTGATTGGAATATTAAATAGACGCCTAGCCGCCGCGTTCTGAACCACCTGCAGTTTGTTGAGAATATAGTCCGGTAGGCCAATGTACCAAGCATTGGCATAATCAATACGTGACAGTATCAATGCCCTGGTCACCGTTTCCTTCGCTGCCCTTGGAAGCAGCGGGAGAAATTTCTTAAGGGACTTTAATATCCCAAAACAACCCCCAGCCAGCTTCTTAATTTGGGTCGAGAAGGATAAATTCTCATCGAACCAAACACCTAAGTTCTTAACTGGTTGACCAGAAGAAGATGGCAATGGATAGTCGGACGGCCAAAGAGACTCTCTGAACCGCAGAGGAAAATTCCCATAAAGGAGAATTTCCGACTTACCTTCATTGCATTTAAGCTGAGCCGCTGAAAGCCGTTGAAAAACAGCTGTCAGGCAATTTTTTACTTCCAGAGTAGAAAACTCTGATTTGCTCCATGTAAACAGTTGTGTGTCATCGGCGTAGGCCACAATTATGTGCATAAAACCTTATCTCAGTTTCCTTGAAACTTCTTCTTTTTAAAAAATAATGGCTGACGAAGACACCGTTGCACCAGCACAACGTGCTGCAGCTAGGGAGGAAGAACAAGAAGGGGAAATCAACATTTCAGAAAATGTTAGAACTGCCCTTACTCTAAAGGTAGCAGACTATGGAGTCACAGCTAGGGGTGGGACAGTCACATACGTGATTGAGTCACACAAATCATATAGAACAGAGGTATTCTATTCATGGGTTAAATTCCCACAAGCAGATGCACAATCACATACATTTCATTCTTATACTGAAGATGAAATACCAGATGAATACTGTCCGTATGAGGACATTGAAGTTCCACTCACCTACCAGGAGCACATAAACTGGTTTAAAGGCGCCCTCCCACACACAAAAGAAAAAAATAGACTCGGTCCGCTCGGAAGAGATGGAGCAACTTGGCCAGTCCTAGCTGCCTATACACCACATCCAGACATAGGCACAATGTCGGTAGCAGACTTACGTCCACTTCATAAAGAAATAATAAAACTTTACAGAAACCTGACACAGTTCGTGATGAGAACACTCACTCTTCAGCCAGCAAGGGCTACACTAGCAGGACAAATTCAGGAATCTACAACTAAAATAACACCACAAACGCTACATGCAGTTATGGGTAAAATACCCACTAAACAAGAGCAAATGCCATTCTGAATAGCTAAAAAAATAACACAGCTAGAGGCAGTATTTCCACACACGAGCCCTCAAGAAAAACACAGAATGTTAACAATCTGCTTGCCAATGGGGATAGCTCCCCAGATAGAGGATTGTACCACTTGCGGTACAGTTTTCGCTGCCATATATACAAGAACACATGGTATTCCTTCATTAGCAGTAATACCAGATGTATTAAGACAAATACAGAATGAGTATGGAGCAGAACCTGCTCTGAACTTAGGAATGAAATTATTAGGTAATTTTGCCCAGGTATCAGCTATTATATTAGCAAACATAAAAGGGGAGGCAGCAGCAGTGGCAATACGCCAATGACTGAGGGATTTCACTCCTTTACAACAGGAGCGTGAATTACCTAAAATTATCGAAGACACCTATGCTGAATTAGGTAGAGATAGTTTGGGAGCTAGAGCAACAAAACCTCAACTCATGGGTGGTCCTGAAAAGGTTAACACCAAGCAAGCACCTGATTCTTCTAAGAAGAAATGGGATAACAATAAAAATCAAAAGAACAGAGAGAATAGATCAGAATCCAGGGGTGGGTCTCCTCAACAGCAGCCCTCCGAAAGGAGGTACAACTTTAGGAACCGTGATAACATTAAAAAACCTGACAGGTATCAGGATACTGATACACGTTCTTCTTGTTCCTTTCAGGGTTCATCAAAAAACTCCATGAGCGAAGGACGGTCAGAACACAGACAAGAAGAGCGTACAAAGTCCAGAGACACGCAACGCACTGCGGACTATACTTCCAAAAAAGAAGACAAACCAAAATCAAAACCTCAATTTAAAAAGAAGAAAGTAGCAGGTCTTAAAGTTAGACATGCCCAGAATTCTGAGGACTCAACTTCTAAATGGGGAATGGGCTCAGACGATGCCAGACAGCGCAGCAGAAGTAACAATAGCTCGCCAGAACCTATTGGAATTTCTGGTGACAGCGGAGTTGAATGAGCATATCACGGTGGAAACACCTGATACGAGGGTAAGTGTCCCGCATAAGTTACATGAAATAACACTCCAAATGGAGGGGGACAAACCCAGAAAAATTCAAGGTCTCTGTTGGGAGAACCTGACTTATGGCTATGACATCCTTTTAGCTGAAAAAGATTGGCCGCCTGAAATTGTTATGGATTGCACAAAGGGAGAAACTGTAATTTTTGTACGGCTTCTTCCGACCTCGTTCCAATATACTTAAAACATACATACGCGCAGGAGTGGGTGGTAGCATCTGCTCCAGCATTATATCGCAACCATGTTGGGTGGGATGCTGAGTCACCTAACCATGTAATCCCAGTAAAAACTACTCCAACTCCACAGAGACAGTACCCAATAAAACAAGAAGCGAAAAAACAGGTCAGGGAGAACTTAGATCAACTTGAATACCAAGGTGTAATTGAAACTTGCACCTCCACCATTAACAATCACTTGTTTCCCGTAATGAAACCCGATACTTCATACCGTCTAGTTTTAGACTACAGACATCTGAACACATGCACTAAAACATTTGCAGTACAGAATGCACACAGTGCTGCATTAATGAATAACATTGTGCTGAAAAGATACAAAACAACACTAGATATCTCAAATGGATTTTTCTGTCAAAATATAGCACCTGAAAGCAGATATTTGACAGCATTCTCAGTGCAAGGTTCTCAGCGTCAATTTTGTTGACTCCCCCAAGGGTATAAGAATAGCCCTGGGTTGTTCTCCGCTAGCGTAACAGATTTACTTCAGAATTTGGATGAAGAGGCATTGTCCTATGTAGATGAAATTTATCTGACGGATGATGATTTAAAGGATCACTTGACCAGAGTGAGCAACATCATTTTGGGGTTCGCCTCGGAGGGCTACAAATTCAACTTTAAAAAATCGAAAATAGCCCACCTCAATGTCCTATTTTTGGGATACGAGTTATCAAGTGAAGGGAAAAGCCTGGCAGCTAACTTTTTAGAAAAGTGTGCGCTGCTACAACCTCCTAAATCACTGAAAAATTTACAATCCATATTCGGATTCTTAAATTTTGGCAGAACATACATTTTAGATTACACAGAAAAAGTAAAACCTTTCTACGACCTAATAAGACCTGATTTTTCAGTTAGGCATTGGACACAGGAGCACACAGATATCCTTCGTTCCCTACAAGCTGACATGATAGCTTCCAAACACTTACACACATGTATAAACACCATAAATTTGGTGATCCGTGTAATAGCGGGTCAATTTGGGTATACTTACCCAACCTTCAATGAAGGCGAAACAGTACCCATAGCATAAAAATCACACTTGTACACAAACGCTGAAATGTGTTTTGCTTCAACAGAAAAAATTCTGACAGCAGTACATACCACTGAAGTGAGAGAAAAAGCACTGGCTCAGGGGAAACGAATAATTGTCATAACTCCAGTACCGGCCTTATAGGCTGTTACAAAAGCATGCATTCCAAATGCTAAAGCTTTACATCCAAGATGGATACAATGGGCTAATTCTCTCACTGCAACAGATGTAGATTACAAATTTGACTCTACACTAATAACACAAGCATTCATGCAATATGAACAAGAAAATCCTCTCCCGAATGAAATGATGCCTCTAGATCAGTACAAATACATTATTTACACTGGCGGATCTGCTCAGCCGGCCGTAGGAAGTAAACAGCAATACAGCGCCGCGTGTGCGATAGTGAAGGGTCGTATGCAGGAAGGCAAGTTCCATCCTAGCAGTACGAAGACACAGACTCTAGGAGACTGCACGGAACAGCTGGCAGAATTAAAAGCCCTGTAACTGGCACTAATAAATACGGATCGAGAATTCCCCACACTGATTGTGTGCGATTATTTTTATTGTGTCCAGTCATACAATGAATATCTACACTACTGGGATCAAAATGGGTTTAAAGACTCAAAAGGTGGCACAAATAAGCATAAATTGCTATGGGAACAGGTAGCGGAGTTGAAAAACGAACTACAGAGAGCTCACGTGATACACACGCTGAGTCATCAACATGATGGCGTTCACGTTGAAGGGAATTCATTGGCTGATGAAGCCACAAAAGGGGCAGTATGAACTGCTGCCATAGCGGCAATCACTCGTTCTAGTACGAGAATAGACGGACAGATAATGGTAGCTGTCATTGCTTCACGCAAAAACAGCACAGCCTTACCGAAAGGTTTTCCACTCAAGTACTCCTACAATCTCCTACAAATTCCAGGAGTGGGGGATAGAGTTTATACCAAACATAGATTGCAGATTAGGTTTAATTCTAGCTGCTCATGAGGGTCTAGGTTCTGCACACGCAGGAGTTACAGTGACAGTTTCTTTATTGAAACAACGCTATTGGTGGCCAGGACTAACTAAACAGACAAAGAATTTTGTCCTAAAGTGCGACATCTGTTGGGGGGCGTGGCCTGCAGCCTAAGATGGCGGTCGCATAAGCGACGAGCTCCGGGCCGGGCCGTTTCACTTAAGCAATTAATTCTGACCCCCGTAAAAGCTGTGCGCCTGGAGAAGCTGCGAATCGTGTCGGACCACGACAGGATCGTGCTGGCAGATTTTCGCGGACCGGCGGAGCTTTGTGTCCTGCCTAGCGACCGTGACGACGATCGGCGGCGCTCTGGGCCTACAGGCTGGGAGTGGCTTCCAGCCGCAGCGTAATCTCCTGAGGTCGACCTGCATGTGCTGCACCTGTGGGGGACCTGCTCTGCCACGCGAGGCCCAGGCTTGGGCCTGGTCGTACACACCCAGCCCGAACGACCGGAGGACTGAGGCATTCACCGCTGGGAGCCGCGCAACACTCAGTGAGGTGTACGACTCTTCCCCCCCCCACGTCATATGGAGGCTGATTGGCAGTGACAGTCACCGGGGCTAGGAACGCGCCTCGGGAGTGGAGCTGAGCAGCGCAAGCAACCCTGAATGAACTGAACATCCTTTCCCCACCCTTCCACTGGACATTGATTGATCAGGAGAGCAGAGGAAGTGCCCGATAGCAGTGCAGACCACCCCTTGGGCCCTAATCACACGGAGGGCCTGCTGTGGTACACCTAGTAAATTACCACCACCTTGCCTGGTTCGAGGGCACTTACCACAGCGTAGGCTGGGCCTGGGGGGGCATGTGGTGGATGAATGAGGGCCCCCCTCCCCCCAATGCACTTCTAAAGTGATTGTGTGTCACTGGAACATGCTTTGAAGTGGCAGCTGATGTGTTGGGGATACCGGCTGGTCTGGATGCTCATTCTCCCTCATTGGAGGGTAATTTCTTGTTCTGTCTGCAGTGCCTGCAGTCATGTCCGGATGTTGCCAGACCCTGGGCCATGAGAATCAGGTGTGATATACTGAGCCAGCCACGCACATAGGCACTGGAGTACCTGTCTTCGATTGGTGTGCCACGATCAGTTTACTGCACACTAACGAGCACGGCTACTACTCTGGGACTACCAGGCTTTCCCCTATAGTTGGTGTGACCGATGGAATAGGGTGCCTGGTGGTGGTGGTTGTTAGCACTCCCGGCGGCGTCTGACTGGTCTCCCTGGCCTGTCGAGGGCATGGTCAGGGGAAAATCGCGGAACACCTTGAGGACCGGCAGAGGAGGCTCTCGTTACCCACCCTCGGAGTCCTCGTCCGGTGGCTCTTGGCAGATGGAGCCTGGGACATCGTCCGCCCCCCCTGGGGACAAACTGGACATGATCTTGCAGGAAATTCGAGACTCACGCACTGCTATTGAAAGTCAGTTGGGCACAATCTCCGTGGAACTGAACCTACTCAAAGATGACCACCGAAAATTGTCCGATAAAGTCAAGAACTCGGAACAGCTACTGGATACGTAGGGGGTCTTAAACAGGAAGCATGTCGGCCTGGCCCGGCCTAAGCATGTACCTGTCTAGTATCTTCAGAAGCTAGGGTACTGAGCACGCAGCTTGCCCTACAAGCGAAAGCCAGGGTTTCTAGTGTAACATGTTAATTTCGTTATGCACAGTTTGGTCGAGAGAAGTTTAATCGTTGGACCCAGTATTGGGGTTTGTTTGTATTGTTTTGATTCTTGCCGCATATTTTGATGGTGATCTCCGGGGATTGGGGGTGTGGGGGGTGGAGGGGGATGGGGGGATTTTTCTGTTTGAGGCCTGGAGATGTCGGTCGCTAAGTTGTATACTGTCATATCCTGGAATGTTAGGGGGATGGGGTCAGTCAAAAGAGACATAGAATAGTTGCCCAACTTCATCGTCGCAAGGCCCAAATAGTATGTCTTCAAGAGACACATCTTATGCCGACTGAATCGAGTAAATTACAGAGGAGGTGGAGAGGTCAATTTTATGCAACTGCATACTCTGCCTTTTCTAGAGGGGCTGCAATATGGGTATGGGCGGGAATCCCTTTTGCTCTTACTGAGTCTAGAATTGATGACCAGGGTAGATATGTTTTGGTTCGGGGGACACTGGATGGTAAGCAGGTAGTGCTGGGCTCTATTTATGCTCCAAATGTTGACCAGGAAGCATTTTTATCATGATTATCTCAGGCACTTTCCGATTGGGTACAGTACCCTTGGTTGTTGGGAGGGGATTTTAATGCGGTATTTGATGTACATTGGGACCGTTCGCATCCCCCCTTGCCGAATACTGCTGCGGTGACTCAGGCCGCTGCGCTAACTCGATGGGCGCACGGGTGGAATCTTTTAGATGTTTGGCGATCCCAACACATGGATATGCGGGAATACTCCTTCTTCTCCCACCCGCATAACCTACACACCCGATTAGATCATTTTCTGTGTACCCCGGACCTCTCTTCTGCTGTTCATCAGAGCACTTTCTTAGGAAAAACCATCTCTGACCACTGCCCTATAGAGCAGACGATACATTGGGGACGGGTCCCTACGCCCATACCTACGTGGCGATTACAACCTTTGACGTTAGAAGACCAGGTGTATCGTGCCAAATTAGCCGACACCATTACAACATACTTTGCCGACAATGAGGGCCGGCCACGACCAGATCAATTGAGTGGGAGGCCTTTATGATAACAATAAGGGGAGTCTCTATGGGTCACTTAGCTGGGGTCAGAAGAGAGGTGACGAGGGACTTGACTGACTTAGAAGATAAATTATAGGCCTTAGAAACAGCAGCCCAAGCAGAGGAGACAGAGGCGGAGCACTTGCAGGATGCTAGAATCAAGCACGCTGAACTATTGGAACGATTACGAACCATTGACTTCCAAGCTTACACATTGCGTACACATGCCAAAGCAGACAGAGCTGGTACACTACTGGCGCGATTGATGGCGCCCCCTTTGACTCCTACTCCTACTCTTGCAATATACAATGCACACCATATACTGGTTACCTCTCAAATTGATATAAATAGGTCCTTTCAAGAACATTATACAGCTCTTTGCAGGGCTCCCCCCCTCAATGTCTCCAATGAGACCACGCAATTTCTTGAGGGAATCACTCTTCCTACAGTTCCGGACTCGACCGCTAAGCTATTAGCGGCTCCAATTACCATTGCAGAAATCCGTGTTGCGATAAAAGCGTTAGCACGAAACAAGACCCCGGGATCGGATGGCCTGCCTATTGAATTTTACTCTACCTGCGTGGGTATTGGCCCCGAAGCTGTTACAACTATATGTCACTTCGCTCACGGAAGGCACACTGCCTCCTACCACCAGAGAAGCAATAGTTACCTCTCTGTTGAAACCTGATAAGGCCCCCTCTGACATGACATCTTATCGAACTTTGTCGATACTCAACACAGAATATAAAATCCTAAGTAAAATTCTGGCGACTAGATTACTTCCCCTGTTACCGCACTTGGTACATGCGGACCAATGTGGTTTTATTCCCAAGCGTAGCACATCTCTTAATATCCGTCGGTTGCATGCTCTAATGCATGCCGCGACGGTGGCACTACCACTGGTGGGATGCTTGTCTCTAGATATACGGCAAGCATTCGACACACTGAGTTGGTCCTACATGCTCACGGTCCTCACAAAGTTTGGAATACCCCCTGAATATTGTAAATGGATTCAATTGTTGTATACGAATCCTACGGCCCGCGCCAAGACAGGGGCGACTATTTCGCCTACATATCATATTGAATGTGGAACTCGCCAGGGATGCCCCTTGTCACCCCTATTATTTGTGCTGGCGCTGGAGCCCCTGGCGCAACAGCTGCGTGATACCATGTCCCCCTATGGCATCCCACTACAAGCAGTAACTCATTCAGTCTCACTTTATGCAGACGACATGCTGCTGTATTTTAAGGATCTTGGCATGGATATGCACCCCATAGCTTCGGTATTCTCGCACTTCGGCGACATATCCGGCCTCCACCTTAATGCCATGAAATCAGTGGCGTACTCCTTTTCTGACACATATGAGGGGACTCACCTGCAGTTTGGCCACTTACAACTCAGGGTAGAACCCATTACATTTAAATACCTTGTGATACAAATTTATAGATCCTCGACTGATACCATAGATGGGTATATAGTGAGAACTATAAATTCACTCCGTTCCCAAGTGACGCTTTAGAACACCTTGCCGTTGACACTAGCGGGCCGCTTAGCAGTCTCCAAGATGGTTATGTTACCCAGACTCTTGTACCACTTCGTGAATATTCCTGTTGCCGTGCCTGCCTGGATTTTTCGGGCGCTAGACACCTTGCTTACAGCACTATTGTGGGGAAAGGGTAGACACAGACTAGCCCTGTCTAAGATGCAACTTCCACCCACTTCTGGCGGAATGGGCGCGCCTGACTTTAAAGACTATTGCATTGTTGGGCAGCTACAATGGTTAGCGTACTGGTTGGCAGGCCATAACTTATTTGAAGTGGGTTATACCCCTGCACGATTACGGAATGGGACACTACATACATTGCTGTGTCCTGGGGCCAACAGGGTATGTGACCCCCCATCTCTTATATATTGCATTACACTACTGGAAGCTAGCTCTAAAATATACGAAAGTACGAAATCCATATGCTCCCAATATCCCCCTTTATGGCTTGCCCACCCGCCAAGGCGTTCTGTCCACTGTTCGGGTGCGGGACTGGATACAGGCGGGGACGACCACTGTAGGCGACCTATTTTTGGATGGGACTTTAATGCCCCATGGGGAGTTTGTGCAAACTAATGCAGTGCCGGACACCCTGTTCCTCACGCATGCATCGGTCTCACAATATGTCAGACAGTACTGGCTACTAGACCAGAGGGAACCCCCTACGTTTCACTTACTTCAGTCCTTGCATGCGATGGGACGGGGGCACCACCTGGTTCGCTGACTATATCGAGGGCTACGAGAGCACTTACACATTTCACTTGCACCGCTCCGACAGAGATCGGAAGGGGCCCTAACGAGAGAATTATCAGATGGGGGATGGACCTCTGCACTAGAACATCCCCGGCGGGTGTCCCGGAACTTCCGCCTGAAGACAATACAATTATTAATATTCCACAGGGCCTACCTTACACCGTTGGCAATTCAAAAGATGTATCCCACGGCATCCGCTCTATGCCCCAGATGCTCCCACCAACCCACTGATTTTATTCACATGTTATGGTCATGTACTGCATTGGGGAGGTTCTGGACGGAGGTCACTCAGGGATTATCCCGACTTACGGAGTGTTCCCCGTGGGACAAAATGGAGGTATGCTTGCTGGGGCTTTTCCCACTGCCCACGAAGGCAAAATTATTACGTCACTTTGCGGGCCTGGCTTTGATGCTCGCCAAACGGTTAATATCACAACGTTGGAAAGCTCATATGTCACAGCGGGAGGGCAAGTGGAGGGATGAGGTTATTAGATGGACTGTGGCAGAAGGGGAAGCGCTTAGACGCGAAGAATACCTAGGTCTGAGGAAAAGGCCGATTTCCCTTGAATGGGCTCAATTAATAGAGCAGTTTAAAGTGCTAACGGCTGATGACGCAATGGAACCCCTTGCTCCATAGCTGGAGTAGCTTAACAATGTCTGGTACCTGGATGGGTAGTGGCGTCGACATGGGGTGGCTTTCCCTTCCCCTCCATCTTAAATTCCCTCCCTTCTACCCTCCTCCCCCCCCCCCGGAATCACTCGTGAATCCGGTCTACTCCTTCTATCTATCCCCCCCCCGAGCGTCCCCACCCCCTTCTTTCCCCTTCCCCATCCCCCCAGAGAACCTTTTGCACCATCATTATGTTTGATTCACCGGGGAACTTGCCCTGGCAGAACGTATTGTCCATAAGCGGCTATGTTTACATTTTATTGTTCATTGGGAGGGTATAGTTGTAGGAGGGGTATCCAGGGTGGGAGTTCGGGGAGATAAAGTGATAATGTACTGATTTCTCGAGAGTATTTTTTCACCTATATTGTTGTGTTTAAACGTGTCTATCATCAGCAATAATTGATATATCAAAATACGTCACACTCTAAGGTTTCAAACTGTAGAATTGACCATAAGAGTACCCTGTATCAAAAGGTTACAACACCGACTGATTACTGATGTAAGCTGTTTCCACTCTTTTTATGTCAAAAATCAATAAAATGATGTGTTAAAAAAAAGTGCAAAAGAGGTATGGAGACTCTCCGTACCGGTCACTCAGCGCACTATTTTTTACAAAGTCCCTAGGGCTTCTACTGTATTATTCAAACGTTCAAAAAATGCAGGGGCAGATTTACAAGCCCCTTACGCCACTTTTGCGCCGCCGTTGCGTCACTTTTGTGACGCAGCGGCGGCGCAAATCATGCGCCATGCTGCGGGGGATTTACAACGTGACGCATCTAGGGAGATGCGTCACGTTGTAAAGCCCTGCGCCACATGAAACCTGCGTCACGTTTCATGTGGGCGTGCCGGCGCAGAGGGGGGCGTTCCTGCGCAAGGAAGCCCCGTAAAAGTGACGCAGTGAAATCTACAAGATTTCACGGAGTCACTTTACGTCCCTGCTGCGTCAAATCCTTACGCATGCTTCAAGCAGGCGTAAGGAGTGACGCAGCATGTTAGGTATAGGGCACCCCTGAGCAGTACTGGAGTTACGTCGCACTTGCGACACGACTCCAGTACTGCGCCACCCTTCCGCCGACAGATGCGTCACGCATCTGTTTATCCTTGCGCCATGATGCGCCGCATTATAAATGCGGCGCATCTGTGGTGGCGCAAGGGTAAACTTGAGTCACGCATCTTCCCTGGCGCATCCCTGCTGATTTGCAGGGATGCGCCAGGGAACGTAAATCTGCCCCGCAGAGTTCAATGATTTCAAATCACATAATTATGCATGTAGTTCATAACATTGTAGTTTGTTTTTATTTTTCTAGATTGCATTTCAATATGCATTATCTTAGTTTCAAAAATCACTAAATATAATTACCATATTTACAGTTCATTCGCAATATATTGGGCCTGTTAATGAATACACAGAACCCTATTGACAAATAATCACATAAACAAACGAATAAACAAGACCCAATGCATTTCGGGTATAACCCTTCGTCAGGGGCATGGTAGTGTTCAAACAGAAATTTTGTGCTTCAGTTCTGTCTTGTAACCACCAACTGGAACAAGAAAAGTAGATCAACGATCACAGTTAACAAATCAACAATATTCTAACAGTATACAGCAGTGCCGAAAATCCGTTCTTGCCACCACTATCACCAGTGCATAGTAGATCAGAAAAAATAAGTGAACCAAAGGGTGAAGAGCGCTGGGTTTAAAACACGCTGAAAAACTGACATCCCAAGACCGTAATGTAATAGAGACGGAAAGAAAGAAAGAGTGTTCTCAACCACCTGAAAATATATGGTGAGATGTGACCTTAGATAATAACAATCTGCATGCTCATGACCCAAGTGAAAAGGAGCCGCATGCTCCTAAACGCGTGAAGTACACGTCACAAAACACAATCATAACCAAGAAAGTCCTACCTCTAACTATCCAAAAGAAACCAAGCCAAGAATCGTCGTGATAAAATTTGACCTTCCAAAATAAAAATAAAGATAAATGTAAAGTCAGAAACCTATGGAAAAACGTGACAGTTTCAATAGATTCGAAGGTAAGTCCCTCTTAAGTGAAAATGGCTGTTAATACCTGTGGCACTATCTTCAAAACCAATGGGTCAGAATCAACTCGGTAAAATGAAGGTACTCTGTGAATAAAAACAAACCAAATGATGTGCACAGCTACGCAACCATGACTCTACAACATCTAGCTGTTATCAGTGTTCTGCTTACCGGCTACAAGGCTGAATGCAGTTCCAGGTTCAAAATAGAGTTATATTCTGTGAATAAAAAATAAAAAATACTAACGGTCAAGAGCCCGCTCATCCAAAGGAAACACTGAACTATCATCGCGACAACGTCGCAACCTGTTTCCCGCTTACCTTGAGTGTAATCGCTCTGCCTAACCGCTACTCCCTGTTGCTTAACGTAAACCTCCGACGTCTCGCTAATAATATGTAGATGCGTACGTGACGTATATGACGTCATCTGATCTGCACGCTTTCTCACAGAATTAAAGGGAAATCTCCCGAAAGCACCACGTTTCAAATAACTTTATTGAAAACCTGGTGAATGTATGAACACCAATTTGCAACTCAACAGTGAACCCCACTCAACAAGTAACAAAGTGAGACAAAAGTATCCAACATAGGACAGCATTGAAACTAACATAAATTCGAAAAAGTGACTCTACTGACGTTTTACTTATAAACTAAACGTAAACCAGTCCATGACGAGTCTATCACATCCCAGTGAATATATAGATAGAGATGGATGAAAAAATAGAATAAGGATGATAGTGAGAGCAAGTTCGGATGTACAGAATAAGAAGGCTAGGTAATGGGTGAAAAACGTAAAATCTCACAAACAGGTGATGACACTCAAAATATCACACATGACTTATAGAAAACATAACATCTCATAATGATCGTTGAGACCTTTTTGGAACAATGGTGTTTAAGTGTTTTATCCAAAAAGTTTCACGTTGAGCCAACTTAGTATTTATGTCAATCCTGCCTTTCTGTGTGATGTTTTCCAAAATAGTAAATCTAATTTGGGGAATGGTGTGTGACATGTCTAACCAATGCGCTGCTAGGCAGGAATGTCTATTCTTGTTGCGTATCATGCTTTTGTGTTCTATAATACAAGTTTTTATTTTGCGTGAAGTTCTGCCCACATAGATGAGTCCGCATGGACAACGTATGGCGTATATCACACCTTCTGTATTGCAGTCTGAGGTGTGTCTGAGTTTTATGGGTTTCCCCGTGTGCGGGTGATTAAAGATGTTTCCTGTAATGACATTTCCACACTGACCGCAATTAAAACACTTTTTCATTCCTTTAAATGCCGAAGTGACATGTTTGGGTTGAGGTTTCAAGAGTTCTCTGAAATTCCTGGAGCGAGTGTGCGCAAAAAGCGGTTTGTCCGTGAAAATTCCTTGAAAGTCTGGCTCTTGTTCAACAATTTCCTATCGTTTTCTGATAATCATCTTGATCTTGGTTGCTTCTGCGGAATGTTTCAACACAAATACTTCACGTTTGGTATGAATTTTTGGTTGGTTAATCAAAAGATCATCACGCTTTTTAGGAACCACAATGGACTTGGCTTTTTCCAGTATCTCATGAGGATATCCCCGTTGACGGTATCTCTCTGCTTGATCTGAGATTAGAGAATCAGCTTCAGTTGAATTCGAGGAAATCCTCTTAATTCTAATGAACTGTGATACCGGTAAGTGTCTTTTCAATGAAACAGGATGAAAACTTGAGAAGTGCAAGACATTGTTCCTGTCAGTGGGTTTGCGATAAACCGATGTTTCTAGGCCTGTCATTGTATTCCTGATTTCAATATCCAAGAATTGAAATTTTTGAGATTGAATATTGTGTGTGAATTGAATACGGGAGTTGCATTGATTGAGTTTAACAATGTTGTCTTCTAGTGTAGCTCGACTGCCTTGCCATATGATGAGAATGTCATCAATGTATCTCATGTACAATAGAAGATCCCTTTGCCATTGTACATTATTCAAGATTTGTCTCTCTTCAAACGATGCCATGTAAGTATTCGCATATGACGGGGCTCCTGGAAAGCCCATGGAAGTGCCTGTTTGTTGCAAAAAGAATTTTCCATCCCTGGTAAAATAACTGTGATAGAGTGAGAACTGTAATAATTCCAACAGAAAAATCCCGCTTTCTTGTTCAAGAGAACTGTTAAGTATCCGCCATTCCACTGCTTCAATCCCCTCACCATGAGGGATTGAGGTGTACAGTGCCACCACGTCTATTGTACAGAGTAAGGTGTTATCATTGAGTTGATGTTTTACACTCTCTAACTTAATCAAGCAATCTGTGGTGTCTTTAACGTAGGTACTCCATGTCTGGACCAAAGGTTGTAAGTGAAAATCAATATATTGACCAATAGGTTCAAGTATAGAACCACATCCCGCAACAATGGGGCGGAAAGGAGGATTAACGGAATCTTTATGCATTTTCGGTAACATGTACAATTGAGGTGTTTGTGGATTAGAGGATTGTAAAAACCGTCTAGTAGTGTCAGAGATCAAACCCATCTCAAATGCATGATTAAGAATATGTTCCAAAGACAGACAGAATTCCTTCGTAGGATCCATAGGCAACTGAATATAGGTTTCAGAATCTAGTACGTGTTCGTTAACTTTCAGTATGTAAAATTCTTTATCCATCACTACAATGGCTCCTCCCTTATCTGCAGGTTGAAACATAAGAGTAGAATCTGAACTCAAAGATTTTAAAATTCTCTGTTCCTTTGCGGTTAAATTCTGATGTTTGGGCCATAGGTACTGGATGTTTTGAATATCTTTTTAACCAGTAATTCGAAGGTATCTAAGGTCTTATGCGAGATAGGTGCCATGAAACTGCTTTTTGGTCGGAATCTATCCTGTGTCTGTGTGGATGTTTGAAAATTGGGACAAGAATGAAAAAACCACCTAAGTCGTAATTTACGCATGAATTTAAACAATGCAATCTCAGTTTCCAAGGCACTGGAAGTGTAAGAGGGAATGAAAGACATTCCTTTACTTAAAACAGCTGTTTCCTCAGGTGTCAAAACTCTATGTGAGATATTCATTACTAAGTTTGCGTCTTCTTCAGATTGCGTTGTGGCCTCGACGACTCTGTGACTTTTCTTCCCTTTTCCCCGTCTTGTCCGTTGCCTCGTGGAGGCTCTCCCTTGTCCGGTGGATGGTTCGTGGTACGTCCCTCCTCTAAAAAAGACTGTTTGCCACTGGTAGACGGAACTTCGCCTCCTTGAGTTCTTGAAGCATGCGCCTGCATGATAGGTGCAGGGGGTCTCTGTAAAGATAAATCTTGATCATTCGCGATGCTTTCTTCCGAAGATGTAACATCTGGTTTTCTGCGAAATCTCTTTTGAGCATAGGCTTCTGCCCATGTATATACTTCATCCAGTTTGTAATCGATGGTATCTTGTTTAAATTTACGCAGTTTGTGATCATGTACTTCCTTTGCATGTTGTTTTTATTCACAGAGTACCTTCATTTTACCGAGTTGATTCTGACCCATTGGTTTTGAAGATAGTGCCACAGGTATTAAAAGCCATTTTCACTTAAGAGGGACTTACCTTCGAATCTATTGAAACTGTCACGTTTTTCCATAGGTTTCTGACTTTACATTTATCTTTATTTTTATTTTGGAAGGTCAAATTTTATCACGACGATTCTTGGCTTGGTTTCTTTTGGATAGTTAGAGGTAGGACTTTCTTGGTTATGATTGTGTTTTGTGACGTGTACTTCACGCGTTTAGGAGCATGCAGCTCCTTTTCACTTGGGTCATGAGCATGTAGATTGTTATTATCTAAGGTCACATCTCACCATATATTTTCAGGTGGTTGAGAACACTCTTTCTTTCTTTCTTTCCGTCTCTATTACATTACGGTCTTGGGATGTCAGTTTTTCAGCGTGTTTTAAACCCAGCGCTCTTCACCCTTTGGTTCACTTATTTTTTCTGATCTACTATGCACTGGTGATAGTGGTGGCAAGAACGGATTTTCGGCACTGCTGTATACTGTTAGAATATTGTTGATTTGTTAACTGTGATCGTTGATCTACTTTTCTTGTTCCAGTTGGTGGTTACAAGACAGAACTGAAGCACAAAATTTCTGTTTGAACACTACCATGCCCCTGACGAAGGGTTATACCCGAAATGCATTGGGTCTTGTTTATTCGTCTTGTTTATTCGTTTGTTTATGTGATTATTTGTCAATAGGGTTCTGTGTATTCATTAACAGGCCCAATATATTGCGAATGAACTGTAAATATGGTAATTATATTTAGTGATTTTTGAAACTAAGATAATGCATATTGAAATGCAATCTAGAAAAATAAAAACAAACTACAATGTTACGAACTACATGCATAATTATGTGATTTGAAATCATTGAACTCTGAATTTTTTGAACGTTTGAATAATACAGTAGAAGCCCTAGGGACTTTGTAAAAAATAGTGCGCTGAGTGACCGGTACGGAGATTCTCCATACCTCTTTTGCATTTGAGTATCACAGGTCTTTTTAGGCTGGACCCATAGCACACAGCAGCACACTCAGTATCACCAGAATACATTGTTTACTTATTGTATAATAGAAGTGCAGGTTGGTACCATAATTTTTGTAACATTAAAAAAAAGTGCGACATCTGTTAGCAGATGAAGGGTTCCGCCGTGGCGAGTCCAGCGCAGACACCATTACTAATATCAGACAGACCACTCGCTTGTGTCTATTTGGACCACTGCAGCCCCCTACAATCAGATGGGGCTTACAAGAATATCATGGTGGAGTCATGCTCCAGATTCCTGTGGGTTTGGCCTCAGCGCTCGGCTGATGCTCAAACTGTTATAAAAGATTTGCAAGTCTTTATAGAGACATACGCAGTTGGCACATTACATTCTGACCGCGGCCCCGCGTTTAGCTCTAGGCCTTACAAGGAAGCCATGGGAAGTTTGGGTGTTGCATTGCAGGACTCCTCTCGGTACCATCCCGAGGGAAATTTGGTCGTGGAGAGGAAAAGCCGAGACTTAAAGCAATTTTTAACAGCAAGAGTATTAGGTTTGGGTGGTAGTTGAGTCAATCATTTATACGGGGTCCAAAGAGCTCTTAACAATATGCAAAGAAGTTCCCTAGGAGGTGTCACTCCTGAGATAACCTAGAGGCAAAGATGGCGGCCGTAGCATCGGCTGAGTGAGCTGGCTACATCGCTCCCTCCTTGCTAACCTCCTCTCTCCCGTTTGTTTGTATGACATTTCTGCAATAATGCCGCCCGATAGAAACAGGAATGTCTCACCGAATCGGGGATGATCTGGCGCTTGCGGCTGTGGGAGCTTCCTTTCCCTTCCAGACTGGCTTGCGCGAGGACCACTCGCTTTGCTTGGGATTCTGCTTTGTTCGCCTGTGCCGGTCTACTGATGCCGCCGAAGACTTCTAGGGGCTCCAAGACCCGCGGACCACTGGTGGGTCCCGGCAGCCCTGTGAGGGCTATTCCAGCTGCTGATGGTGGGTCTAGTGCTGGGTCTGGAGGACGCCGACCCACAGCGGGAACCGCGGGAACCGCGACCGGACAGCCTGGAGGCAGAGAACAAGACCGAGACGGCATCTCTCTGCGGGGGCGGCGAACGGTTCCTGCTATCTTTAGAACGCAGAGTACCACGACTAAGGTACTGCGCGAATCCCCAATCGAGACTGAGGCATCCCCCAAGGATACAACACTGCAGGCTAATCTGGCAGACTCCAACATTGTTCCTTCATGCAGCGAGTCTGCGATTCAAGATCCGGCAATAGAAACGCTCGTGCCTAGGGGCGAACAACTCGCTAAGGGGAAAAGTTGTATGGAGAGTGATGGACAAAATAAGCGGGCAAGCACTTTGGTCACTACCGAGTGCCTTTCCGAAATTGCTGAGACAATCCAGCCAGATAAATGCATTATGGGAGATGCAGTCCAGTCAAATATCCAGATCACGGATTCCACTGTCCAGAATACTACCAACAACGTGTCTGATAAGGAGAGCCCCAGCCCACAATTATTACCGACAGAAGAATTAAGAGCTGCTAAAGAGACGGATTCAGGGGATAAGTTTTACTCATTGTCTGATCATTCGGATTTTTCTGGCGATGATAGCCTTGATAAGGACTAGGCTGGGGACGACAGTGACAGCGGCAGCCTTCGTTGGGAAGATGAAGGAGATAAGTCCTCGCTCATGCCAGAAACGGTTCGTAAACTGGGGAAAAATAATGGAGCTGCCTATGAAAATGGCTCAGGTGTGGCTGGCTCTATGTCTTGGGACTATTCTTTTTCACCCACAATAGACGGACGGGTGGTGCAGGATGGAGGCGCTCTTTTAGTGAATAAGGAAGTCAGCTCAAATGAGTCTGAAGAACCTACAGAAATCACACTGTCAACCATATACCAAAGCATTATGGCACATTGTGAGGAGACCCGGGCGGAGAGCTCCCGTACTCATGGCGCATGTCGTAAATTGCAGAACTCTATTCGCCGGGTGGCTAAGACTTGTTCTGATTTCTCTGTAAGAATCAGTGAGGCAGAAGCCAGGATATCCTTGCTGGAAGATGAGTTGGCCACACAAAAGATTATGATGGAGTCTATGAAAAAGATGAAAGAGGAAACATTCTGGAAATTGACTGATCTCGAAAATCGCTCCCGGAGGAACAATCTACGAATTTTAGGTATTCCGGAGGGTAAGGAAGGGGCCGACGTCCGACAGTTCGTGATTGAACTTTTTGAAGAAGCATTCCCAGAACTGAAGCAATGGGATTGGAGAACTGAGGTGCAAAGGGCCCACCGCATTCCTTTTTTTCTACGCAAAAAAGGGGGACAAACGGATAATCGCCCCAGAGTGATTCTCATATGCTTAAATAATTTTCTAGCCCGTGAGGCACTATACGATTTGGCGCGGCCTGACAAGAAAAGGCCTGGAAAGGGGTGTGAATTTTTTGTAAGACCCGATTTTTGTCAGGCGACTGTTGAAAAAAGATGGCAATTACGCCAGTTAATCCCAGTTTCAGGCTAATGGAGCTCAGGTCTTCCTGCTTAATCCAGCCAAGCTGAAGGTGGTGTCTCAGGGCGTAACACATTTATTTTTGTCTGAAGTTCAGGCCAAAGAATTTATGGCTTCAATGCAATAATTTGTAGGATTAGAGTCCGGCTGATGTGGAATTCCCCCTCCAGTGGGTGGGCTTTCTTGGCTTTCTTGGTGAGATGTATGGTCAACGAATATTAGGTGTATACAATAATTTTCATTATTCTTTTCCTCTTTTCTCTGGGATCTTTATTAGGGCATGTCTTTTCGGGTTGGGGAGGTCAAGCTCTCGTGATGGTCTAGCTCAGCATCACCAGGGACCAATGGTCCTTAAGCCTCATGTGGTGGAGGGGTGGGGGGATCCATGGGAGGTTCCAGGATGGAGGGGTGGTGGGGTTGGGCGGGGGACACTGGGGTCTGGGAGTGCTGGGGGGGTGCACAATTGTTACGTAATTTGTGTAGTCATGGTGAACGTCTTCTTATGCGAATGAAAATATTTAATAGTACTAAAAGTTATCTGAAATGCTTGTATTGTCCTGTGAATCTTGAGAAAAAGTCAGTATTACATAAGGAAAATGGATAGAAGGGGTAAAATACGTATTTGCTCTCTAAATGTCTGCGGTCTCAATGACCGGAAAAAAAGGAATTTATTAGCCAAACTGCTACGGCATATGCAAATAGAGGTGCTGTGCATACAAGAAACTCACATCCCTTGGAGTAAAAGAGATTGGCTTAGCGATCTGGGTCTAGATTTATTGGCAAATACACGTCAAGGAACCACTACTCGGGGGGTAGCTATTCTAGCAAAGCACGGTGCCATAACCTGCAAACTTACGAAGGAGGATAAAATGGGGCGGTGGGTGATTTTAGAAGCAGTTATTAATGGCACCCCATTTTCAATCTGTTCCATATATGGTTCCAACTTCATTGATCCTGAAATCATGAACTATCTGAGTATAGAATTAGCTGGGTGGCCATATCCGCTAATTCTCTGTGGAGATCTTAATATTCATTTAGAAAGCAGCTTTAATCTTGCTGGTAGTCTTCCGTATCAAGGAAGAAAAGGTAAGACTTTCAGATCGCTACAGGGGCTAGTTAGGGAACACGGACTCGTGGATGTGTGGCATAGACATAGACCGGGGGATCCTGGCTTTACTTTTATTCCGCCCCTCATAGCAAACTAGTCCGTTTGGATTATTTCTTTATCTCACATCAAACTGCTGAAAAAGTTAATATTGAACTCCTCCCAAGAATTATATCTGATCACAATCCGCTAATAATTGAGCTTCCAACCAGCGGTTTTACTAGAGCTCTGCTGACATGGACCTTTGATAGAAAGCTATTGATGGATCAAACTTACTGCACATATATGGCCAAATGGATTATTGACTTTTTCAATACAAATAGAGGCTCAGCTCCTGAAACTATAGTTTGGGATTCGTTTAAGGCCGCTTTGCGTGGGGAGACTCTTAGCTTCTCTTTATATCGTCAGAAGATGGTACAGGTAACAATCAGAGGATGGATGGATGAATTACGCCTAGCAGAGATGGAGCTTATAGGGTTTATTCGGGAAGCTAAAAAAGGAAAATAGATGATTGTCAACAGTGTATTGCGGCCACTAAAGCTAAAATAAATCAATTCTTTGGGGAAGAGATAGCCGCGAAATTTGTACAACATAGAGCTGATATTTATGAACTCGGGGAAAACACTGGGAGACTATTGGCCAAACGGATACAACAGAGGGGGGTGGCCAGTTGGATAAATAAAATCCTTGATCAATTCGATCAGATACAGGATTCTCCGACTGAAATTTTGGATGTGTTTCAAAATTTCTATCAACAACTATATACTGCAGAAGGTGAAGCGACTTCAGAGAGAATCACAGAATTTTTAAGTGAGCAATATTCAGTTACAGTCACAGCCGAACAAAACGCGAATCTCGCTGCTCCGATTTTATGGGAGGAGATTGAGAAAGCTATAACTTCCTTAGCTGATGGTAAAGCTGTAGGGCCAGACGGCATCCCCCTAGAGTTTTTTAGAACATTTCGACAAACACTTAAACCTGAGCTTGTGTCCCTATTTCAACTTGCTCAAACTGGACAGACACCTAAATCATGGTTGAAGACTACTATTGTAGTTTTTAAAAAAAAAAGGTAAATCCGAACTCGACCCGGCCTCATATAGGCCTATCTCACTTATTAGTGCAGATAGTAAGATCTATTCTAAAATAATTGCTTCCAGGCTGGGGGAAGTTATAACACCATTGGTATCCATTCGCCAACACGGGTTTATCCCCGGTCGGGACACAGCGGATCACGTCAAGAGGGCTATTGCCCTTTTTGATTGGGCTCAGGCCACTAAGACACCGCTCGGGATGATCCTGTTAGACGCAGAGAAAGCGTTTGACAGGGTCTTCTGGCGGTTTCTGTGGTCAGTCTTACAATGGAAGGGATTCGCTGCTGAATTCATTCAATCAATACAAGCACTCTATACAACACCTGAGGCTAAAATTCGCATATCTCAACAAGAATCGGAAGTACTCAGTATCAGCAGAGGCACAAGGCAGGGGTGTCCCTGCTCTCCGCTACTATTCTCACTTTATATTGATCCTTTCCTTAATAAATTGGAAACAGATTTGAATATTGAAGCGGTCCAAATCAACGACACCTGTTATAAATCATTGGCGTATGCTGACGATATAGCGATATTTACATGCAATCTAAGGGTCGCTCTCCCAGCAGTGAAAGATCTGGCAGCACAATTTGGCTCGGTTTCTGGATATAAATTCAATCTAGATAAGACTCAATGCTTACACTCAGACAGCTTACCTCCAACAGATATTCCAACTGTATCTGAGGCTACCTACTTGGGGGTTAAGATCACAGCCGCAGTGGAGCGTATACCTGAACTTAATATCTTACCAGTTATTCATACAGTTAATAAGACTTTAGAGAGACTGGATCATTTTCATTTATCATTATATGGACGCTGCAATGTTATTAAAATGTCAATTTTTCCAAAATTTTTATATCTTTTTTGGACAATCCCTCTGGCATTCCCGGCATTCTGTATCGCAAAAGCTGAAAGGGTTTGCTTTAGATTTCTATGTGGATATCGTCAGTCTAGACGGGCAATTAAGTGGATGATTCTCCCTAGGTCTAGGGGAAGATGGGGGGTACCCTGTATTCTCCTATATCACTGGGCAGCATTACTGCAGCATATGGGGATACTTGTGGTTGGAGATAGGGTTGAAATACTGGATGCTGTTAGCCCCACTCATACATGAGATGCTGCTCGGTGAGGTTGCCAGTCAAAGTTTAGTTAAAATTTTAGAGCCTAGCTACCACAAAAGACTAAATTTAAAATAATCCAATCATCTTATTCAATCTGGAGGAAGATACGACACAGACTTAGGATACCAAACATTAATGCACATACCCCCTTTTCGGCTTCTGGTCTTTTACCAATAATATTTCAAGACCGAGTTACGTTTAGTTGGGGCAACGCAGGGATTAAGGTTTTGGGGGATGTATGTAATGATGGCCAAATAGCTTCATTTATTTCTTTGCAAGAAAAGTTTGGACTTTCTAAGAGAGATTTTTTTAAGTTCTTACAGATTCGGAGCTTTTTGGGCACAATTGGGCAAGGGGCGAATGCTAATTTGAAAGAGATTGGCCTGATAGAACTGATGCGGAAACGATCACGTATTGGGAAAATATATCAGACACTACTGGATGTGTTTCCCGATGATTTAACAACTCAAAATATCAGCTGGGAGAGAAAATTAGGAAAGGAAGGGATAAATCTGGAGGAATCGCTGGAACTTGCTAATCAGGTGGTCATATCCGGCAGTATGAAAACTCAGCATTTTATGTCAGCTCTTGACCTATATTATACCCCCGCAAAGATATCTAAGTGGGCTCACTCACGGGGTGGGTCCTGCAGTAGATGTGGGTTTTGGGCTGCAGATACTGTCCATATGTTTTATGCTTGTCCAGGATTAATACCTCTGTTAAGTGATCTGGAATCCTTTTTGAATTCGATTCTTGATGCCCCCGTAATACTTACATCAGATTTAATCATTCTGGGGGTAGAACGAAATGAGGAGGGACATTTTCGTAGAAGACCTGAGATTGGTTTTGTATTTATCGCTATGGCTGTGTTAAGACTATGCATCACATCGCTGTGGATTAGCGTGGACGCTCCAACGTTTATCAATTGGCGCTCCAGGATCTTAGCATTATATAATATTGAATCTTCTGTATATCATATGCGTGGGCAAAGGAAGCAAGAATGGGGTAAAAAAGTTTGGTCTCCCATCACCAGATGGCTTGGGAAAATTGATTAGCATTTTTAGATATTTTTCTTTGTCCAGGCTCTCTTTGTGCTCTCTTGTTTCTGTGTTCTCTTTATTTTAGGCCTTTTCTTTAGCTTCGCTGTGCTTGAATTTTTAATAATGAGTTGTAAAGACAATACAATGTATTCATTTATTGTAAAAGTATATCTGATTTATATAAATGTATTAAGATGTTCTCACCATGACAAATTAACAATCCAATTCTTTTTGAAAAATCAATAAAAAAAAAAATTTAAAAAAAGGAGGTGTCACTCCTTAGAGGTCTTATTTGGGACAAGAATGTGGGTACCTGATCTCGATTATGAAAGCACAGTGACGGATGAAAAACCATTTGACATCAATAAACATTTGGCTGTTTTACAGGATCTCAATGAATTCCGGGCACTACAAAGCAACGTGCAAGTAAAACGCACCGTCACTGGGGAAGCCAAATGAGTCATGGCAAGACCTGCCTGGATCCCTAAAGTCAGGGATCTGGTCAGAAAAAAGATTGTGGACAAGAAAGAATTTGGGCCATCATACAGAAAGCCTGTACCTGTCCTGGCTGTCGAAGGAACAAGAACAGTACTTCTTCCACATCTTGCCGGCAAAAAAGAAAAGAGATTCGTCTCCATCGATCTGATCAAACCATACTATGTGGCCGATACTGAATAGTAGGCCTCGTGGGCTCCTGGGTAGCTGACGCTCTCCTCTCGCTACCATACAGGAAGTTCAGACAGAAAGACTCATAACATTTGAAGAGTCGGCAATAAAAAGTAATGGAATACCCAACAATGAAATGGAACTCCTTCCTCTTGAACCAGAACTTCAAAACACAAATGAAAGACAAATTTCAATTCAGCCTAACACCGATGTCTACATAAATATGCCTCTACAAGAGACATCTGCCAGTTTAACAAAACCTGCTGAGCTACCAAAAATAGATCGAACTGCATCTGGCTACTTCATCGATTTTCATACCGTCTCTCTGGATCCCAGTGAACCTGAAACAACGCCGGCTCAAGTTTCCCGTAAGCAACAAATTTGTGACTTCTACATTTTTCTGAAAAAGACTTACCTAGTATCAACTTGGCTCCAGCTCTGAATAATAACTGGAATACTGTTTTTTCTCTTCTGGATTGGCCTAGTGACTGTCTTTTGCTTACTCATGAATGGAAACCATCTTCCAGAATGCTCTGCAGTATCAAATGAGAACTTGGTCCTGAAACCTCATACATCATATCATCATGAACATAGAGACCTGTCCTTCTTGAACATTACAGCTGTTCCAGTTCCTGATGGTATAGTTTGGGACAAGGTTGATTATGATGTATTTGGTCCCACTGAACTTTTAAAAATACCTCAAGTATTTAAAAATTCTCTAAACGATATCATTACCTCCAGTACATTTTCTGACGATTGGGATTTTGAAACTGTAAATAATATGTTGTCTGATATAGAACAATACGCTGCATTTCCAAGCATTGAAATGTTAGAAGACACATCAGACTATAACACTGTGTACTGTTACCAACATTATGGTCATCACTTTTTACACAAATCTAGTATCCCACGAAATGGTTTTACATACCACCGATGGGAACATTGCCCGACACCACCAAAAAGTAGTTTGAGTACGTTTGCACAGAAATTTTCTTATTTTTCAGGGTTTAACACTTCTGACCCGACCTCATATTACTATGAGGTTGCACCTACAACTGCACAGAAAAATATGCTAACTAACACCTAACAGATTTATTCTGCATCCTTTATTTCCCAACTGTCTGAACAGGGTTTCGACTTATGGAAGGACACCGTAGACATAAAATCAGTCTGGGGTTCAAAGGAATGGCAAGCGCAGGGAATAGAAGCACTATTTAGAGTGTGCCTCATTCCACAGCAGATATTTCTGAATGACACTGTGCAACAGACTTCCTGTCTTGGAATAGCCAAGAACAAGGATTTGAACACACCTCGGATTCCAACACCATCACATTTTGAGGGTTGGCAAAACTTTATATCACGTGGAGGGGATACAATAGATGACATCATACAGTACAATTCATCAGACCCTAATTGGAAGGGATGGTTAGTTTGGCCCACAGACACAAACAGATGTCAATCAAGATTCAGGGGTACCACCGACGGGTTTAGTATCCTTATGCCGGAACAACGCTATGTACAAAGAGAAGACCCGGGGGTGACAGTGTTGGGAAGTTATGCCTCGATTGGCTAAAAACCTCGACACTGTCCCAGGTGAAACAGCACTTATCCTTACTCTCAGATGAGGTGGATTTAAGGGACTTTTTATTAGGCCCCCAAAAGCCACGTCATAAACGTTTCTTATTCGCTGTTTATAATGAAATCTGGAAAATCTCTCAACAAGAAGCCGCAGAGAGACTGCATGAAATTGATAGAATTAACCTAGAAAAAGCATTAGCTGTGGTCAATAATGGTATGACTTCATTAACACCCAGGATTTATTCACTGGGCAAAATTGTATCTTCTGCTATAGAGATATTAGAACAGTATTTGTCCATACTACAGCACGGACAGTCTCAGCTACGTTCTATTATGTTATTTAGATGGACGCTGCAATCATTGCGCGCTAGTTATGTGCCTTGGCGATTTATCAACAGTACGTCCTTGTTCTCTGCATGTAATCTAACTAAAAAACAGATAACAATGGCACAAAGGGGAGCAAAATATACAATGCTGCATATTGAGAAACTGGACAGGTTACCTTTTACTGTGTCAGAGTCACCATCCACAGAATGGTTAATCCATGGCCATATAACATTACCGGTCACCACTTTCCAGTTTCAATATTGCCTAGAACAACAGCAGGCAGGCAGATATGAAGCGATGGGTAGGGAATTCATCAAGGAATCTTGGGAATTACCATACAGATTTCGATGCAGGAGAGGGGACACGGAAGTGTTTCTAAGCTATACAAAAAGCGAGAACTCTTTAAGTGGATCTCTCATATGCCAGGATATCATGCTTCATGGGGCCTGAACAGTTCAGTTGCAAACTTATCCGGTCATTTGAAAGGGTCCCCAGCTACCATGATTGATCCGGTGTTCAAGTTGCTTTCAAATGGGAGTTACTTGATGCTGAATGATCAAAGTTGTTGTGGGATGCTTCCGGGCATCGCATATCTTGTCACTTTAGACTCCAGGGTTACTTGTTGTAGGCAAGTATTGTCACCGACCCACACAGTCTGGGAGGCGCCGTCATGGCCTTCATTGAATGTTTCCTTTATACGGTTTGATACTCTGAGCCGAATAAAAGCCATGCTTTTACAGAAAACCGTGCCCTTTACCTCCGCCCGAGAAACTTATGATCTTCAGGTCGCAAGGCCTTCAGCTGAGATACAGGCACTAGTACAAATGAACTGCCCTTTCCATTTCACAGAAATGGTACAAAGTATCTTTAACATGTCTGATATGACCGGTATAGTGCACCTATTTAAGACCATAGGTTCTGGACTGTTAAGCACCTTTCAGACAGTCTTCGGAGTTATTCCCAACTTCATACACTCCTTATTCGGAAGCATTTTTGGAGGGCTTCCGCTGATCTTGTTCCTAATAGCAGGTATCCTGATTGTCATTTTTCTGCTACGTAATGGACATCCCAGTCACCAAGGAGATGGAAGAAACGCTCTTGGAGCGCAGATACCATGATCGCATGGTACTCCATCTGGGCACACCCCGCCTTCGCGAACTGAGCAAGTCTTAGTTCCTGTCTTTTAGACCAGTCTTGATTGACTGTGTTCTGCCTGTCCTCCGATGCCTGTTCTGCAGACAAGAATGCATGTTGGATCTCTGTCTAACACTTCCATCGGTTGCGCCACCGGACGTTGATGCTTTACTGGACCCGATAATGGCCCATGTTCTGCTGTGTCCTCAGCGTATTGCCATGTTGATGTCTGCATTCTTAGAGCCACCACATGATGCTTCAGCTCCTGTTGGAACGGATACCGGCTCCTCTACAAACACTCAGGCCTTGGATGTCACACAGATTCCCCAGCATTGACTGTGGGTAATACAGAATATCTGTGCTTGATTGACCTGATCTGTGAGGTGTTGCAGGGATCGTCATCTGCGTTGGCGAGCAACAGTGATGTTGCATCTCCCAGCCAGGACACATAAACATTTGGCTCATCATGTGCTGGGAAAAATTTGGCCTTTTTCAAAACAATCAAATTTGGAATTTTAAACAATAGACACTTTTTGCTGAACTGCATGGCTTTTAGGCACTCATAGTTGATCAACTATATATACGAACATATTTTAGTAAGACTTCTACCGCTTAAGATACAATTTTAGCATTTTTTAAATTTTTACGCACTATTTTATTAACTAATTAGTTGTTTGTATACAATGCCTAGCAGTACATTAAAATTATAGAATGTCATCCAGCCGGATGAGGAGTGGGTGTTATGTTTCATATAGGCACCCTAATATAGGCTCAGCTAGCAACCTAACCTTTCACCTATATTCTCCCCTACCATTACACTACATAACGGTTCTTGGGACTGACCTTTTACCTAGTTAGGGTACTGCTTACAGGATGTGGGGTTTTCACTGAAAACTAGCCACATCCATTGTGCATGAGGATTCTTGGAAACTCAGCAGGACTACCATCTCCTGCATAATAACTATCTATAAGGGTCATTCCTTCCGTCATCCTCAGTCCGACATGACACAGCAAGGTAGATCCCCTGATGGTACCACAGCTTGGGGATATAAACACCATATCTTTGCTGAGGCAGGGAGAGGACAAAAGGGACTTCCATGCTGACACACTGACGCAAGACGCTGAGGTTCCTGCACGCAGACACTCCAGCTCGCAGTGGTCTGGCATCCCTTGCGGGGTGTCCATCTCAAGACCAAGACGGGGTCCCACAGTCTCTCACTTCAGGTAACGGGGTTGACTTTATCCTAGAGGGATTCTTGGCTCTACACCTACATAGATGCTAGGTACACTTAGGTACATCTAGTTAGGGTCGCATCGTAGGAGTATGCATATTTACTGTCATGTACTTTCATACTTGCCTGTATTCATTGTTTTAGCACTATGGTAGAAATCTACCATCTTTTTACTCTGTTGGTGCTTATAATAATTTATATCTGTTTCTGTCTAATGGTTGTTTCAGCACACCTATTTTACACTAGAATGACTCTGGTTCAATAAATGCTTATGAAAACGTCCCCACTGTTTATTCTGTTTATCTCTCTGAGACAAAGTGAGCACGAGTGACTCAGCGAAAAGTATCGCACTGTTTCCACGATCCCTGATGGGACAGAGTTGTCATGTTCGATAGTTGCCAAGAACTATTATCTCCTTGGTAAGAGGGGTTTCTAGTGGCATTGTGAGCTAGCTGGTATACAGGCGAACATACTCGATGGGGGTGTCTGGAATCAGTCTGAACACCAATCCCACAGTTTATGTTGTCTAAACACGCAGATCCTATATAGGTTTATAGGAACTACACGACAGCAGCTAGATTATATAAACATGTCGTTCTATGTTTGATATTATCATTATTGTTCAGATCATGACACTCTCATCACCAAATTTATCATCCAAAACCATATTTTTCTTTCCACTTGTCTCATCCACTCACAACCTAGAGCAACAATCTGCAATGATATTCATAAAACCACGTACATAGGAAAATACAAAACCAAACTCTTGTAATGCCAGTGGAGATGGCCTCAATATTCTTCTTACCAAAAACCTCCTTTAAAGGCTTATGATCTGTTTTTACCTCAAAAGAATGTATTCAGTCTCCTGACTGCCCAACAGACAGCCAGATCCTCCTTTTCTATGACTGAATAGTTAGTCTCTGCTCCACGCAACACTCTAGATATAAATAATATTGTGTTCACCTTCCCAGCAGACACTTGCTCCAATACTTCCTCCAGCCCTTTTGTGCTGGTATCCGTTCTCAAGATGGTCTTGGCACCTTGTTTGAAGCTACACAAGTTTGATGCTTTGCCCATTTTTTTTTCACTTCCTCAAATTCCTTCTCACACTCCTTCAACCAAGTAAACTCCACACCTTTTCTTAATAATTTACCTTATGCTACTACACCCTTCGTCAAAGCCATGGACAAATATGCTATAAAACTCTGCAGTCCCTAGAAATTTCACCAGCTCGTCCTTGGAAGTAGGACTCAGCATCTCCTTGATGGTATTCACTAGATCCTCCTTTGTATGAATTCCATCTGCTGTAATTTGATGTCCAAGGTACTCTATCTCTGTCACTCTAAATTTATGCTTCCCATTCTTTAGAGTCACTCCACTCACACTCAGTCTCCTCAACACATCACATACCCTGTAATCATGCTGCTCATGAGTTATTCCATGCACCAACACATCATCTTGGTAAACCTTCACGGCCTCGACACCCTCCAGGCCATGCTCCATTGCCCTTTGAAAAATGGCAGAGGCAGAAATTAGTCCAAAAGGCATCCGTACATACTTATAAGTTCCAAAGGGTTTAAAAAATGAGGATAGCTCTTGTGACTGGGGATGTAATGAAATCTGGTGGTATGCCGAGTTCTGGTCTAATGAAGTGAAGTATTTGGCACCACCCAGACAACACAACATTTCTGTGATATTGGGTAAAAGATAGCAATCTGCTACCACAGCCTTGTTTAGCTCTCTCAGTTCCACACAAAGCATGGCTTCTCCATTTGCCTTCTTAGCCATCACCACTGGTGACACCGATTCAGTCGCCTTCACCTCTTGAATCCCTCCACACTCCTGTAACTTTTCTAATTCCTTCTTCATTGCATCTTTAACCATAACAGGTACACTTCTTACTTTCCCCACATTGAGCATCACCCCGACCTAAGCTTTATACAGTGAACATAATTCTTCAGATGTCCCAACTTCTTTCAAAAGACCTCAGGGAATTGTGCTTCATAGTCAGTTACCTTCCTCACACCATCAACCCTTGATTCCATAACCCTTTCCTTTGCATCCCAACCATCTCTTAATTTCACTGAAGGTGTTTCATTCGGATCCAAAAATACAGATAAATGTCTCTGATGAAACCAGCTATTCAAGGAATCTCCCTTGAAGGACACATATATTTTAGCTGGAACCATTCTGTCACAAAACTCAATTGCCCCCTAAAAGTAACCGATCAAGATGGACTGTCCTCCATAAACTTTGGGCTTGATATCGCGTTTCATCAAGCTCACTGAATCCTTCAGACTCTCTTAAAAAACGTCCTGGGTGTTAATGTTATTTTCGCACCAGAATCAAATAGCATTCTTACAGAAGAATCATTGATATGCACCATCTCAACTGGTCCTTCACACTCTCCATTTCTTATTTGCAGAACTATTTCCTCACATTCTGGTTCAGAATCATATATTACCTCTCTCACTTTTTTCATACTATTAATTGACCTGCAACAGGACATGAAGTGACCTTTCTTGCCACATGTTTTGCGTGTGACCTTCCATCCTGGACACTCCTTGAAATTTGCCACATGTCCCATATTTCCACATCTAAAACATTTAATCGGAGATTTCTTCACCACCCTTTCTTTTTCCCTACCAGGAGTAGTCGGAATGCCCTTAGATGTAATTACTTGCACTATTTCTTGTTTATCATCGCTAGATCTCTGGTTGTGTATAACTTCTACGCATGCTATAGTGAATGTGCACAGGTTTTTGCTCTTGTTAATACCTCATTGAGTTTGGCGTTATCTTTCAGCCACAGAGTCTCCCTTGCCTTGCGCAGTACACATCCTAACATGAATTGGTCATGCAACCTTTCATAGGTTGCTGCACCAAAATTGCATGTGGAAGCTAATTTCCTCACAGCTGTTTTATAACCCTCAACTGACTCCCCCACATGATGCATCCTTCTCCCAAAATGATACCATTCCAAGATGGTGCTTATCTTCGTTAAATAGTGTAAATCACGTTTTTTAAGGCAAACCCCATACTCATTGAGCCCATTAGCATCATCAGAGGATAATTCAGGCAAATGTGCAAATTCCTCCTGCCCTTCTGGACCTAGGTAATGCTTAAGTAATTACATTTTTCTCTCCACTCCCAGAGAGGTACCACACACCCTGGCATAGTGCATAAAAACCTTCTTCCATCTCTACCATGGAATTGCAGGTTCACCCGTGGATGAAAGAAAGAAAGGAGGTGCTGTCACATGTGGCAAATTACCAATGGTAAAGTAGAGAAGACAATCACTTGCAAGCACACACACTTATACTCTCACACACACTCTTAGTCCCGATCACCAGTACCTGACCAGGTACTCGAGTAAACTGTTATGTCCGAACAGTGAAAAGTTATTCATCCACCTAGCCACATTCGCCAGTATCCGATGAGCTACTCAAGATGTCACAAAACAGGTTGAAGGAGAACAGAAAAAAAATGTGCACAAACAGTACCACTTTCACAAGTCCATCCTTAAAAGATGTCACTGCGCACTGTCAGAAAATCAGTGACTGCAGTGAATCAACGAAAATCTGGATTTTTTTCTTTGATGAGTAGTAAAGATCGCCGGTCGCCCTGTCACATTGAAGCGTTTATCTGGAAAAAAACAGCATTCCAAAAACTTCCTGAAAATGACGGCGATAGGTTAATTGCAACATAATGGCCATGGCCGCAGCGTGCCGACGTGGCCTTCAAAAATAACCAACTACGCCCAAAGTAAGATATCCGCCGACGTGACATTCCTGCTTGCATCCAGGTGTCACCAGATAGCTTCCGTTGCGTTGCTCTGACGCACTCACCAGATTCGGATGCAGAACTCCGGGAATGCTGAGCGCCTTAAAAGCAGATCCGGGCTCCATGTGGTGAGGCTTGAATCCAGGTGTGTGCGGTGAGCATCGCACATTCACCTTGCACACGAGGCACAAATGCTCCCACCAAGGTGCTTGAGACAAAAATGTTTAACCTCCACCCGTGAAACGCGCTCTCGAGCCCCTGTGTGCCTGCTGAAATCCTCCCAAAGTACAATTTAAATGCACCACACTCACCCGCTCCGTCATGCCATTAAATGTAAAGTGAGTCCGGGCAGGGATGAAATCGTCAGGAGACTCTGCTCGCACGTCCTTACCATGAGAATCTCAAAAAATGTCAATAAATTCAGTGATGTTGGGGTCGGGAGCGTAGCTTGATGTGTCCAGTCGTTGCAAATGTGATAACAGGAATCTCCACACACATTAGTTTATATTCTTCCTTTTTTTAAGTCATTACGTCCAGTACTTTAGAGCCTATTCACCTCCCAGTTCCAACTCCCACTCAGTTCAAACCATACCATTCTCCTCTGAAGTATTCAACACCTAGCTATTCCAGAACCTAATACAACTTACCACAAAACACCTAATACAGCGAACCACAGCTGCACTTTGCCATTTTATAAATTAAACTGGTTGATATCTGCACAGCCCTGAGCAGGATGGCAGATGCCACACACTCTCAATAAGTTAGCAGTAGCTGTATGGTGAACTTTACAATGAGCCTACCCCTGGAATACAAGTCTGAAGGAGGACTACCTCATCTACCCGAGATCTCAGCTAATAAAGCCGCCATGTTCAGGCTGTCGCACACCAACAATGCAGGTAACTTCTGCAGTAAATAATTCCTGTACATTAGCCGATCAGTTCATTTTCACTTTAATCAATGTACGTTTCTACACCACCTGCAGATCCAGAAGGTCACAAATGTAAGAAAAATGTCATTTCGTTTCTCATATCTCAGCAGGAAAACGTGTGGTCCATTTGTAGAACAATGACTCATTAACCGGGAAGGACTGTCCACTCAAGACCACTCATAATGATTTATATTTAATCATTCACTTGGCTTTAGAGGGCGGTACCAGCACCTCAGCACTATTAGTGAAAACATGTAACATTGATTCCTAGGGGTTCATTTCAAGAATTATCCGGTTATAGCAGTGACATTGAAGCAGATTCAATTGTTCTTTACAAAGAATCAAGGGCAGCAAAAGTGAGCAAGGGGCCAATGCTGATTAAAAGACTCATATTTTATTTAAATCCATCCATTTGTAAACAAGTGTAACAGAATTTTAAAAAGTGCATATAGATCAGTGCTCTGTGACAATTGAGAACAAGCATTTGCAATGCAATAGGTCTCGCATTTACGAGAGTTTGAGCTATTGCCATTGTAAATGACACAGCCTTTTATTTATGTGCTGTTTTTAAAACAGATAAATAAAAGGCATTGTCACTTACAATGTCAATAGCTTAAACTCTTGCAAATGAGAGACCTATTGCATTGCAAATGCGTGCTCTACAAATAAAAAAAAGCGTCCGGAGAGAGAATGTCCTGCCTGCAATGGCAGTCGGACACACAGTACCAATCTTTGTTATCAGTTGGGGAAGATAGCACGGTTCTTGAACCACTAAAATGCGGGTAGTAACATTATGAGAATTTTGGCTGTTGGGGAAATTATACATAAGGCAATGCACATTACCTTCACCCACGCTCAGGCATGGGAATCATCACAGGTTGCACCACATTAATTGGACTTTAGGTAGTGGCAAACTAAACCCTGCCCCTTGCCATTATTCCACGAAGAATTCTGGCGGCGGACATAATTTTAGGATAACCCTGTCCAATACTGGAAGGAAAAAAGGGGGATATTTGATATGACAGTCATAGTCACCGGGGGAAAAACATAATTCTTAGTCCACATTCTTTTTGAATTACTAGATATATTAAGGCAAACCTATTGACAGAAGAGTATGAAATAATTCTAAAACAATAATCTATTTATTACACTAATAGAAATTCGAGATACAGGATGCATTTTAGTGGCGAAGTTGATGACTGTGAAAGTTGGAGAATTCTGTGGTTGTGTGAAAAAGATTTTATCTGCTTGTGCCTAAATTCTGTAAAGATGTAAAATGTAATGTCAAAGTGTAATCCAAACATGTAAGACAGTTATACACAATCTTGAATCGCCTGCCAAACCCTCAGAGGTGACGAACATGAGGTTGCACCAGAACTCAGTTTGCGGTGCAAAAGTATTAACACATACAGCGCTGCTGACTTTGGAACTGGAAAACCAGGTTCGAGTTTCGGCGTTGGCTCAATAGCCTATGTTGCTGGTCAAATCACGTAATCTCACCGTGCCTAGGAAAAATTAATGTGCTCTTATGTAATATAACTGATGCTCGTATAAAGCGTGTTCGGGTCGAGGTCACAAACTACAAAACTGTAAAAAAAATAAGAATACACACGCCGTGATGTGTTTCAGTAGCAGGGCTCATGAATTATGTAAAGCCCACTGTCACAGCTTCCTTCTTGGCGGCTGTTAGTATTTTACTCCCGGCCCCTCCAGTGCAGGCACACGCAGTCAATGCCTTGGCGCTGCTTTCTCTCATGGTGAAAGAAATGAGGCAAGGGGCTAATTACACATGCTTACCATGAAATGTGCGCCATCGTCCTGCCCCAGCAGAGACACATATTGAGCTGAAGTCTGGTAAGTGCAAAGCTCAGGGAGGGTGTGCTGGTTTCATGAGAAACGGTTCCTGCTGCGTATCCAACAAGGGAAAGTGAAACAGCGCCATGCGCGCATTGTAGGCACGCCGTGAGCGTGCACATCGGCGTGGCCTGCGGCTCGTGCCCAGTGGCGGCGCCTGCGGACTTCGCCGCACTTGAATAAGTGCTGCGCGGCTCGTGCGGCCCAGGGACGGGGCCGCCAAAGCAAAAAAAAAAACCATTAGAGGAAGTCCGGCGGGAGCCCACCCCGCCTTCGTGAATGCCCATGGTGCGGCCAAAGCAGGATTTTAGGCGGGGCTCCTGGGAGCAAGACGGAGCCCCGCGTGTTGCTGCAGTGACCGGCTGAAGACGGAGACCAGCCAAGGAGCAGCACAGAGTCCCCACAAGAGCAGGTAAGTGGGGTGAGGCATGCTGTGAGTGTAAAGCGCGCCGCGCTTGGAGCTCGTGTGCGCATAAAAAAAAAAAAATGATATTGCATGAGGCTTGCGAGGATGGAAGGGGGACAGGAGATGTGCACATCGCGTGTCTGTACGTGCGGGTTCACGGGCGCGTTCACATTTCCAGTCCGTCCGGCGCGTGCACAGCTCCTGTCTCCCTTCCAAAGCAAGTCAGTAACAATAGATCTCGCTAGCGACAGCGCTTCGCGCTGCGTCGCCAGGCGAGACCTAAAAAAAGAACGAAAATTACGCAAATAGCTAATACAAGTATCTGAGGTGTCTTTTCTTTTGTTCGATAAAGAACCAAATGAGTTCATTTGGTCCTCAGACACTCATATCTTACTATTTCTAAATAGTGTCACAGTTCAACATTGTCAGCATTTCAACCCATCTACACTGAATCAATGGATCTTATCAGGATGAAAGAGAACCGTCTAGCTCTGTCATACAATAGTTTAATCTTGGATACTGGCCCCACCATAAAAAGTAGGGGTTGTGGGCCCGAGGAATCAGAGGATGAGAAGGGCTGTCAATGTTTGCGTCCTCCCTACATATAAAGTGAAACACCAAAAACAAACGTGATTCGTTCAAGAAGGACTAGATAAAGGGTTTCTAACAGTAAATGACCCATTTATCGGGGATCCTCTTGTCCATGTTCAGTTTCAGATCTAGACAGGACCCTGGGAAATTAAAAACCGTTGCAAGTTATGGTCTCGCACACCACCCTGGAGGTCATGCTTCATCATCAGCTAGCACATTTCCGAGAGTGAATGGGCTCCCCATAGTAATGAGGAGTGCTTTTCTCTGGGGGTTTTGGTGGAATGTGCTCATAAAAATCCCTAAGCCTTTAACTTAATGTATACAATAATAAATGGGATGTATAGGACAAACAAATATCCCTGCACCTGGTAGGTTGACATGTTTCAGTCTGCGTGACGGCCCCAGCAGTGGTCCTTGGGTTGTATCAGGACCAAGACCATCACTCTCCTAACTCCATTCTATAGTCACTCTCATAAATTCATCAGCATGCATCCACATGGTATCTGTTATTGGAGTCTTGTTCGACAGTGTTCTCTGAGTCTGCAAATTTTGGGTGGTCCTGTATTTGTATAAACAGAAAACAGAAAAATCAAAAGCTGAATGAGCCAATATTGAATACTGGACATGCAAAAAAATGAAAAGTAATAAAAGTGAAAGCAAGACTCAAATACTTGCTGTGTAGACTATTTTGTCAATGTTTTTCACATATGTGGTGGGTACATACTCCAAACCACTGCAAATCTGTGAATGGCCCAAACTCAATACATGCCACAGTCAATCATTCATAATATCTTACCCTAACTTAAACCAGGGAGTCCCAGTGGAGGAGTTTGTGGGGAAACCCTTGTAGTAACCCTTGTAGACCCGCAATCCTGATATGCTTTCAAGCAGGTACCTCCAAAGGGAATAGTAGTATTCCGAGGGTCTGCTGTGATTTTTAGATAAATCAGAGGGAAACACCTTTGATGAAGTAAGAACATGGGGGTACGCTGGGCCTGATCACATGTCCATTTGGCCTCAGTGGGAAATTGACTCTACTTAATATATTGCTAATTTATTTACTGACTTATAAAGTGTGACTACAAGGATTTCCCTGCAAACTCCTCCATGGGTCCCTCTTACATTTCCACTTGATCCAGGACTGTTTTTCACTTTCGGAGGCTTGCTCCTGCAATTGAGGCAAGCCTTTTAGTGTTGGTACAGGAAATAGGTCAGTTCTAATAACATATATAGCAACATCAGCAGTTTTTATCAAAGCAGCATTCTTAGCGGTTAAATCAACTAGGGTGTTACCCTTTGAGATATCATCTTGAGGATGCTGGTGCCTGGCATTCTTTACCAACACCACCTTCTTAGGCAACTGTAAGGAATGATTTTTTTAACATACTGCCCATTTTTAATAGGAGTCCCAGTCGATGTTAAGAAACCCCTTTGCATTCGTAGGAGCCCAAAGTTGTGTGTTACTCCAAATGCATACTTTGAGTTCGTGTGCATGGTCACAATATTTTCTTTGGCTAAAATGCAAGGTCTCGTGAGAACTATAACTTCAGCAACCAGAGCAGATCTCACATTTGGTAAGTGACAACTTTCCACAATCTGATACATGATACATACAGCAAAAACAGCAACCAGGAACTTTTAAGAATAGGCACCTCACATCAGTTAAGTCCACACAGGGTTTGGTAACATGGGTTGTGATGAGGATACAAACATGGGATTCCCCTTCCTTATTGGTGGGCATTAAAGAGGCAAGGTTCAGGGCTGGACACTGGGTCAGGTTAATATGAGAAGTGGACAACATTAAAATTGCATACTGATACAATCGGGTTGTAGAGAGGTACTGGGTTTTTTGTGGTGAGGAGGATTGATACCACAAAATGAGGCAAGGCAACAGTTAAAGGGGAACTCAGCACAATGCTTTCAGATGCTTCAACAAAATTTGTGTCAGTCACCACACACAGTAAACATGGTGGGAGCCCAGTTCCTACTTGGTCCAGAATTGAAAAATAATACGTTATGGCTTCTTCTGATCTCCATAACTCTGTATCAGCACCCCAAGTGCAAATCCATTATGTTCATGGCAATGCAAAGTAAAAGGTTTAGCATATTCAGGGAGTCCAAAAGCAGATGCCAAAATCAATGTGTGCTTAATTTTCACAAATGCATTTTCAACTTCACCAGACCACTGCAAGGGTTCAAGTGCGCCTTTTTTGACATAATCTTTCAAAGGCTTCACTATTTTGGCATAGCCCAAGATCCACTGTCAGCAATATCCAGCCATGCCCAGAAAGGAAATGTAATGATATGATGCAACATGAACTGTGAGGTAATGGAATGGTGGCATTAGAAGGTTAGTGAAAAATAGAATGTATACTGGGCAGTTGGAAATAGAGCTGAAGGGACAAGCCCCGGGTCCTGAATAAAGTTCAGAAAAGGCAGTGCTGTCTTGACTCCAATTACTTGATTACAATGACGACGAGCAGAAAACATCCATGCGGTATGCAATTTATCTGAAGGCTGCACTAACCCGTAAACAGTAGCGGCATTCGATTATACTCAGCGAGCGGCTTCTGATTGAACTCAACGAGCGGCATCCAATTGGGCGCAGTGAATTATCTGAGAAATCCGAGTGAGCGCAGTCAGTGATTATCAGAGCAATACTGCAGAAGGCTAAATAAAATTAAGATTTACAAGCAGGACACAGTTTGAAAAGCGTGCGCACCCTGCTTGTTTACTCAAGAGATGCTATTCATGCAGCACAACCGGCGCTGGTCCACATCTAAGCATTTCAGGGTGTACAGCACTGAAATAAAGAACAATGGCCATTTTAAAGGCAGGCAGATCTATTTTGAGCCTGAGTTGGCCTACATCATTAAAATAAAGGACAACGGCCATTTTGAAGTGAGGCAGATCTATTTTGAGCCTGAATAATATCATAGCGTCAACTGCATTTAAACACATTGTGAATTAAATAGATTTGAATCAGATTTAAGGTCAGACTTGAGTCAAGTTTAACATTTTAAAAGGCCCAATTTTGATTTTTTGGGGGGTTTTCCTCAAATACAATGTCAAATGTAGAGACAATAAGTGAAGTTACAATAAATATTGACACAGAGACACATAATGATGGGGAAAGTATAAGAAATGTGTCAAGCATAATTTTCCTAAGGCCTTTACCATTCCTCTTATCTGATCAGCAAAATATTGCACAAAGGTGGGAGAATTGGAGAAGAAGATTCAAGCATTTTTTAAACACTACATGTAGAAAGCACACAGATAAACAAGCGAAAGATCTGGTACTCAACTTGGTAGGTGATGATGTAGATTGTAGAGGACTTGATAGTGACGTTTCCTGAACAAGAAAAGACAACATATAAAGGGCTCATTAAATGTCTGAATGACAGGTTTGATCCGCAAAGGAATTTGGATTTTGAAAGGTATAATTTTAGCGTAGCTTTTCAAAATAACAAGATTAAGGAATCTGGTCACGTTTTGTGAATTTGAGAAGTTTAACAATGAAGAAGAGATATGACTAAGGATAATTCAAGGATGTTGTTCTGTAAAAGTCAGGAAAAAGTTGTTAGAAAAAACATATGACTTGCAGATGATATTACACATGGCTCAAACAGAGAGACAACCACATAAGCATGCTACCAATATGGGACACGGTAGAGTAAAAAATGTAGAACACGTACGACAAATGACAAGAAAAGATACTAATACAGAAAAAGCAGATGGGCAAAATAAAGAAAAGAGGTCATGTTATAGATGTGAATTGCTTTACCCAGTATAAAGGTTTGTCCTGCATTAGGTCAACAGTGTAGAGAATGTGGAAGATTTGATCATTTTACGAGTGTATGCAGGTTCAAGAGAGACAAAAAGGAAGCATGGAGAAAAAGGAAAACTGGAGCAAGCAAAATATGTCTGAGACTAAAAAGAAAGTAGACAATGTTAAATACCTGAGGCAAGTGCAAAGTGTTCAACATGATTATAAGGCTGAAGAAGCTGATCAATCAGAAATATTTTACATGACTGAAGGAATGGAATTCAAACAAGTTAACATGATCAGAAGAGAGGAAATTAAAAAGACAACTGTGGATATCATACTTGACTCTCAAAAAGTTCCTTTTGTGCTAGCTAGTGGAACAACGTGCAATATAATGTGTGTTACTGAATACCAGAACATGGAAAAATGGTCATCTCTAAGTACATCACATAAAAATGTTTCCCAGTGGGGAGCAAAACATCCAGGGGCATATCTACAAGGGGATTGTGCCACTGGAACATCACTTTTTCTGACGTTCCGTTGCCGCAATGCCCTGCTCCATATTTACAAAGCGGTGTTAAGCCACTTTGCGTGGCTTAATGCCGCTTTGTAAATATTGTCCCCTTTCATGCAGGTATCTGCATGAAAGGGGTTTGCAAAGGGTGTTGCGGTGGGTGTTCCACCGCAACACCCATTGCTTTTTGACATTGTCCCAGATTTACAAGTATGTGTAAATCTGAGGCAGCGCCAAAAACTAACACCTCTGAAAAGCAGGCGTTAGATTGGCGCAACAAGGAGAAAACTTTTATTTTTCCTCTTTTTCTTTCTTGTTCTTTCTATGTGTGCTGCATTTTGCAGCACACATAGAAAGAGCAAATCGCCTTTAAAGATTGTTTATGTGCAGGACGGTGCCCCTTTCTGCACATAAACAATCATTCCCTGCAACACAGGCAACCTTGCACCATGGTGCAAGGGTGCCTGCATTGCATGAAATCATCCCTACAACGCAGGCAACTTGCAATATGGCTCAAGGGTGTCTGTGTTGGTGCTGGGCAGCTTTTTTTACCGCCAGTGCAAGGGGAAAACACAGGGGTGCGCCCTCTTCTTGTAAATATGGCGCATCCCGGCGTTTTTGCCGCAGTGCCGCTAAATTGCATGCAGCGCCGTGCTGTTCCACTTCCTTGTAAATATCCCCTCTGTTTTATGTTTCGGAAAGTTTGAGGAAACTCTGCAGAATGGAGAAAAATCCAGCCGAGAAGAGATACATGTGTTGGAAGGTGAAGTTCCTGTCCCATGTTTGTTGAGCAATGTCACGACTTATGGGGCTGCTATCAATGACTTGTAATGTCACAGCGGAGCATCCTGTTCTAAAGCAGCATCCACAATTATATTTAGGACTAGGAAAACTGAAAGATAAAGCAATCACTTTGCATATTAATGAGGCTGTGAAACCTGTGGCACAAATTAACAGAAGAGTTCCAAAACATTTACAGATAAAAGTAGAAAAAGAGATAAGCTTGTTTCTTCAGCAAGGCATTATTGACCCGGTTCCTGGGTCAACGCCATGGATATCTCAGATTGTCGTAGTTCTGAAAAAAGATACAGAGGATATAAGAATTTGTGTGGATATGATTGTGCCCAATACAGCGATTGAAAGAGAGAGACATCCGTGAGTACATTTAAATGACATGATAAGTAGCATCAGTGGTGCGACTATCTTCTTCGAAACTGTATTTATATAAGGGACACATCAGTTCGAAATTGATGATCAGTGTCCTTACACAACAAAATTTTTCACGCATGTGGGCCTATTTGGGTGCTAAATATTGAGTTTTGGGAAATGCTCAGCTGCTGACATTTATCAGGAAACAATAAAGAATGAAATAAGGCCAGTGAGGAATGCTATGAACTAAAGTGATGATATCTTGATATTTGAAAAAACGCAGGAAGAACATGATTAAGCATTAAATCATGTGTGCCAACAGCTTGTAACAACTCAACTTAGGAAAGTGTGAGATAAACAAATCTGAATTACTTTTCTATGGTCATATATTTTCTCGAAAAGGTATGAGACCTGATCCCAAAAAGATATAGGGGCACATGCATCAAGCTAATTACCGGTTGCAAACGGTCCGATTCGCAGAATCGGCCCTTTTGAGACTGGTAATTAGCCTTTTGGGATGAATCAAGCCCAAAGCCATTCGCAAAATAGGTAATCGCAAAATTTGCGATTACCTATTTTGCGAATGCAGTTAGGGAATCGCAATTTGCGACTTCCTAAATGCAATGCAAGAAGCATTCTCAGAATGCGACTTTGCATTAAGGAATCACAAATTACCATCAACTTCAAGTTGATGTAATTTGCCCTTGGGGCATCTGTGTGCGCCACATGTGCACACATGCCAATTTTGGGGGTGCATCAGGGTGGCCTTTTGGCCCCCTAGCACCCTTGAAATTACATGCACAATTCGCGATTACCTTTTTGTTAATCGCAAATTGTGAATGGTTTCCCATTCATTCCTATGGGCCTCTAGGCCCATAGGAATGAATGGGAAGGCATACCCTATTAGCGAATCGCAATTTGTGATTCGCTAATAGGGAATGTGTAGGAATCGCAATTCATTTAGCGATTCCTACATGCATAAGGAATTGCGATTCCTAAATAGCGATTCCTTAATACTCGCTATTAAGGAATCGCAATTCCTTATATTGATGCATGTGCCCCAATATCTTTAAACTTGGTAGTTATTCCTAAAGATGTTTCTGAACTGCGTCCATTTTTGGAAATAGCTAGTCACTGCTCACGGTACATAAAAGATTATGCCACTATAAGCGCACCACACATAGAATTAACAAAGAAAGATCAAAAATCCATTTGGCATGTAAACTACCAACAAGCGTTTAAACAAATAAAACATGACTTATCATCAGCAGCCAACTTGAAGTATTTTGATCCGCAATTATGCACTGAGGTAGTGGTGGATGCCAGTCCTGCGGGACTTGGTGCAATGTTGGTGCAGCATAAACCTTGCAGGGCAGCTCCTCAGTATGTGATTTCACATGCTAGCAAAAGTTTTTCTGATGTGGAACGAAGGTACTCGCAGACAGAAAAAGAACGTCTTGCAGTAGTTTGAACATTTTCATGATTTTATATATGGCAAACCATTTGTTATAATAACAGACCATCAAGCACTAGTTGCAATTTATGGAACCCAAAAATTAAAATGCCACCACGTATTGAAAGGTGGAGGGTGCGACTGATGGATTATGATTTCAAGATCATTTACAAGCCAGGAAAATAATTTAATCCAAGTAGATTAGTTGTCTAGACACCCCACTGAAATTTGATAAAAGAACAGTCGGAGGCAGAAGAATATATATGTTTTATTATCAGGTCTTCAGTGCCAGGTATTATATCACAAAAAGAGCTAATTGAAATGATTGAGAAAGATGAAACAATTAAAGAAGTACAAAAATGATATTATATTAAATTATATTGGAAGAAAACAAATGGAGGTTTATAAATACTGCAACACAGTTCCAAGTTAATGTAAAATGAAATGACAGCCTGGCATTTAAGAATATACATTCAGAGTAATCAAGAGCATCTTCTGGAGTGCTTCGAAGAGGAAATAAATTGATAATTTTGAAATGTTTACAAAGATGTTTAATTGATCTGGCACACAAAAGTCACAGAGATGTGTCAGCGACAAAGAGCATATTGAGAGAAAAAATGTGGATTGCACCACTGGATAGTCAAGCCTCTAGGCCCATAGGAATGAATGGGAAGGCATACCCTATTAGCGAATCGCAATTTGTGATTCACTAATAGGGAATGTGTAGGAATCACAATTCATTTAGCGATTCCTACATGCATAAGGAATTGCGATTCCTAAATAGCGATTCCTTAATAATCGCTATTAAGGAATCACAATTCCTTATGTTGATGCATGTGCCCCAATATCTTTAAACTTGGTAGTTATTCCTAAAGATTATGCCACTGTACGCTTACCACTCAGAGAATTAACAAAGAAAGGTCAAAAATCCATTTGGCATGTAAACTACCAACAAGCATTTAAACAAATAAAATATGACATATCATCTGCAGCCAACTTGAAGTATTTTGATCCGCAACTATGCACTGAGGTAGTGGTGGATGCCAGTCCTGCGGGACTTGGTGCAATGTTGGTGCAGCATAAACCTTGCAGGGCAACTCCTCAGTATGTGATTTCACATGCTAGCAAACGTTTTTCTGATGTGGAGCGAAGGTACTCACAGACGAAAAAAGAAAGTCTTGCAGTAGTTTGAACATTTTCATGATTTTATATATGGCAATCCATTTGTTATAATAACAGACCATCAAGCACAATTTGCTATTTATGGAACCCAAAAATTAAAATGCCACCACGTATTGAAAGCTGGGGGGTGCAACTGATGGATTATGATTTCAAGATCATTTACAAGCCAGGAAAATAATTTAATCCAAGCAGATTATTTGTCTAGATACCCCACTGAAATTTGATAAAAGAACAGTCGGAGGCAGAAGAATATATATGTTTTATTATCAGGTCTTCAGTGCCAGGTATTATATCACAAAAAGAGCTAATTGAAATGATTGAGAAAGATGAAACAATTAAAGAAGTACAAAAATTATATTATATTACATTATATTGGAAGAAAACAAATGGAGAATTATAAATACTGCAACACAGTTCCAAGTTAATGTAAAATGAAATGACAGCCTGGCATTTAAGACGTTTAATTGATCTGGCACACAAAAGTCACAGAGGTGTGGCAGCGACAAAGAACATATTGAGAGAAAAAATGTGGATTGCACCACAAGATAGTCAAGTATAGGAAGTGGTACGAAAATGTAATCTATGTAAATGCACTACAAAGGAAAGAGTAATGGACACATGTCCAAATTACCTGATGCTGTGTGATCTAGCGTGACTGCAGATTTTATGGACCACTAGATTCAGGGCACTATTTGCTAGCATTGATTGATGAGTATTCTCATTTCCCGATTGTAAAGGTAGTATCATCAACGTCAACGTTAGCTGTGCTTTCTGTTCTTGATGAAAGTTTTTTCGACCTGGGGAATACCAGATGTGTTGAAAACAGATAATGGGCAACCTTTTAGTGCAAATGATTTTTTTAAATTCATGAATTATTTAGGAATAATTCATAGAAGAGTTACACCAATGTGACCACAAGCTAATGGATTGGAGGAAAGATTGATGGCCACTATCGAGAAAGCTGTACAAAGAGCAACATTTTCTCAGATTTCAGTAAACCAGGCATTATGTCAGGTTTTGCAAGACTATTGAAATACTCCTCATGGTTCTGTAGGAAATGCCCTTCTGAGTTAATGGTTGGTCAGTCAAGACAAACATGCCAGCCACATCTTCCATCTGCTCCACCAAAAGATCATGCCAAAATAATGGAAAAAGATGCAGAACCAAAAAGAAAAATGAAACACTATGCTGATATTAAGAAGAGTTTTCGAAATAAGGAATACAGCGTAGAAGACTCAGTATTAGTATAGCAACAGCAAGTAAGAGAGTCACAGAGTAAGTTCCATTTAACTCGTTTGGAAGTGACAAAAATTCATGGGACTGCAATTACAGCAGAAATATTAACAAGGAACAAAACTTTTTTCAAAAAATGTAATCCAAGTGCTGAGGAACAAGAAAATGTGAGGTTGGATGATCAACACATGGAGCAATTAATTAGAAAGTCTGAGAGGATTTCACGGAAGCCAACTCGCCAAATAGAGCATTGTTGAATATTAATAAGTGAAATGTGAATTGTTGGATTACTCTTCTTTTTTTTTCTTTGTTCTTTTTCTTCTTCTTCTTCCTCTTCTTCTTTTCTTCTCCTAGAGAAAAAAATAAAGGGGAGGGTGTATAAATGTAATGATGTAACATGAACTGTGAGGTAATGGAATGGTGGCATTGAAAGGTTAGGGGAAAATAGAATGTATATTGGGCAGTTGGAATAGAGCTGAAGGGACAAGCACTGTGTCCAGCGTCCTGAATAAAGTACAGAAAAGGCCGCGCTGTCTTGACTCCAAATACTTAATTACAGGTACAGAACTGAGGGGCAACTTATGAATGGCTTCCACTCATTCAGAGGACCGGTGGCACTTGCCAGCGGAAATTTCATGACCAAGGTATCAAATTCAGGGGAGCAAGAACTGTAATTTCTCCTTTGAAACCTTATGTCCAGTATTTGTCATTTCAGTGAGAAGATCAGTAGAGTCCTCCTTGCAATGAACTAGAGTAGCAGATGCCAAAAGCAAACAATCAGCATATTGTACAAAAGCAGAACCTTGGGGGAAAAACAATGTGTCTAGATCCTTCTTCAAGGCTTGAAAAAAAGATTGACAAAAGTCGAGATCCTCTGCACGTAAACAGGAAGAGATACTGATCCTCCTCATGTATTGGGATGGACAAGAAAGCAGAACTAAGATCAAGCACAGTAAACAAATGTGCATTTCCAGGGGTGCAAGAAAGGATGATGTCAGGGTGAGTGACCACAGGGAAGCTTGGGATAACCATATTATTAATACTAGAGCCCATAGGTCCTGCACAAATCTGTACTCATTGGCTTTCTCCACCTTGTGCATCAGAAGTGAGTATTACATCTACTAACAAGAAGCACTAACACCCCTTGCTTAAACAAATCTGCTAATGCGGGCAGCTTCTTTCATCCACCTTAGGTTTTAATGGATTTTGGGTGGCTTCATATGCAGGTTGACCATCACCTTCAAAGGTTCCATAAATGACATGAAGCCCACATCGTTGGGCTCTGTAGGCCACAATGTGCATAGTACCTGTGAAAGGGATCCAGTTAATTCAGGAAACATGGCAGCATCATTCATATTACTTGGGCAATGTGTGCACTCACACAATAGTCTGAGTACTTTGTTTTCGTATTGATAGGGTGTGTTTAAAAACACTCCTTCAAGAGTACAGAATAGAGTGCAGATTAGCTTGCAGAGAACATCACTGCCTGGCAGAATAGTTGGGGAAGTTGGGTTGAGCAACAGTAAATATTTATAGGTAATGGGCTTTGCAGAAATAAACAAGGGGTCAGAAATATAATGAGGAACACAAAGACTGTCTATGGGCACGCCCAACAGAGATAAAGTGGGGAATTTGGATGGTTTTAGAGCTGAGCGACTAGCGCCCGTGTCAATGAGATAAATATTACACTTACCACTAATAGCAGAATCTTTATATGCGCTCTACGGGATTAAAGTATTCATGGCATAGTCAAACCTCTCAGGCTGTCCATAAATTCAGGACAAGGGTTTTATATAACCTAATGAAATCCAGACTGATCATAGAGGGCTGGTCCATTAGACACAATGTTGGGACAGTTCAGTTTCCAATGCCCCAGTTGTCCACACGCAAAACATGATTCTCCCACTCCCTCACCCTTTTCTGCTCGCTACATATTAAGAAATTTCAACAACACCAGTTTTGATTCTACATTGTCTTTCTTTCTCTCTTGGGAAGCTGCACAATGGTTATCAGCCCTTACCAACTCAGCTAACTTCTTTATCTGCATGGGATGCAGATGGTCATTATAATTGGCAGCCAATATTTGGTAACAATTCCTACACAAAAGCAGCACCTTCAGCTTCCTGAGGAGTCTATGAAGGACAGGATAAACCTGAGTATCTCTCAAACACATCCTTAAGTGTTTATAAATAATCAGGGAGTGCTTCATCCTTATTTTACTTACAGTTCAAGTTCTTAGTCCAAATCGGTGTTCACCAGACACACATCCGGGATCACATTCAACAGTGCATCCTTTGCTTCACTCAACTGTCCTTCATTACCATGGGCATTCCTCAGCCGCGTCAACTTCTCCACCAATCTTTCTCTTAATTCACAATGCCCCACCATTCGCAGTAATTGATTCACATCTGCCCAGTTAGGACTATATACTTTAAACACACTCTGCAGTTCCTCTCGGAACTAAGTAGGGTCATCTCTGATGTTAGGGAACTGTTTCTTAATACTCATTAAATCAGAGGGGGTCCAAGGGATGTGGACCACAATTCTCCCCCTGGCTGCAGGGTAGGTCATCAAGGGTGGAAGTGTGGAGGAGGGGTGGCCTTCACTGTCAATCAATCAATTCTCTCTTTATTCGAATGTCATTGACAATCATAAAAGATAAACATACAAAGTATAAAATCATACAGAGCAATCAATAAAACAATACAAAAATAGTAGTTTAAAAATCAAGAATTTTATGATATGACATAGCTGCCTTGAGGAAACGACCTACTCTAAAACATACATCAATACCGGGTAACAATTGTAAAAACCTATGGGCAACCCTACGCTGCTTACAATCATGGGTTTTCAAAAGAGGTAATAAATAACAAACTTATAAAGATTTATACAATGTGCAAAATATCATAAAGTGCAACAAAGTTTGGGAAGAGGCGTTATCACAACCACCTTTCTTCTCTGTCAAGTTCCCATAATAGCCCTGCTGGAAACACAGCATAAAACATATGGAGCCAGCTCTAATGTTGACAGTAGGGCTCTTTCCCAATTATAAGTCACATACATTAAATAAGGTTCTGGGCCTGGAATTTTTTACACAATTAAATAATTCCAAGCAAGCGGTTTGCTTAATTCTATTCTATCCCTTTCAGCACAAAGTTTTTCCATAAACAAACGCTTCACAATACTCTTGTCAGTCTTGCATACTGATGGAGGATTTTCAAATAAAATGGGTTCACCCAAAGTAATCAAATTTTGTTTGACATAGATTAAGTCATGGTATATCCAAGTCCAGGGCACACTGAACACAGTTGTTGATAATGTTATGAGTGAAAGAAGCCCTGGGGTTCTTCCATACAGATAGCCACAACAAAAGAGGGCCCATCTTAATGGAATCCGCAGGATATAACAAGGCCATTTTTTTCTGACAAAGATAATGGGGAATTGAAAGAGGAAGAGAGAGAAGACGCCTACAAAAGCAGTTCTCCTCAATCTGCAATATACGACAATCACTGTAACCCCAAATTCCACATCCATAACTAGCAACAGGAACACATTGCTTAGAATATATTTCCAAGAGTGAGGCTATCAGTTTCCCCCTACTGATTTACACACATTAAAAAGAGAACAGATTGCTTGTTTGTACTTAGTGTTTCTACAACTAATGTTTTCTGCCCATGAACCATTGGTATCAAATAGAAGCTAAGATATGGGAATTTAGAGAAACTCTCAAGGCAATTCTCATTAACCCGTAGAGTCTGCAACAAATAACACTTTGGGCCACATGCCATAGTTTGTGGTTTGGTATAGTTGGTGGACAAATCTAAGTCAAGCATAAACTCCAGAAAAAGCTTGTACCAGGCACCTCAAAGCATTTGGGGTTCATGCTAAAAGCACAGCACCATCAGCATACAACAGTGCGGGTATGGGAACAGAATTAACATGGGAAACATCTTGTGTAATAGTACTTAAAAAGGTATTAAGTTTATTAATTTATAAAATAAATTAAAGTGGTGCTAAGACACATCATTGTCTAACTCCAAGGTGTGAATTGATAGGGTCAGAAAATTCACTGCTAGATCCAAACCTCCCTCTGGCACTTAGATCTCAATGGATGTGGGCCAAAAAGTGCACAATCATGGAATGCATCCCCATCTTCCACATAGTAGCCTACAACTTGTTACAGTTACCTTTGTCAAAGGCAGAGGATAGATCCATGAAGGCTAGGTATAAAGGTAATTTTTCAGATATGGTATATTTCCCTAGCAACAAAATACGTTTTAAATTTTGTTTAATTTTTCCTAAACTTTGCCTGAACTCATATTGACAAGGAGATAAACACTATTATCATTGCACCAATCCCTTAACCTATTAAAAATCACTTGGCCAATTATTTTAATGGCTGAGTCAATTAGAGCTATGGGTCTATAGTACTTTGGAACAGTGCAGCTACCTTTTTTAAAAACAGGAACTATAATGGATTTAGGCCATGAAGGAGGAAGAGCTTTTGAGTCTAAATTAACAAAAACATTAGTTAACCATATGTTAGACCTGGCACTGTTGGCGTGGCTCTCCCTTCCATTTTTTGCTGTTGCCTCATGTGTTTTTGCTGGTTATAGATGCTTTGGGCACTGTGCCACTGCTATTCAGTGCCACAGTGCAAGTGCTCCCTATGGTAAATTGATGCATGGATTACAGATTCCATGATTGGTTGGTTTGGTTTACTTGTCAGACCCTAGTACAGTGCACTGAGTGTGCCCAGGGCTTATAAACCAAATGCTGCTGGTGGGCTTGCAGCACTGGTTGTGCCACCCACAGAAGCAGCCTGTGTCTCAGGTCTGCCATTGCAGAGCCTGTGTGCAGTCTGGTACTGCCATGTTGACTGAGCAAGTGCACCCACTTACCAGTCCCTAAACCTTCCCTTTTCTGCATATTAGTCACCCCTATGGTAGGCCCAAGGGCAGGGTGCATTGTAAGTATAAGGTAGGACATGCCCTGGTGTGTGTGGCATGTCCTAATAGTGAATTACAGCCATTTTCGTTTTTCACTATTGCAAGGCTACCTGTTCCCCATAGGCTGAGAATGGGCAGTTTGATTATTACAGCTTATAATCCTAACTGACCCAGGGAACATGGTAGAAAAACGAATTTAGTATGCCTGAACTCAGAATGATAAAATACATCTTTTAGTGAAGTTGGTTTTAACATTTCTGTGTTTGAAAATACCACTTTTAGAAAGTAGGTATTTTCTTGCCTAACTATCCAAGCCTGCCTCTGCTAGGTTGTGTATTCCTTGTCTGGAGTTTGAGTGACAGGGGCTGGGGGATTCCAGGAGGCAGGGTGAGTCAGCACAGGGCTGAATAGAGAGATCTGCATGGAGATGGGTGGGAGGAGTTGCACCTGGGACCTGAATAGGGTTGTGCCTTCCCTCCACAATGCTGGCTCCACCTCCTGTGGTGTGTCTGATGTCCCTGGCCTACACTGTGAAAGGAAAGAAGGAGTCTTGTCAAAAAGTGCTCCAGGACTGACCAGAACTGGTTTGGACTAGGCAAAGGCCTCTCTGCCTTCAGAGACAAAGGATTTTTGTGTATAAAAGAGGGGACCCAAACCCCAGAACTTTAGATCAGATCACTTTGGGAAACAAGAAGAAACCTTTGCTGAGGAGAGGAACCAGAGAAACTGAGGAAGAGACTATCCCTAAGCTGAGTGCTGTTTGGGGGATTGGCCTGCAGTGGTTGCCTGACTGCCAAAGAAAGGAGAAAGGAACTTTGTGTGTACTTTCATCAACTTGTAAAAGATCTCCAAGGGCTTGAGAGAAGAGCTTTCCTCCTGCTGAAGTCTCAGGGACAACAGACTTCACCAACCAGCTCCCCAAGAGTCTTTCTGGAAAGTGCCTGCTGCTGAGCTGGACTTTCTGAGGGACTGCGTGTCGCAAGGAGCTGGAAGCGCGACTCATGAAGAAGAAGCGTCGCCGCCGCAGCCAAAGCGCCTCGCCGAAGAGGATCGACGTTGTATCAGACGCCGCCGCATCAACGGAGAAGAGTGTCGCCGCCACTGCCGCCGTCGCATCATTGCCGAAGCGCCTCGCATCGCCGGAAAAGAGGACTGATGTCGCATCAGACGCCGCCGCATCACCGGGAAGCGTGTCGCAGGGCCTGTCGCGGCTCAGTAGAATTGTTGAGTCGCCGCACAGCTGTTGCATCATTGCTGCAGCGCCTCGCATCGCCGGAGAAGAGGACCGACGTCGCATCAGACGCCGCTGCATCACCGGGAAACGTGTCGCAGGGCCTGTCGCGGCTCAGAAGCATCGTTGCCGAAGCGCCCCGCATCGCCGGAGAAGAGGACCGACGTTGCATCAGATGGCGCTGCATCACCGGGAAGCGCGTCGCAGGGCCTGTCGCGGCTCCAAAGAATCGTTGAGTCGCCGCACAGCCGTCGGGCGTGCACGCATCGTGTCGCATCAAGAAGAAGACGCCATCTTTGTTCATTATACTGGATCTTCATTGCATCACGACGTTGCTGGTCGCATCGCCACGAAAGCGCAGTAAGAAACCGACGCATCACCTCCCCTCGCAGAGAAGAACAGATGCATCCCCTATGCATCAGTAGGGACCCGATGCATCACCGTTCTTGCGTGTAAGGAACCGACGCATCACCTTCCCTGCAACACTTTCGTTGTATAGCGTTACGCATCCTAAGGTACATTGAACTCAAAGTGTCGCATTTACCATCTTAAAGAGAACTGAGCTAATGCTACCATTTTTGAAGTACAGTATTGTGGATTTTTGTCATTTGTGGTCTTATGTTAAATCTATATAAAAGATACTTATTTTTAATATACATCTGGTGTGGTGTCCATCTGTAGTGTTGTCACTTGATTACTGTATGTGTTCACAAATGCTTTACACACTGCCTCTGAGATAAGCCTGTCTGCTCGTGCCAAGCTACCAAGGGGGTGAGCAGGGGTTATTTTAGGAGTGTATCCCCCTTACCCTGACTAGACGCAAGGGTCCCTATTTGGACAAAGGTACCTACCTCTGCCAACTAGAGACCCCCAAATCTAACAACAGAGGTGCCCAAAGATCAATTCTACATTTAAAAATATCGATGAGAACTCCATCAGGCCCAGGAGCTTTAAAGGAGGATCAACTACTGAGGGCAATAGTCACCTCCTCTACAGTGAATTGAAGTCTTTTAGTGTTATCATCTAGGGGAGATGAATCTGCATGCTCAATGTCATCAGAAGTTCTACAATAAATGTTATTGAAATGAGTTACCCACTGGCCAACCATATTGTGACTACACATTATAGAAAGTGTCGACTTTTGCACTTGAAATTCACTAACCGCTCTCCAGAATTCACATGACATCTTGAGTGAGGCTGCACTAGTTAGACGATCCCAATTAGCACTTTGGATTTCACGCTTCCTAATCCTCAGGGGCACTTTGTAGCATGCCCAAGCTAAATCAATTGCACTAAAATGACTGGGTTTAGCAGACAAAACTAGTCTCAAATCTCTATTCACATGGGAGCAAAATCTAACAAGCCAATGAATAGGCGAACAAGCAGATCTAGCAGTCGGCTTAAGTAACTGTTTATTTATTACATTGCATAATGTGCTAAAATGATTGCATACATTTGCCCCCACAGGAATCTCAGCCAAACAAACCATGAAAATATCCACGTTAGATTTAATTAACAGATCCAAAAAATCCTGTAGGATCTGGCAAATGCCAAGCAAGCATAAGACCGTTATGCTGTGGCATTGGTACAGTGACTGACTTCTCTGGACCTGTAGTCATATCCATTGTAAAAATAGTGTCACAGTCAGTGGATTGTGATTTCTGAAGGCTGAACGCAGTATCTCACATTCGTGCAAATACTGTGTTAGACCACGAGTTATAAAAAAGTAGTTGATAACTGACTCACAACCTCTGCCATGAAATGTGGGAACCCTGGGTACTCTTTCATAGATAGATTCACGTATGTTTACAAGGTCACGGGCCAGAAGATAGTGACTTAGCTCAACACCTGTCATATTGGGGGAGCCAGTTACAGAGCACACATTACGATGACATAAGGAGCTAGTGTCCGATGATATATAACTACATTTTGTATTTAAATGGCCACAAATCAGAATGTTTCATTCATACTGATCAGAGTTAGAATTGGAGTAAAGTTATCAACAATACAACATAACGTCTGAAAGTTCCTCTTAATAGAACAGGAAAAATCTTTTTTTATAACAAATTAATAATTTAAAACAATGAGAGCCAGTCAATTCTAACACCTGGACCTCAGAACAACTAAGATTTTTAGGGAATATTTTACCCTTAACTTCAAGTTTTACCCATATTGACAAGACTTCCTTTGGCCGACCTGATGGCGAGGGAATAGCAGAAGCAGAAAAACATGAGGAGCCATTGTAATCCAGCTGAGTTACAGCTCAGGATTCTTGCAAGATTGTAAAATCGTACTGTTCAACCAAGGTGAGCCAAACTTTCATGACCAATTTGCTATTAATCCCTGCAATGTTCCAGGACATAAAACTAAACTCAGTTAAAGATTCCGTGGACATAATAAGGGGAGCAGATCTTTAATCATATAAAGCCACCTCAGTTCTGACAAAAAATAAGTTCTCTGAGGAAAAACTTCGTACAATGTCTACATTTGGCATAGAACAACAAACTTAATTATTAACAGCCTTTGAAACTCTTAAATGCTGATCCTCCCTGCTGTTCCTAAATTCAGCATCAGGAGCAACTACATGTCAATCGCACCCCACATATCCTCCAAGGGTAAAATGGTAAAATTTGAATTATGGTGTGCCAAAATAGGTCTAAAAAGAGGAGACAGAACCAGAAGCATAAGGCATCCTAAAGGATTGAGGTTGATAAAAGTAGCCTAATTGAAGGGGATGTATCTGAGAAAGCCCAGGAAAAGAGGATTTGGATCAGACTAGTAGGCTGCAATTAACATTTAGAACTCTAAAATGTACAACTATACAGTCACCAGGTAATGTTTTTTGCGAAGGCCCAATCCAATTAAAACTTCTGGCCATTAATATGTGGGCTGATGTAGAAGGATCAAATCCCATATGATTTGTCAGGTAATGCAAAACCTTACGAATCAGCTGATCAGCTGACTCATTCAGGACCATTCTAAATCTAGAGACATTAGCCAGGACAAGCTGTGGGGGGCAAATTCAATACCGAGTCCTCCGGGCAGAGTGCATAGGATGCACATCCAGATGCTCAGAATGGATAGGAAAAGCATGCTTCTCATGCATGATCGGAGCAGGTTGGTTAAGTGTAAATGCCTGTGGGGGATGGGGAAAGAGGGGAGGGCAAGATAGGAGTGAGTACAGGGGCAGACAACTACTGTCCTGTCGGTGCAACAGAAGAGATATTATCATTATGCCTAGCTTGGGGACCATAAAATACATTAGAGAGTGCTTTATTAGCAACATTACACATATTGCTAGCAGCTTGAGGGTTGGCTATAGCTGAAGGAGTAGCTGAAAATATAACAGCAGAAGGGGTAATGCCTTTGGATTGAGACAATTTGGCCAAATTTGCTTCAATACTGTCAAGACGATCTTGCAAGGGCTTTAAGTGAATTTTTAATATAGTTTCAAAGCTGCTGCATATTTCATCAGAATTATCGCAACAAATTCAACAGCCCTAGTGTCGTGTTTGGCATTACCAGCCTTAGGTCCTCTTACTTCCTTCCTTCATACATTTCCTCCTTTCTTCTTTTTGATATATCAGGTCAATTTGTACTAACATTATCCATATTCTCCTGTTGTGCAGACAAACCAGCAGTACCTTTAGTAGCAGAATCATGGGTCCCCAGAGCTTCATCAAACTGTGTGCAGACAGGCAAATCTCTCCCTCCCCTTACAAAGAAAGACTCCTTTCTGTCAATGCAATTTCTTTGGAAAGCACCCCAGCTGCACGCACCAGAAAGGAGTCAATAGTAGCAATCGAGAAATCCGCAGCAGCACAGCTACTCACAATTTATCTTTTTCCCATGACAGAGGAAAGAGACAATCAAGATGGCATGAATTAGTAAAACAAAGAGGAGTGGCCCGGCCTCTTACTGTCGAAGATGGGCGAAGTTGGGCCCAGTCTTCGCCCGGGCATGTGCCCGGAGTGTCCTGATCAACGGGTGATGACCACACTTGTATGACTGTACTGAAGGCCCCTCAGGCAAGGTGAATTGAGTGGTGCAGTCTGGGGGATTGAGTTCCACCCCAGCCAGAACAAACATGCGTCCCACTCAGTGGGTGATGAACGCACTTTTAGTGCTGTATTGGAGGCCCCTCAGGTGAGGTAAATTGAGTGGTGCAGGCTGAGGGATGAAGTCCCACTCCAGCCAGAGCAAACAGGCATCCTGTGCAGTGGGTGATGCGTGCACTTTTAGTGCTGCACTGGAGGCCCCTCAGGTGAAGTGAATTGAGCGGTGCAGGCTGGGGGACGAATTTCTACCCCAGCCAGAGCAAGCAGACGTCTCCCATTATCAGCGTCACTTTAATGGGAGAAGGGCAACGCCTTCTATACAGTTGCCCTTCAGTCTGTCTCAAGCTTTCGAGGGTAATAGTAGGGCTTCATTCTCTGTGGTCTCTACACTCTGGGATGGATCATACATAGGACCTGGACTGATCCCTCTTGTCTGCTTGCTAACATCCTTCCACTGGGTGCCTCACTATCAGTATTGCATTGCTTGATTGTGCATTACCTCCTTGTACTCTAGTCACTGGCGGTCACACAAGTGCTGCTCTTTTTCCAGGTGCATCAACAGTTGCACCTCCGGCCTCTTCACCTGGCATGGGGAACATGTCCAGTAGACCTTCCTCCCTCAGGTCCTCACTCTCTCTTTTTCCTGTGATTCAGTGATCTGTAGCAATAAATATGGAGGAGGCAGAGCAGTTGGAGCACAAGCCCTAACTCTGTCCTTTAGGTGAATGATTTGGTATTCTAGTTTCTCCTGGGTATTTGTCATACTTCAGACTTGGGATTCATCCTTATGCTTGTTTGCTTCCTCATGCCATTGCACGAAGAGAGGTCATTGCTAAGTTTCTCCTGGGCATTTCTCATACTTTAGACTTGGAATTCATGCTTATGCTTGTTAGCTTCCTCATGCCATTGCAGCAAGAGAGGCCATTGCTAAGCATATTTTTTATTTTGGGTACCCTTCAGTTTCTTTCGTAAGTTTGCTAATCTTTCTCTATTCAGGAAAGGACTTCTTCCCAACCTCGTTAGTGAGCCAGACCAACTCTTGTAAATACTTGCACATGCCTTTGCCGTATTGTTGGTACAAAGTGTGGGCAGTAGTTCCTTTTGGTGGGGACTTTTTATTTTTGGATGTTTTGGCCCCCATAAATGCTCTTTATTGCTCACTTACACCTGGGTAGCAGGGAAGGGGTCTGTGACCTTGTGGCCGCAGCTCATCCCATTGAGGGAGGTAGAGAAGGAGAGGGAAAATGGGATGTGTGTCCCTTAGTTATATTTCCCCTAACTGATCTCTTGGAGGGGGAATGGAAGGGACTGTACACTCACACCCAAAGATCACCTTGCGTTCTGCAAACCTTCAGTCAACACCCAAAGGGCTTATGAAGATATCGGGCAGAGAGATCAGAGTGCCTCTTTCTCCCACACATTCATTCTTCAAAGGTCTGTGCTTCGGGTCCTTGTGCTCCTGCCGATCTTCCCCATTACTGCACTATTTCCATGGATCTACATACATATGTATTTTCTGTTCATTGGTTCCTCCCAATCTTACCTGCCCAACCAACGTGTGTTCTATGCCGTCCCCTACCTGGACAACAATGGTGTGCACCCCTTTTTCAACAGCACATTTACAACAACCGTAAAAAAACAATGCAGGCCATGCAAAGCAAGCAATTGAACTAATATACGGTAAGCATAGTTAGACTTTACCAAAAATTTTGGTTCAATTATGCTCAAGCTTTTAGCCAGTTGCCCTGGTCCAGTGTTGGGCCATGCTCCACCACAGTCCCTCAGGAGAAGCTTCTCCCTAACTTCTGGGGTCGTCATGTGGGGGTTGGGCCAGCACTTTCCTGTCTACGGCTTGTGGAGTTGATTTCCTGCTGCCAATGCACCATCTGTTAAGATAAAGCACAATACTTTGGAGAGACGGAAGTATAACGTGCTTAACCACTTCGACGCGGCTGGAATTCCCCCGCTGTGCGGGAGAATTCCACGCGTGCGTGGAACGGACGGCCCCTGGCCGTCCTCCGCACACGCCCACCTTGACATGGAAGAGGTTAATGCTAAGAATAGCGAGTAGCACAGCAAATAATCAAGAGACAGTTGTCTTTTCAACTGACCAGGGTTCTAGTCAAAATGGCCTGTGGGAACAGGTAATGCTAAAATGCATGCACATTTGAACTGTTTATATACCTTTTTCCCTCAATACAAGCCTATAAAAATGTTACAGAAACTTGCTACTTACAGCGAACCTTATCTAATGAGAAGGTGGCTGGATCTCCTTAAGGAGAGCAATCCGAGACATCTATGAAGCCGAGATAAAATACATGAACACACTGCCGACTTCAATAAGTTCTGAAAATTGCACTTTTGGTTGCCAATATCGATAGCGAGGCTACACTTTATTACGAGATGCAGAAAATGCTCCAATATACGACTTCTAATAAAATAACTCACAAGAGTCATGAAACTTAACACGAATATTGAGGCCTAGGGGAGTTCAAATTAATAAGAAACTACATCCATACTCAATCAAAAATTTTTTTTAATATATATATATATATATTTAGTTTCACAACAAAGAACGCGGCACTCCAGAACTGAGTTTTTAAGCACTGTATAAATATATAAGAAAATTAAAACTTGCAAAGGTACATGCCTCAAAATATGGAGAAAACAACAAGGATGAAACGGTAGAACAAGCATCTGTTGAATCTGCAATCTCGATAGATCAGATGGGTGATTTGAAAACAATGTTTGATCTATTGTATGACTTAGATGAAGGAAGCATGACAGAGGAACAAATATTAGCACATCTAGAGATTGAGACAGATAGGAGACCTGAAAGTGGATTAAAAAAGAAATCGAAATACTATCCAACCCTGTCTCCTGGAAACAAGTTTGATCTCTTCTCAGACGCAATCATTGAAGAATTAGATAAACTACCAAAAATAAGGAATCAAAAACAAAAAGAAAATTTATCCAATAAAGAAAGGGAAGCAATTCATCAATTGGTTGGAAATGATGAAATCACAATAAAACCAGCGGACAAGGGGGGGAATATCGTTGTGATGAATACACAAGATTATGTTGCCGAGGCAATGAGACAGTTGAATGACAGCACAAATTATTGTAGGATGGAAACCAATCCCATCAATAAAATGATTATGGATTTGAATAAACAACTACAGCAGTGGCACAGTGAAAATCTTATCAGTAGTGAAGAATTAAAATTTCTCACAAACGACTTCCCCCAAATACCGACGATATACTTCCTTCCCAAAATACATAAAACTCTTCAACAGCCACCGGGGAGACCCATCGTCTCGTCGTGTGATTCATTATACAAAAACTTATCACAGTATGTTGATAAATTTTTAGCACCCATAGCTCAAAGCATGAGCTCATATATAAAGGATACGGGGGATTTCCTTAGAGTTTTGAATGGAATAACATGGAATCATCAATATCTGTTGATCACAATAGATGTGGTTGCGCTATATAGCTCCATAAGACACGATGTAGGGATAAAAGCCTGCAATTATTTCTTAAGACAAAGGAGCATTAAAGATTTAAAGCACACACAGATGCTGTTGAAAAAGATTGAAATCTGTATCACCAATAATATCTTTTTATTCAATAAAGAGCTCTTCAAACGAAGGGGCGATACTGCCATGGGCATATCATTTTCACCAAATTATGCGAATACTGTAATGGGCTGGTGGGAGAAAACAATCGCTTGGTGTACTGACAATCAAGATGCACTGGAACAAATTGTTCTATGGGTTCGATACATAGACGATTTGTTTTTAATTTGGAATGGTACGGAGGAAGATTTTAAAGAATATTATGAGAAATTATCCAACAATGATATTGGATTATCCTTCACGTACACAATCAGCAAAAATGAGATTGCATTTCTGGACACTAAAGTGTATATTGAGGATGAAATCATTAACACTACCTTATATAGGGAAAAGACCGCAACCAACAGTGTCCTACACGGAACAAGTTTCCACCCGACCCCATTAAAAAACAGTATTCTATATGGAGAATTCACCAGGATGAAACGTAATTGCTCCAAAGAAGAAGATGCTGAGAATAAAATACAGGATACCATGGTACGATTGAAAGCAAGAGGATACAGCGAAAGAACTCTGAAAAAATGCAAACAAAAAATTGATCAGAAATCAAGAACAGAGATAATGATTCCCAAAATGAAAGAAAAGGTATCAAATAAACTAACGGCACCAAGATTTGTAACTACATATAGCAAAGAGAGTGGAATAATCTTGAATAAAATCAAAAAATATTGGCACCTCATCTCTGGAGACCCAGATATTGGAAAAATCTTGGGACAGAAACCGGCTGTTACATACAGAAAAACCAAGTCTCTCAAAGACATGCTCGTCCCAAGCCATTTTCAAGCTAAACCCAAAACCAACTGGTTAACAGATCAACAAAAGGGGTTTAAAAGTGCAATTCATGCAAGGCATGTAAAATCGGAAAAATGCGAAGACAATTGAGGAAACTAATGGAAAAACAATGAATATTGATCAAAACATCACCTGTACCTCCCGTTTTGTAATCTACGTCATTGAGTGTGTTTGTGGGATGAAATACATAGGGAGCACGACATGCATGATTAAAAAGCATATACTGGAGCACATACGTGCAGTCAAGAATAAAGATATGACATACGCTACAGCTAAGCATATGAATCAATGCCAGAATGGAGACTGGAAAAAGATGTGCTACTATGGAATCCACATGATATCTGTTGATGAACGTGGAGGAGATCGAACAAAACAACTACGTCAGACAGAATCTCGCTACATCATTAGATTAAGAACTAAGGCCCCAAGAGGCATTAATAATGATGAGGAACTTTTTGTACACTTGGAGTAAGAACCTTAATGATATGGACAATGGGTACTATACCTCTGATACCACTATGCAAGACAGTTTACAATGATCGATACTATATCTAAAATATTGTACTGAAATACATAATATGGGATAGCAACAATATCATAGCTCAGAAACCAAATTAGTAAAATGATTCTTGTCCATTAGGGTACGAGACCCAGTAAATAGGAGTATAACATCTTAATACACTGTGATATCGCATGCTTGTAGTATCAATAGTACAATAAGTATACATTGCAAAATGCAAAACCTGGCATAAAATGCAAGTCCGTTATTTTTTTATTTTTTTTAAATTGTTCATAAAGTTTTATATTGAAACACTACAATTCCCACAATGCCCCATTAAGGCTAAAAGTGGGTATAAATAAGTGTAATAGATGAAGGACTCACTAACCATGAGAAATGCCGTGAGGGGGCTGAAACGCGTTGGTTGAGGAAGTTGCCAAGAATAAATTGTGCTTAAAAAACTCAGTTCTGGAGTGCCGCGTTCTTTGTTGTGAAAATTACTTTGGGCCAGGATCCGGCCCCCACGCAGAGCACCAGCTGTTGAGCGCGCTGAACATAGGATCACATTGGAGGCAATATATATATTTATATATATATATATATATGTATCAGTGCATGATGTGATATGCAGGTGCAAGAGTACATTGATACAAGACACCTGCCATCAGTCTGAGGACCTGGACTCTCAGAGTGCCTTGAAAGACAGCTGGCATTATCCAACAGACTCTGAGTGCATGCTAAAATAACTTTCTTTTAACGTTCATCTTCGGTCACTACACGGAACCTCTTTAACTGATCCTCTTGGGGCCTTTCTCACTGACAACAACTTTAAGATCCATTAATATTCAGGCAACAACTCTAGCTTAAAATCTCCTCAGCTATCCACATTCAGAGACTGGGGGGCATATTCTCAAGGACTCATCGCCGAGTTAGCGGCACTTTATCGCAGCCAAAGTGACAGCCAGAGTTAACTCTGGTGGAGGTCTGGGTCCTGGCCGTGCAAATCCCGGTCGTCCGACCTGGGTATAGGGCGAAAGACTAATCGAACCATCTAGTAGCTGGTTCCCTCCGAAGTTTCCCTCAGGATAGCTGGCGCTCGGAGCCCCCAGTTTTATCTGGTAAAGCGAATGATTAGAGGTCTTGGGGCAGAGAAACGATCTCAACTGTCTCCAAACTTTAAATGGGTAAGAAGCCCGGCTCGCTGGCGTGGAGCCGGGCATGGAATGCGAGTGCCCTGGTGAGCCCACTTTGGTAGGCAAGGAACTGGCGCTGCGGGATGAGCTGAACGCTGGGTTAAGGCGCCCGATGCCGACGCTCATCAGACCCCAGAAAAGGTGTTGGTTGATATAGACAGCAGGACGGAGGTGACGCTGAGTCGGAATCCGCTAAGGAGTGTGTAACAACTCACCTGCCCCGTCAACTAGCCTGAAAATGGATGGCGCTGGAGCGTCGGGCCCATACCCGACGTCGCCGGCACTGAGAGCCGCTGGGGCTAGCGCGGCGAGTAGGAGGGCCGCTGCGGTGCGCACGGAAGCCCGGGCGAGGGGGCCCGGGGTGGGGCGCCGCAGGTGCAGATCTTGGTATTGGTAGCAAATATTCAAACGAGAACTTTGAAGGCCGAAGTGGAGAAGAGTTCCATGTGAACAGCAGTTGAACATGGGTCAGTCGGTCCTAAGTGGGGCGGCGCCGTTCGGAAGGGACGGGCGATGGCCTCTGTTGCCCTCCGCCGATCGAAAGGTGGGTTCCAGTCCCCGAACCCGGAGTGGCGAGGAGAACGGGCGCCCTCGCGGCGTCCAGTGCGGTAACGCAAATGATCCCGGAGAAACGGCGGGAGCCCAGGGAGAGTTCTCTTTTCTTTGTGTGAAGGTCAGGGCGCCCTGGAATGGGTTCGCCCCGAGAGAGGGGCCCGAGCCTTGGAAAGTGTTGCGGTTCCGGCCGCGTACGGTGAGCTCTCGCTGGTCCGCGAAAACCGGGGGAGATGGTGTAAATCTCGCACCGGGCCATACCCATATCCGCAGCAGGTCTCCAAGGTGAACAGCCTCTGGCATGTTGGAACAATGTAGGTAAGGGAAGTCGGCAAGTCAGATCCGTAACTTCGGGATAAGGATTGGCTGTAGGGCTGGGTCGGTCGGGCTGGGGCGTGAAACGGGGGCTGGGCGCATGCCGAGGCTGGACGGGCGCCTCCCTCTGGGGCGGTGGCGACTCTGGATGCGAGCCGGGCCCTTCCTGTGGATCGCCCCAGCTGCGGGTGGTTGCCTCTCCCCCGTGCCCCCTCCCGAAGGGGGCGCGGGGCCGGCGGTCTGCCTCAGCCGGCGCCTGGCAGCTGACTTAGAACTGGTGGTTCCAAGGGGAATCCGACTGTTTAATTAAAAACAAAGCATCGCGAGGCCCGTGGCGGGTGTTGACGCAAAGTGCTCTGAATGTCCAAGTAGAAGAAATTCAACGAAGCGCGGGTAGCGAGCGGGAGTAACTATGACTCTCTTAAGGTAGCCAAAATGCCTCGTCATCTAATTAGTGACGTGCATGTGAATGGATGAACGAGATTCCCAATGTCCCTACCTACTATCTAGCGAAACCACAGCCAAGGGAACGGGCTTTGCAGAATCAGCGGGGGAAAGAAGGACCTGGTAGGCTTGACTCTAGTCTGGCACTGTGAAAGAGACATGAGAGGTGTAGGATAAGTGGGAGGCCCTCGGGCCGCCGGTGAAATACCACTACTCTTATTGTTTCCTTACCCGGTGAGGCAGGGGGCGGAGGCCCTGTGGGGCTCTCGTTTGCAGCTCCGGGAAAGTGGCAGGTGGGGAGTTTGACTGGGGGCGGTACACCTGTCAAACCATAACGCAGGTGTCCTAAGGTGAGCTCAGGGAGGACAGAAACCTCTGCGGAGCAGAAAGGGCAAAAGCTCGCTTGATCTCGATTTTCAGTGTGAATACAGACCGTGGAAAGCGGGGCCTCACGATCCTTCTGACTTTTTGGGTTTCAAGCAGGAGGTGTCAGAAAAGTTACCACAGGGATAACTGGCTTGTGGCGGCCAGCGTTCATAGCGACGTCGCTTTTGATCCTTAGATGTTGGCTCTTCCTATCATTGTGAAGCAGAATTCACCAAGCGTTGGATTGTTCACCCACTAATAGGGAACGTGAGGTTGGTTTAGACCGTCGTGAGACAGGTTAGTTTTAGCCTACTGATGATGTGTTGTTGCAATAGTAATCCTGCTCAGTACGAGAGGAACCGCAGGTTCAGACATTTGGTGTATGTGCTTGGCTGAGGCCAATGGGCGAAGCTACCATCTGTGGGATTATGACCAGACGCCTCTAAGTCAGAATCCCCCTAAACCGTAACGATACCGCAGTGCCGTGGAGCCTCGGTTGGCCTGGGATAGCCGGCCTCTCTCGGGGGGCCGGTGCGTGGAAACCACTCGCTTGGGGACTGGAGCGCGGATGGAAGGGGCCGCCTCCATCGCCCTTAGTGCCGCATGTTCGTGGGGCACCCGGTTAAATCATTCGTAGACTACCTGATTCTGGGTCAGGGTTTCGTAAGTAGCAGAGCAGCTACCTCGCTGTGATCTATTGAAAGTCATCCTCTGAGCCAAACTTTTGTCTCTCTGTGCGTGGGAGTGGGTCCCTCTGCCGCCGGGACGGCGGGAGGGATGCGGAGGGGGAGACGCGGGCCTGCGGGAGGCCGCCTCCACCACGTGCCCCACAGCACGGGCCCTCCCCCTCCCTGCCCCACCGGGGTGGGGATGGGGGCCACCGCCTACCCGCGCGGGGCCAGCAGGGTGACCAGATGGCCTGGGTATACCGGGGCCCCCTTCCCACTGCTCCCCCGCAGAGTCGAGGCAGCCCCGGGGGGAAGGAGCCTCCCGAGCAGCGGCCTCGGAGCGCCTGGCCACCCTCGCCGTGAGTCGGACTGCAAGGGCGACTGGGTCGGGCTGTCTCAGGCCATCTGGGCGCTCGGTGATCCCAGGCCATCTGGTCGCCTGGCTGCGCGACCAGATGGCCCTGCGGCGGGCGACCAGATGGCCCTGCGGGCTCGGGTGACCAGATGGTCACTGGTCCCTGGTCGGGACATAAGTGATAAGAGTACTTGGAAGAGCCCCGTGGAGCAATTAGAACCTTCCTTGACGCAGCAATAGCTGCCAAAATCTCATTATCTATTTTTTGTCATGGATCTTGTAACGGCTGTTACTGAGCACGTGGCGACTGCTGATTTGGCAGCATCGTCAGCCAAACTGTCTCAACTTTGTCCTCCCCCAGGGTTCTGTAAGCCCCTACTACATGGGGGCTTAAAAGTCAGGAAAATGGGCTTCCCCGGGCAGGCTGGCGGGAGTAGGACGTGGCCTGGGCTAGACCCTCCTTGGTTCCAGCCGAGGGTCCGGGCGCTGGGGACAGGGGTCCACCGGGGCCTGGAGGGCTCTCCACAGCCTGGCTGGGGTTCGGAGGCTTGGACCGGGCCTGGGGCTTGAGCTCCGTCCGGCCGGGCCCCGGGTGCAGGAGCCCCCGTCCTGCAAGCCAGCCGAGGGTCCGGGCGCTGGGGACGGGGGTCAACCGAGGCTTGGGGAGGCTCTCCCCAGCCTGGCCAGGGCTTGGAAGCTGGGACCGGGCCCGGGTCTTGAGCTACGTCCGGCGGGCCCCGGGGTGCGGGAGCCCCCCATCCTGCAAGCCAGCCGAGGGTCCGGGCGCTGGGGACGGGGGTCCACCGGGGCCCGGGGAGGCTCTCCCAGGCCTGGCTAGAGGATTCGAGAAGCTGGGACCGGGCCCGGGCTTGAGCTCCGTCCGGCGGGCCCCGGGGTGCGGGAGCCCCCCGTCCTGCAAGCCAAGGATCCGGGCGCTGGGGACGGGGGGTCAGCCGAGGGCTTGGGGAGGCTCTCCCGGCCTGGCTAGGGTTCGGAAGCTGGGACCGGGCCCGGCGCTGAGCTCCGTCCGGCGGGCCGGGGGTGCGGCAGCCCCCCGTCCTGCAAGCCGGCTTCGAGGGTCCGGGCGCTGGGGACGGGGGATCAAGCCGAGGCCCAGGGAGGCTCTCCCAGACACAGCTGGGGCCCGGAAGCTGGGACCGGGCCTGGAAACGGAAGCTCCGTCCGGTGGGCCCGGGGTGCGGGGAACCCCGGTCCCTGCAAGCCAGCGGTCTGGGCGCTGGGGACGAGGGGATCCAACGAGGCCGGGAGGCTTTCCCAGGCCTGGCTAGGGTTCGAGGCTGGGACCGGGCCGGGGCATGGCTTCCATCCTGCGGGCCCCTGGGTGCGGGAGCCCCCGTCCTGCAAGCCAGCAGAGGGTCCGGGCGCTGGGGACGGCAGTCCACCGGGGCCTGGGGAGGCTCTCCCCGGCCTGGCTGGGTTCAGGAGCTGGGACCGGGCCCGGAGCTCGAGCTCCGTCCGGCGGGCCCCGGGGGCGGGAGCCCCCAGTCCTGCAAGCCATCGGAGGGTCCGGGCGCTGGGGACGGGGGTCCATCAGGGCCCAGGGAGGCTCTCCCGGCCTGGCTGCGTTCAGAAGCAGGGACCGGGCCAGGGAGCGGGGGTGGCTGGCTAACTTCGCTCCGCTGGCGGAGCGGAGTTCTGCCACCCCCTAGATTCAAGGCCGACTCTGTATATTTTGAAAAATAGCAAACACTAGGTGATGCAGACAGCTGTGATGTCCAAGCCAGGTGTAAAAAGAGGAGGTAGATCTGCTAACTCAGATACTCCACCTCTACTGCCTTTGATCTTTAGTCCGCAGGCAGCATGCAGAACTTTAGCTACTATTACACAGCAGTATCATCGCTGTGACTGGCTTTCTAACGAGCCTGTCACAATGTTCTGGTCCTGAGGGACACTGTTGTGGAGACCATGGATGCTGGATGTATAGCTATATAACCATAGTCTCCAATGGAAAATCCTGCCCTTGCTATGCCATTTGCTGGCAGGTTGTAATCTGTAGGCTGTTTGCCATTCGTGTCTTAAAGTGACTGCAAGTCAACGCCATCACAGTGTCCTACTTTCATACTCTGAAGAGTTAAGGAAAATCTTCAAGTGGGTTCAGAGCAATGATTGCAAAACTGTCATACACGCCCTTCTCAGTAGCAAGCTGGACTGGGGAGCACCCTCTATACCGGAATCAGCAAGCAACTCACCAGAACATTACAAACCATACAGAACTCAGCAGCCAGAATCACCCTCAACCTCCAACGAAGTCCTCATATCATACCGCACCTCCAAGGAGCTCCACTGGCTCCCGATACACAAGTATTGCACAGTTCCAAACTCCACACATTCAAGAATTACACAACATTGGCCCTGCCTACCTCAACAGTCACTCTCCTTTCACAAGCCAGCCAGACACCTCTGCAGGGCCAGACTCTATTTGCACACATCTCATTCATACACAGATCCAGATCCGGCGGTCAGGTCTCCTCCTACATCTCCCCACAGCATGGAACGACCTAGCAGTGCACATCAGAATCTCCTCCTCACTTCTCGAGTTCCACAAGAGGCTGAAGACCTGGATGTTCGAATATCTCCCCCACCAGCCCCTAGGCGAGGCTAGATTCTCTGCACACGTGTCACCCTGGAGTTGGGTGCCTATTGTTTGTATTGGTCAGCCCGGTGCTTGTGACTGTGTGCACATGTGTGAGTTGTAGGTTGTGCACCATGCCAGGTAGGTCGCTCCCCCGCCACACAGCTCCGCCTGTGGTGTCCTGCCCGCTGCTGCTGCTGGTAAGCTCGCCCCTCTGCTTGTGGCCTCGGTGCCCGTTTTCCTTCTGTTTCCCCTCGCTGCCCCCATTTTCCCTGTGTCCATTTTCCTTCTGTACCCCTCGCTGCCCCCATTGAACTGTGTCCTTTTTTCCTTCTGTACCCCTCGCTGCCCCCATTGAACTGTGTCCTTTTTTCCTTCTGTACCCCTCGCTGACCCAATTTTCCCTGTGTCCATTTTCCTTCTGTACCCCTCGCTGCCCCCATTGAACTGTGTCCTTTTTTCCTTCTGTACCCCTCGCAGCCCCCATTTTCCCTGTGTCCATTTTCCTTCTGTACCCCTCGCTGCCCCCATTGAACTGTCCTTTTTTCCTTCTGTACCCCTCGCTGCCCCCATTGAACTGTGTCCTTTTTTCCTTCTGTTTCCCCTCGCTGCCCCCATTTCCCCTGTGTCCATTTTCCTTCTGTACCCCTCGCTGCCCCCATTGAACTGTGTCCTTTTTTCCTTCTGTACCCCTCGCTGCCCCCATTTTCACTGTGTCCATTTTCCTTCTGTACCCCTCGCTGCCCCCATTTTCACTGTGTCCATTTTCCTTCTGTTTCCCCTCGCTGCCCCCATTTCCCCTGTGTCCATTTTCCTTCTGTACCCCTCGCTGCCTCTCTCCACTCCCGCCGCTGCGTCCCCTGCGGCCCCGCCCCCCTGACTGCCCATTCGCTGCCCCTGCCTCCCGCCTCCCAGCTGCTCCTCCCTCCCACCTCCCCATATATGGAGGCCGCTGCGCGGCCGATGGCGCGCCTAAGGCAAGCCCGTCTGCACCCGTCCGCGCCTGGACCGCGCCCAGCACCAGAACCCCTGGGCCGTGCGCCCCCCGCACCAGCCTCGAGGACCGACGCCGCTACGATGCCACCACACTCCACGCTCTCAACCCCGGACGGACGCACAACTGCTTCAAGGCCGCCCCGAAACGCACCCATGGTCCCTTCACCTGCCGGAACTGTAGCTACACCAGCCTCAGAGCCACCGAAGCGCCCGCCAAGAAGGACCTCAACCACCTCCGATGCATCCTACTGAACACCCGCTCCGCACGCAAACACGCCGTCGAGCTCTGGGACCTGCTCGACACATCATCACCAGACGTCGCCTTCCTGACAGAGACCTGGATGAACGACTCCTCCGCCCCCGACATTGCCATAGCCATCCCAGACGGCTATAAGATCACCCGCAGAGACCGCGTCAACGCAGTAGGAGGAGGAATCGCCATCGTCCACAAGAACACCATCAGGGTCTCGACCAGCACCGACGACACTCTCAGCACCGCCAAACACATGCACTTCCAGATCCACACGGACCCCAACACCACCCTTAGAGGCACCCTTGTCTACAGACCCCCTGGGCCCCGACCCCAGTTCAGCGACTCCATCGCCGACTTCATCAGCACGCACGCCCTGACCTCTACCGACTACATCCTCCTCGGAGACCTGAACTTTCACCTGGAGAACAACAACGACAGCAACTCCACCACCCTGATCGACAACCTCGCCAACCTCGGTCTGAGCCAGCTCGTCACAACACCGACCCATTCCGCCGGCCACACGCTTGACCCCATCTTCTCTTCAAGCTCCCACGTCTCCTTCAGCCACACCACGGAACTCCTCTGGACCGACCACCGCTGCATCCATTTCACCTTCCAGAAACCCACCACACACCACCGCACCCAACAGATCCCATGCCGCTGCTGGAGCAAAGTCACCGAAGACCAACTACGGGCAACCCTCGCTCTCAGCCCTCCCTCCGACCCATCCAACACCGACGACGCCGCCTGCAACCTCAGACGATGGATGGACGACTGTGCCAATACCCTCGCCTGCTGAAAAAACTCACCTACAGTGACACCACCAAAAGAGCCAGCTGGTTCACCTCGGAACTCCTAGCTTCCAAGCGCACCTGCCGGAAACTAGAGAAGAAATGGCACAGTGATAAGACACCGGACAGCCACGCAGCCCACAAAGACGCCATCCGTAACCACCACCACCTCATCAAGTCCGCCAAGAGAATCTCCTTCAAAGACCGCCTCGACAACAACGCACACAACAGCAAGGAGCTTTTCAACATCGTGAAGGAACTCTCCAACCCCAGCTCCAACACCAACGACATCCCGCCGTCGCAACCCCTGTGCGATTCCCTCGCCTCCTTCTTCCACCGCAAGATCGCCGACATCCACGACAGCTTCAACACCCAGACAGCCCCAACTAAGATCGATGCACCAGACCCGCCGCACACCATCGACCACGACCCCCTGCCAGCCTGGGCCAGCGTGAACATTGAGGACACCATCAAGACCATGAGCACAATACACTCCGGCTCCCCGTCAGACCCTTTCCCGCACCACATCTTCAACAAAGCCAGCAGCTCCATCGCACCCCACCTGTGCAACATCATCAATCTCTCCTTCGAGACGCGACCTTCCCAGAGAGCTGGAAACACGCAGAGATCAACGCCCTACTCAAAAAACCCAAGGCGGACCCGAGAGACCTCAAGAACTTCCGGCCCATCTCCCTGCTTCCGTTCCCAGCCAAGGTCATCGAGAAGATCGTCAACAAACAGCTAACCCGATACCTCGAAGAAAACAGCATCCTGGACCCATCCCAATCGGGGTTCCGCAGCAACCACAGCACTGAGACTGCCCTCATCGCCGCCACCGACGACATCAGGATCCTGCTGGACAACGGTGAGACCGCAGCCCTCATCCTGCTGGACCTCTCCGCCGCCTTCGACATTGTCTGCCACCGCACTCTACGCGCACGCCTCCACGACGCAGGGATCCGAGACAAGGCCCTGGAATGGGCCACCTCCTTCCTCACCGGCAGAACCCAGAGAGTCCGCCTCCCACCATTCCGATCCGAAGCCTCCGAGATCATCTGCGGCGTACCCCAGGGATCGTCCCTCAGCCCAACACTGTTCAACATCTACATGGCCCCGCTCGCAGCATTCGCCTGACAGAACGACCTCAACATAATCTCCTACGCCGACGACACTCAACTGATCCTCTCCCTCACCAAGGACCCCCTCGCCGCCAAATCCAACCTCCATGAAGGAATGAAGGCCGTCGCCGATTGGATGAAGATCAGCCGACTAAAACTGAACACGGAGAAGACAGAGGTCCTCATCCTCGGCTCCAACCCCTCAGCCTGGGACGACTCCTGGAGGCCAACGACGCTGGGAGCAGCCCCGACACCCACCGACCACGCACGCAACCTGGGAGTCATCCTCGACTCAACGCTCTCCATGGCCAGGCAAGTCAACGCAGTCTCATCCTCCTGCTTCAACACCCTCCGCATGCTTCGCAAGATCTACAGGTGGATCCCGACAGACACAAGAAGAACAGTCACCCAGGCCCTCGTCAGTAGCAGACTTGACTATGGGAACGCCCTCTACGCGGGAGCCCCGGCCAAGCTCATCAAGCGACTGCAACGCATACAAAACGCCTCCGCACGCCTGATCCTCGATATACTACGCCACAGCCACATCACCCCCCACCTGAGGAACCTGCACTGGCTCCCCGTCGACAGGAGAATGTCCTTCAAACTCCTCTTCCACGCACACAAGGCACTCCACAAGACTGGCCCAGCCTACCTCAACAGACGACTCCTCTTCTACGTCCCCAACCGCCAACTCCGCTCCGCCGACCTCTCCCTCGCCACCGTCCCTCGCATTCGAAGAACTACCACCGGTGGCAGATCCTTCTCCCACCTCGCCGCCAAGACCTGGAACACCCTTCCACTAAGCCTACGACAGACCCAAGACCTGCTGACCTTCAGGAGGCTACGCAAGACCTGGTTGTTCGACCAGTAGCAGCACCCCCCCCCCGTTTTTTTCTCCCCAGCGCCTTGAGACCCTCGCGGGTAAGTAGCGCGCTTTACAAATTCTGTGATTGATTGTGATTGATTGGTTTGTCCTTGCACTTGTGGGGGACAACTACTTGTTGTTGGTCGAAATTGTGAGTATGCAGAGTGTGTGTCTGGCAAGTCAGTGTTGTGTTTTGTTGATCAGCCATGTGTCTTGTAACTGTTTGTGCTCGCTGTGCAGCCCTGCTCAGCCACACTGACATTGTGGGTGTGTTTTCTCATGCATTGCTGTCACTTAGGTCTGATTTGGAGCCATTATGGCATGTGGGGTGTGGAGTAAGACCATTGCCTATCTGTGCTTCTGATGCCTACCCATTGTGTGTGTGCCCTGCATCTATATTTGTATGGGGCACTCCTCACCTGTCCACTACTGGCATACACACCACTTCACTCTCATGTCAGCTGTCCCCTTGGTTTGCCTGTGTGTGTGTGCCTCCCCATCAGTTCATTGGCTTCACTATGCTTTGTGGTGCAGATCTGTGCACAGGACCAATGTGCCACTGAGGACAGTTGACCAATTGGTTATATGTGATTTTCTTGTTTTGTTTTGCACACCTGTTTGCTCATTTGCAGTTCTGCTGTTTGTGCTGCACAGTCCTCTAGTCATGGTGTTGTCACCTGGGAGTCCCACACTTCTGCATGTGTGGGTGTTGTATTGGCTGTATGTGTGTTTTCTGTGGTACTGCTTCACTTTCTGATTGTGATGTTGTGTCAGTGCTGTGCTGATTGGTGGTGTGTGTTCATGTTGTGTCACTCATATCTGTGTGGTACTGGTATGTTTCTTGTGCACACACTGCTTGTCGTGCATGCAGTGCTGTGTGTGTATGTTGCCTTGTCCTTGCCTGGTGTGCACCCCCTGATGTCCTGCTGTGTTAGCAATGTGATGTATTGGCATGTGCATCTGTTGTGTGTTTGATGTGGATGTGTGCAGTGTTTGGGCTGTGTTGTCTCTTGCAGCTGACTGATGCTCTGTGTGTGATGTTCTTTTGACATGTCAGTGTGTGTGTTTTGTTAGTGTGTTGTGATTTATTCAGATGTGTGTTTCCAGTGTGGTGTGCATTACTTGTGTGTCTGTCACATGCACTTAGGGCTATTTTTCTCCCTGGGCTTGTTTTGGGTGCATCCTGGGGGTTTTCTCCTCTCATGTGGGAGCTGTCATTTGTCAAGATTGTGCATGTGCATGCAGGTGGTACACTATGACACCATGTTGACTTGATGGGTGGTGTGGTATGTCTGTCTGTGTTTCATTGTAGGCCCCTTGGTCCCAGTTTGTGTCCATGATTGTTTTGAGATGATGCACTTCTTGTCTGTGTTGGGGTATGTTGTCTGTGCAGTGTTGCTGGGTGATGATGTTGAGTTCTCCTGTTCTGTCTGTGCTCCCATTGCCTTTCTACAGTTTTGCTGCACAGGTCAGGTCTGGTCTTGTTGTACTCCTGTGTGTGTTGTTATTGATGTTGGTGTATGGCTGTTGTTTTGGTGTCAGCATTGGTTCAGGCATCCCTGAGTGTGTGTGATGTTTGTGTCTGTCCCCCAGGGAGTGTGGTTGTTTTTCAATGTATTGACTGGACATTATTGGCCCCCTTATGTGTGTTTGACACTGGTGTTGTGTGATGTGGGTGTGGTTTGGGTGGGGGTATGTGTGGAGGATCCTACTTGTGTTTGACAGTTGTGGAGTTTGTCAATGGGCCCTGTGTGTGGTGCTGCTGACCGACACCTATCAAGTAGTTGGATGCAGATGTGTGGCTGGTGACTGTTTGACTTCAGAGGCTTCCTTTCATTCCTGCACCTATACATGTTTTGCCTTGCTGTCTCCCTGAGTTATTGAAAATGGGGTGGCTGTGGTTTAATTTCACTCACTGTGGCAGCCATGTGTGGTTTGATGGGGTAAGGGTGTCGTCAAATGTTCATTATCTTGCATGTGATGTACAAATGCTTAGTGGTTGTCTCCTTGGCCTTCCATTGGTGTGCACCTCACTTTTGCTTTCCTATTTGTGGTCCTACATTGCTGCTGACATGTGGTCTGTGTATGTGGCTGTGTGTCACTGTGGGGTATGTCTGTGTAACTTGACAGGCTGTGTGTCCAGTTCAGTGTTTGTTACTATTCTGTATTAGTGTTCATTTTGTGCTTGGACTCAGTTTTGCTGCCATGAGTGTAGTGTTGGTGTGGTGTGAGGGTTGCCCTGGCCATGTGTTTCTGTGCTGTGTGTTCCTCTGCAGCCCTACCTGCTGGGGGTGCCTCCCTAGTTGTTTGGAGTGTGTGGTGCAGGCTGTGGGGTCACCTGGGTGGTTGTTGTACATGGGGTGGCACAGGTGAGGCACATGGCATGTCCCTTGAGGGGGGGGCTAGTTTGTGGAGGGTGGAGGTGTGGCCCTGTGATCTTTGTGCACAGCCAATTCCTGGCGCAGGCCCTGCCTTCCTGCATTGTGCGCATGTTTTCCCGCGTCTTCACCGCTGCGGTGACGTGACCGTGACATTACAGCAAGATTGCGGTAGATGGGTGGCCTGGATGCGGAGGGGTGATTTACTGACAGGTAGGACATGTGTGGGTGCACTTGTGGTTGTGTTCCTGTCCCCACCAGGGTGTCTGGTGTGGACAGGAACCCTATGTCATCCTGGGAGTTGGGTGTTGTGTTTGTGGGCGGAGTTGTGTCATTGCGTACCTGCGGCAGCGTTCGCGACGGTTCATGACTTGCTGGTGGTGTATCACGTACTGCGCCGGGAAAACATGTAAGGCTGGGTCCATTGCAGTCGTGACCGGGTGGTAGGGACCGTGTATCTGGTTGCGCTCGCTCCACTGTGGTGTTTCCGCCGTCTCTTGTTGGCCGGTTTCTCCGCTGCGGTGCAGCTGGCTGTTTGGGGCATCCTGATTTGTACGGCGGACGGGACGTCATTCCGCACGGCGGTGAGTCTCCATTGGCTCCCACCGCCGCGATGGCGGGCGCTTTTAGATGGCGGTTCACGTCGCACCGCGGAGGACGGGAAATGGGCTATGTTTGCCCATGCTAATATGGCGGCAGTGAGGACCGCTGTTCGCGGGCGGAAAATTGCATTTTCCACCCCCGCCAGCACCGCGGTGGTGCCTCCGCCCGCCATCCTAATAGACCCCTAAGTGCAGATTTCTGTAAATGTCTCCATAAACATTGGTTGAAATGGAAGTAACATCCTTGTATAGATGTGTGGGGATACAATTTAAGGATACAATTTATCATGGCTTGCTCAAAGTCTATTATTCTTTGAGGAAAAAAGTCATTTGTTTCTTGTTTTATTTTACCTAACATTTCAGTATATGTTGCATTCTGTTTATTTGGTAACAATGCATATATAAAGGGGATGCAACTGTTATGATATTGCTCATGGATACTGTTGGTAGAATGGTTTGGGGCATATTGTGAAGGTGCCATCCATCATCCAGGTTTGGCATTGTTGAAGTTTAGTTATATTGTTTGCTGTAGCAAACATAATAATTCTTTTATCTTTATTTTTATTGTCAAAGAAAATAAAAGGTTCATCACTGTGTGTTATACTTAGTTCTGGGGGAATTATGACATCTTCAAAATTTTTAGGTTTAGGTATTGTGGTTGTTGTTGTTTTTTTGGTCCTAGCTATGGTTCTTTTAATTGAAGCAATGGATGGTAATTGACCGGTTGCTTCTTTGGGTACTTTAGGTAAAATTCCTTTAAGTATAACACTTGTAGGAGTTTGTGAGCTAGTACTTAATTCTTTTATATTATCAAGGGTTGCTCTCACTTCAATTTCAGAAACATTCGGCGGATGGTTATGTTCTCTAGTGTATAATACAGTTGTTTCCCTGGTGGTAGCGCCACCATAACATTTATTTGAATAATATTTTGAACATTTCCAGTTCACTTTAAGGCCCGTTTGCTTCTCTTGGGTGTAGACGTACCCCATGTAACACAATAAGAATTTCCCTTTCTGAGATGCTATAAATTGGGCACCTTCAGTCATTGTGATGTGGAAAATTCTATAAAAAATGTATATGAACATATATGAAAAAGCATATTATACATGTTTATATGGTTAAAAAGAAAACATTTTTACATATACTTACCAAGTGTTATTTAGTTTTCTTTAAATGGAGATGTTCTTTGTTCAATAAATGCTGTTTGGTCGAAGTTTTCTGTGAAAGGAAAATAAACCATATTTTATTTGATGTTTTACAATTTTACATGGGGTGGTATTGGTATTTAGGCTAGACTATAGCTTCAGTAACGTTTTTGTTAGATTTTACAAAGTCTTTTAAAAGGTTTAAAAATCTAAATGGGGTGGTTTTGGGGTCTAGGATATATTAGGTGTTTAGTTGCATTTTAGTGAGATTTTAGAAAGGCTTTTTAAAGTATACTTACTTTGTTAGTGAGCTGTTCTTGCGAGGTAAATTATTTTTTCTCGTTGTTTGGAGTAATATCTGTAGTGGAAATATAAAGAGATAAAATATATAAGTTAGTAATTTTAGTTAGCAATTGAAATCTGTGTTACATTTTAATTTAACTACTTATTTAGAAATGGTAATTTACTTACTTTTTCCTAAGTGTAGTAGGCTTTATTTTGATGCAGTCCTTGATTGTGGTCAAAATCCAGCAAAGTTTCGCCTTCCTTAATTATTTTGGTTTAAGGTGTAAAATAAGACAGATTTTTCTTTGTTTATATAGTGTCTTTTTAATTGTTTGTTGAATTTCATTGGTTTATTTCGATCTTCTGTATTTTTATTGGTTAATTCTTACTTTGTTTCTTGGTTTGGGAATTGTTTTCCTTATATGGAAAACGCTAATTAAGAGTAATTTATTTTTTGGGGTGAGGAAGGAGACGTTGAACTAATTATATTTTAATAAAATATATATAAGATGTAATAAAATGTTAGAATATGTTGCAAGTATATATTTTAAAATATTATTATTAGTGTGTTTATTATGTTATTATTTATTTATGTTATAATTTTCATAGTTATGTTTTTGGTTCAATTTAATGTGATATGTATGTTTATGCAATTTATTGTATTTATGGTGTTTAAAGTAATTGTTTTAATGTATTATTGAGTTGTCGATATATTGAAAAAAATTATAATATTGATGTCTATATTTTTGTAGTCAATATTTTAGACATGTTCTATATTTATTTATAAACGTCGATATTTTGTATTGCGATATTTATGTGTGCGATATTTGTGTTGTCAATATCGTTGTATCACGATATTGTGGTATCGATATTTGTGTATTTTTATATTTAAGTATGGAACATCAATATTTTTGATATCGATATTTTGCGTCGAAATATTTGCAGTTCGATAATGTGACTTTCGGTATTATGTCAGTGATTCTGTCCATGACCAGTATCAGCCTCAGAAATGACTCACTTCCTGGACTGAACAGCCAACCACGCTACCCTCAAGCGCACGCGCAACGCTTGCAGCCAATCCTCGTGCACCTTACACACCTCAGACACTATACCTCTCATGGGCCTTGCTAATTGGGGATTCACGACCTGGCCGCAAGCCGTGTAAGTTGAGAAATGATAACCACCCTACTTGCTCCTCCCACTAGACGAAGGCTACATCCACACCCAACATGGCCTCTGTGTGGCTTATACGATTCACGGATGAGCAGTACTGCCAAGTGAATTTAAAGAATACGGTTAAACGATACGACGGAGGCCAACGTCTTAATAATATTAAACAGCCGTAAAGTAAAAAAAAAAACATAAGCAAAGATGATCAATTTGTTCTAGGGTATTGTTCTTAAAAATATATTTTACACTAGACACGTTTGCGATGTTTTAAAATATGCACGATAACAACGAGAATGCCACGTTCCTCCCAAAAATACCTTCTCCGCATGCCTCACGATTTCGATAGGAATTAAAATCTGATAGAAACAATAACAAGCATTGGCAATGCAATAGGACTCGCATTTACGCAAGACCTATTGCATTGCAAACAGGAATGCCTGCGGGCGACGAGGCACGAACGGAGGGGGGAGGGGTGGGCGAGAAGGCATCGGACTGCGGGAGGGAGGGGGGGCACGGGAAGAAAGTAGTCTGTGTAGTAAAGGGGCCAGTAGCCCTGGAAGGACACAAATGACGACATGGCCGTCATAAGGAGGGACTAACAAGCTTACAACCAATCGGAAGGCAGCATTTAAGTTAAGACACAAGCCAATGAAAAAGATGGACGGAGAGTGGGCGGAGCTTCCACGAAGCTTCTACGCTATACTGAATACTGCATGCCTCGCAAAGCGAGCAGCGCATGCGCTGCAACACTAGGCTCGACCTAAAAATAGAATATTATTTTTGTAGCACAGGAATTTAACAGCAGAGATTGTGTTATGTGTCATCATGGAGGGCAGGCTATAGCGCTTATGGCACCCTGGGCGACATTGTTGGTGTCCTCCCCCCAAAAACCTCTTTCTCCGCAAATTCTCTAACTACCCGCCCCAACAGTGCCCCTCATCTCCCCATAGCCCTTCTCTCACATGCATTTCTTTTTTTATATAATGCTGTGTAGTGTAGGGTTTTCAGAGCCCTTTACATCACACACACAATTTATACAGAGACAATGGATCATACGTGTGTAAATCAATGCAGAGGAAATGTTACATAAGACAAAGAGGACTACATGGTGCAGGCGTCACGTCATCCATACTGGTAGCCAGTATAGTTTTAGACTGACTCTTTGGTCTGGAGAAGCACAAACTCATAATTTGAAAAGTAATATTATAATTGTGTTGACTTTACTAATAAGAATACATTTCTATCCAAAATACAGTGCCTTGTAGGGTGCCCTACTACCTTTTAATGTTTATTCCTTGCTGTCTCACTGTGCCCAGTCCGTCAAATCAAAATAGCTTGCATTTCCTCAGTATATTTACATTCTAAAGGTTTATCAATAAATAAAGAAATCTGTGAGGTACTCAGGATTGTTATCTCGAAGTCTGTTATGAAGTTCTGTGGTTATACTGAATAAGCAGCTACCTACGTTATTATCATATAAAATCTCTTTATTGATGTCATAAATACACTTTCACAATTGCTTTATTAACCTTTTTGCTTTCGCAAATTGGCTTGAAAAGGCATAATTGAACTGCTCTTTTTTCAAAATTTTCTCGAGGTTAGAACTCCCCCAAAACCCCCTTATGCCAGTTGGTCTCGCTCGCTACTCTCGCTCGCCACTGTGCACTCACCCTTAACTTTTACGCCCCACCACTTTCAAATGTCACTAGATGCCACTGAAAATGGGCTGCGCTTTCCTGCGCTGGGATAGCCGATTCCAAAGCTTAAGCCCCCTTTTCTGTGAAAACCTGATGATTTACGCCTTGCCAAAATGCTGTACTGTCTTTTTCATTGTTTGCCATTACTAGCGCTGCCCACGCCTCCTCTTTAATCACTATTTTTTAACTCCTGGCTTTTCTTCTTAAAGTGATGTCTGTCTGCGATCTTTTCAGGGCCGCCCAAAGAGGACTGTGAGCTACTGTATAGTTATGCTCAAACTATTGTTTTTATGGCCTTCCCACCAGCTGGCCTCATCGATTTTGATTTGACATAGTTTGACAATGCAAAAAAGCCTGTTAAATATCTGTGACGCTCTCATTCAGGCAGGTATCCACTGACTGTCTATTCTCAATCACCTTACAGAGCACCCCCTCTGGGTCGACCAAATTCCACTTAATGCGGGATCCATTTTTACAAACCACGCTGCTGTCTCTTGTTGCATAGCTGCAATTATTTTTTAAGATCAGTGAGTGACACTTAGCTGTATGCTTTAAGAAAGGTGGTACAGTTTACGTGTTTCATAGGTCTACACAAAGGGGGTAAGATTATAAGCTGCTAGCATGAAGTCTATTGTGCTTCCTCTACCTCTGCCCAGGTATGTGTTGCTAAATAGGGCATATGGAGTGTGTGCAATTGAGAGGGGATAAAGAGGACAAGATGAGTAGAGATCAATGGTGCAGCGTGGGAGCAAAGCAGCACATGTCCAAACTATAGCAGCACAGAGTACCAATCAAAGGGTGATGTCTGCTCGGTAGCAAGAAGCTTGTTTCAGTGCCTATAATCAAGAATTTTAGCTGAACCTAAAGTTGGTTGTTCATCTGTAGATAGGCTTAACACCGTAAAAGACATAAACAAGTTCTTGCACAGATTGAAATGAGTTCCTGCACACATATGAACATTGGAGCTCTGCCACAAAAATACCCCTTTATCTTGTAGAGCTGAGCCCCTGTGCAGGTAGAGCTGAGCTCCAGCACAGATGCTGCCAAGCCCCTGCATACATAGTGCAAATCCCTGCACAGAATAGAGGTCATGCATACATGGGTCATTTCTTTCAGTGACCCAGAGCTGAGCTCCTACATACATAACTCTGATGGCCTGGGCAAAGAGAGCTGAGCTCTTACAAGTATGCATCTAAGCACCATTACAGATAGAGCGGAGCCCCTGCACAGACATACATCGAGGTGAGCCAGTTCACGGACAGAGTTGATCTTTTTTAGCATTCATTCCTATAATTTAAAAGCAGAGTTTTTTGGGGGTAATGAGAAATCAGGACAAGTTTATATTCTGTGGGAATATCGTGTACCTCTCATTCAGGTTAATCTTCTGCATGGCCTGTTTCTTATAGGGAGTGAGGAGGAGAAGGTGGGAGGAAGGATGACATTGAGAGAGAAGGAATTGGGAGAAAGAGAGAGACAAGTAGAGAGTAGTAAAAAAGAAGTGAGCACGTGTGATAATATGAAGAGGTGAGCGAGGAGAATGAAATTAGAAGAGTGTAACTGACATGGGAAAGAACAGAGACTGAGCTTCAAACTGGAGATGGCAGAGTGAGAGACGTGTGAACAAGCAACACAACAATGATGCGAAGGCAAACTGTACTGCACATTTCACCCATTCCTTTTGCTCCATTCTTCATCAGATATCTAGCTTTTACCATGCCACTGGGTGGTGCCGGTCCTGGCAGTGGTTGGTGCTGGTACCAATCTCCAAGGAAACATTTTGGCCACCAGCACATATTCTTTTTCAACATATTAAGCACTGGGTTAGAGTGAAAACATAGCTCACATGACGGATCCACTTGGCAGCTATGTTTTAGAATTGTACTAGGTGGTTTAATCCGTTTTGAAATTGCATTTCAGGTGGAACATCAAATGTACCCTTGACATATAGAGGGAGTTTGACATTTTTGTTCTGTTCCTCCCTTGTTTTGGTTGAAGAAGGCAAATCTCCAAGTGAGCGGATAGAGGAGTAAAGCACAACGCCTGTGAGAGCAGCTCAGCTTGAATGGGTACAGTAGGAGGGATTTCCTGCAGGAACCTCAGTTTGTGCATGTGCAATAATTGTTAATGTGTGGCTTGGTGGCACCACAAACAAAGAGGAGGGCTTCAATCATGGTGCCCTCAATGGATGCATGCTCTGTGCACTCTCCAATACTGCTAGCTATGCCTTCTATCTTGGTATGAGAGAGCATTATCTATTCAGGTGAAGGAACATGAGCTCCGCACTAACTTGAAGTGCAGGTGCTGTGCACTGGCAGGAGCTGTAGAAGCCCAATGAGAGGGGTGCAGCAGGTTTATGGGCATGCACACACTCTCTCACATGCATAGGTCTATGCACAGGCCTCCTTCTGACTATCTCAGTATAATACGTCGCAAAAGTGTCTCATGCTGTCGATGATCATCAAAACAAAAATAAATCTAATTTTTACAAAGCTCCATCTCCTTCACTAACATGGCAGCCAACGCTGCTTTCAATGGGGAATTTCTGGTGCACCATGCACACATTTAAATCTGTGCATCTTTGTCCTACTTCTTTTGTTTGGAGAGAAAGAATCTGGGACTCAGTGCAAGTTTGACGTAGGCATAAGTGTATTTTTAAAGAACATTAACCTAGAGCTAAGGAAAACTTGGGACTGGCTTTATAGTTGTAAATTTCAATATGGCCTCATTCCTCTCACATCAGTGAATATCCGTTTCAAAGAAGTATTGCTGGGCAAAAACTGAAAAAAGATTCATCCGCCGTTTGTACAATACCTTAAATTTCAGAAAATACCACAAAAAGATGCTCCTCCCCACCACAATCTCTGATCTACAGTAATGGGTACAATAAAGATTATTGGAGATTATTGAAAAGTCATTACATCTTCAAGAAAAATGCAAAAATGCATATATTACACATTTTGATGCTTTTTCTTACACAAAAAGCAGTGATATAAAACCCATGTATCACAAGGAACTGTGAAATATGGAAAGGTTTTCACAGTTGCCTGTGAAATACAGATTTCAACATCATGATGATAGTCCCAAACTACTCTGCAGAGCTTCAACATTTTCTGGGCTACAAGGATCAAAGAACAAGGTTATCAAACTAGGTGGAAAAAATGCTAATTATGTGGCACATTGTCTGGCAAAATTATTTTTATCCACTTCAGCTAGAAACAAAATGTGTGCTGAAACCTGCAAATGTTGGAATGTGTGTGGCAAATTCAGTAAATCCATAATTATGCTCTAAAATCTGCGGCCACAGATTAGCATAAATCCACTGACATCACCATTGCCTATTATTTTATCAAGAATGTATTTGTGACAGTTAAATAAAACCTAAACATTCTAATTTCAATCAATCACCATTGTTATCTTCACTTTGAGTAAAACAGCTTATAATGTAAAAAATATCTCAAGGGTACATTGTCGTTGCCATCTCAGGTTATGGTGACATATGGGAAATACTGGGCCAAAGATATCACCATAACCTCTCAATGACAATATTAGACTAGATTACAATTGCTCGTTATCTATCCTTTATATGTACATATAACTTTAACCCATTGTGTATATGCAATAGACAAACCTGAACTTTAAACAAGGTGCAACATAATCAAGGTGCTACCCCTGTATATATATATATACCTAAATACCAAAATAATTTGCATTCGGTCTACTCACTAGACAGGATAAGGAATATGGCCCAATGCTTACGACAAAATAGCAATAGAATGCGAGTGTTCATAAGGATTGATGAAATCGATTGTTTGACGCATTACCAACTCAATTCGGAATTCTTAACCTGTATTTAAACCCCCACTTTATGTATACAGTTTTGCATAACTTTCAATCAACTCCCATAATGTGCAACACTCTGTTGGTCTCCGGCTAGATCTGTGCTGTATAATTACCAACGCATGAATGTTTTTATAGTTTGAACAGATATTCAGCTTATTATTCCTAGTGGATACCTCTTCTTTTTGAGATCTCGGTGAACCCCTCATTTTATGACAGCCAGATAGAAGTTTGCAGTGGTATTCTTTATCCCAGTTTATTCTTCACACCTCAATGGTGTTCATATAAGTTTACTTCTCAAAGTATGTGGGATCATGTTCCTGACCTCACTGGAAGATCCTCCCACATACATCTTCTTGTTCCTTTGAAGCAATTGTTGATGATGCTTCTTATGTTGCTTTTAGTGCTTTCTGTTCTACGTGTCAGCCATGCACAGGATTCACTTGGTACCAACCCGGTGGAGAAGCTCAATTTAGGCTCCACCCTTGCACGTCACAAATTTGCAATTACATACTCATAGCTGACATTACAGTCACTGTGTGCCTTAACTTAATTAACCTGTGAGAAGCACTTAAATGCATTAATGAAACATAGTCGTTGTAGATGCTATAGATAAATATACATGTACACTAATGTTCAGATGAAACATATAAACATGTACTCTTAGTTTTTACATTTATTTTTCAAGTTACATGCGTGCATGTATAACCATGTATTCAAAATGCATGTTAAATTCTCAGTCGACTTAGCCTGACTAGAGGCCTCAATTGAAATGCGTGTTGCTTTGCCAGCATGTTCTCTCTTTCCTTGCAGGTTTATATCATGATTCTAGTTGGCTAGAGAAAGGCTTATTGCTTGTATTAGACTGCTGATAGTGAGGCCTGGTGAGAAGAACTTGGCAGTGAACGTAGAGAATTAATGGTACAAAAGAGGCCTTCTTCTCATCATGTACCAGGACAGAGAGCTGTTCAAGGTTGAGAACTGTAGTCCAAATTTGATGCGATGGGAAACTGAAGAGATGTTGCAAATGCACTCGAGTAACGATTTGGCTGGTTTCTGGTGGTGTGAAAGGAGAGAAGGACATTTCTGAATCTCCGGTTACTTTTAAACTGGTGTTCTCACAGTTGGAAAGCACTGAGATTCCCTTTAGACTTTGAAAGCTGCAGACCTCTCTGCTTGCCTTTTTCCTGTGAAACTTTATGCTAAACACTTATTTCCTTTTCAAAGACTTATACTGAAGTCTGGTCATGCTGATACCTTCTATGCTCTTATAACGACTCAACCTACTGAGATATTTCAGCTTATCTGCTGTATTGCTGTACTTTTTGAGCTTATTTTTGGTCTCCTTATATACTGGATTGATTGGTAATCCATAATGAAATCCTTTAACCAGTGCTTAATTTGAGCCGGTGGTTTCCGGTGCTCGCACCGGCACTTAATTGTCAAAACCAGCACTTCTGATAGTCTGCCACATGGTGGCGCTGTTTGACTAATTTAGAGATGAGCAGAACAACAGTTGATTATTTATTCAATATAGATTAAAATGACTAATCCATGCCTCCCAAACCATTCTTACAGCTTTGAGTGCCTGGAATAGTCTGAATTGTCACACTTGTAGAAGTGTGATCGTTAATAGTTGGATTGGTACAGTCACTGGCAGCGCTGAGGGTAGCAATGGAAAATGCAAACTGCAGTGGCCTCCTTTACGAGGGCCCTGGCACTTCCCTTTTTACAAATTAAGCACTGCCTTTAACTACATTTGGTGATTCTTGGTCCTTACTGTGGAGTCACATTGGTTTCACAAGTTAGAAATTTATTGTTGATGTTATCTCTCTTTCAGTGCTTCACGTCAACCAACAAAGCTCCATACGACCAATGGGGAAAAATCTTTAATGACTTGACAAAGAGATTGCTTTGTAAGGCTCTGCACTGTTGCAGATATACGATGCTCGCAGGTCTAAGAACACTCGCTGAGCTCCATCAGTGCTCCGTGTCTGAGGGGATGCATTGGGAAAGCCAAAAGATCCAGCTTTAATGTACAACTTGAAAAAACAGGCATGAACATATGCTGTTTGCATGTGTTAATGTGCAAATTAAAGCCAGATCTATTGGCTTTCCCATCGTGTATTCTACTATTGGCTTCAGGATGCCTCAGTCCCCTTTGTGTGAAATGCAAGGTCGGACTGGCCTAGAGGGCAATGCGGCAGTGCCTGACGGACTGTTCTGACAGATCAGGATGTTGGCGGGTTTTTGCTGTTTGTGGGCCTGTTTTATGGTCTGCTGGGCTGGTTTTTACGTTAGATTCCCCTAATATTTAAACAAACATTGCCTGCAGCAAACTCAAATGCGAGCAATGCTCCATGCTGTGCAAAGCACTATTATAGCGTATCTTTACAAGGTCAAGACTGCCTTAATTTGTCAACATTGGCCACTTTTTTTTAGCTGTCTAATTAACTGATGGGGGCCATTCTATATTGATGCCTGGATCCCTTTTCTGTCCCAGTCCAATCGTGTTTCCCCAGTCTTTTTGCTTTCTGACCTCCCGGTTTTGACTCTGTTTTTGCTGGTTTAGTGTCTCTGCCCACTTTCTCACTGCTGTTCAGTGTTAAACTGCAAGTGCTCCTGTTGTAAATTGTTAGTATGGAATTGGTGTTTCCATGATTGGCATATTTAATTTACTGGTAAGCCCCTAGTAAAGTGTCATGGGTGAGCCAGGGCCTGTAAATCAAATGCTACTAGTGAGCCTGCAGCAATAATTGTGCCACCCGCATGAGTAGCCCTGAAAATGTATCTCAGACCTGCCACTGCAGTGTCTACGCACAGTTTGTAACTGCCATGTCAACCTGGCAAGTGCACCCACTTGCCAGACCCTAATCTTCCCTTTTCCTTACATGTAAGTCACCCTTAGGGTAGGCCCAAGGTACCCCTGTGGGCAGGGTGACGTGTAAATTAAAGGTAGGACATGTACTGGTGTGTGTGATATGTCCTGGTAGTGAATTATAGTGTATTTCGTTTTTCACTATGGAAAGGCTATCTGTCCCATAGGATAGAATGGGAGATCACTTATAACATCTTATAAGCATAACTTCCCATTGGGACAAGATAGGAAAACGGAGTTTAGTATGCCTGGACTCAGAATGTAAAAATGCACCTTTTAGTAAAGATGATTTTTATGTTCTGTGTTTGAAAATACCACTTTTAGAAAGTAGGTATTTTCTTGCTTAGCCATCCTGTGTGCCTCTGCTGGGTTTGGGGATTGGCTGTCTGGCTTTGGAGTGACAGGGGCTGGGGATGTGCATTCTTTTGAGACAGCTACTGGGGGGGTCAAGGTGTGTCCTGCATTTCCTGGGTGAGTCATGGCTGGGCTGAATAGATCTGGGCTGCATTTAGAGTAGTGGGAGGAGATTTCCTTTCACCTGAATGGGCCTGGTCTACCTTGGGCAATGCTGTCTCCACCTCCTGCCGGGAAGCTGGGCCAGAGAGGACAGAACTGGTTTTTGCTGAGCACAGACACTCTCTGCCACAAGAAAAAAAAGGAATTTTGAGTATAAATATCAGGGCCCAGAACTTTAGAACTCCCTGGAATCAAGGAACCTGTCAAGAAGAAGAGCTGGAAGAGCTGCCAAGAGGAGTACTGGCCCTTTCCTGTGTTGTCACTTTGTTGGGTTGGCCTGCAGTTGCTGCTTCTGCCTTGGGCAGTGAAAGGACTGAACTGAACTTTCTCTAACGTGTTGCTGAGTTTCTCCAAGGGCTTGTAACTGAGCTTGCCTCCTGTTCACGAAGTCTCAGGGACAGCAAAGACTTCACTCACCTCTGGGCACTGCCTCTGGAACCGTGGGTTTCAGTTGCCGCAGAGAAGGAAAAGCAGCCAACTCTGTCATCGGCTTCATCGCTGGCTCCATGTCGTGAAGGCACCGCAGAGGGCATCGCCGCATCTTGCACCACAATCCTGGTCTCACCGACGACAGCGACCGATGCCGTTGCCACCGAGCCGCTGCTTGCACCGTGACCTGTGGGCACCGCATTCCGCACCGTTTTGCTTCACCTCGCCACCCTAGTGTCACCGACGCCGTCACTGCTCTTCAACTGGCTCTGTCGCCTGCACTGCGATCTGTCAGCACCGCATCAAGCACCGCCCTGCTTCGCAGCGCAGCCCTGGTCTCACCGATGCCGCTGGAAGACCGTTACCGAGCCACTGCCTGCACCGCGACCTGAGGACACCACACGGCGCACCGCTACGCTTCGCATCGCAACCACGATGGTTGCCACATTCGGCTGCAATGAAGAAGGTACTGTTTATGAGTCTGTGGACCCTACCGCTGACCCGCTCCGACGCGGTCAGCAGGAACTGTTGGATTCTGTCATTTTCAGTATCGCGGTAGCACCGGACGGGCCTACCGACTTTAAGGAACTGCATCTTTAAAGCTATTCTTGCAAAGTGCATATTTTTAAGTACTGTATTTTGGATTTTTGTCATTTTGGTCTTGTTTTGGATATATAAAAATATTGGACATTTTTTCTAAACTGGTGTGGTGTCCTTTTGTAGTGTTTCCACTGTATTACTGTTGGTTATGTGGAAATGCTTTACACACTGCCTCTTAGATAAGCCTGACTGCTCGTGCCAAGCTACCAAGGGGGTGAGCAGGGGTTATTTTAGGAGTGTAACTCCCTTACCCTGACTAGGAAGAAGGGTCCCTACTTGGACAAAGGTGCAAACCATTGCCAACTAGAGACCCCCATTTCTAACAGACTTCCTTTACAATTTCGCACAACTCAATTTTTCAGATTACTGTTTATCTGCATATTGTAACTCTTCGTTGTCCAGATTAATTTGCTCTATTTGCTCTCTGTTTAACTGAAATCCCCTGTTGAGCCAGACCTCATACGCAATTATCCTGTCTGCTTCACTTCATGAAGTATCTTTACCCATAGATGCCAAATTTCGCTGGTCCATGCGTGACTATTTAGGCCAGTACCGTTTTTTCTTAAAATTCTCGGACTTGCAGTCTTGGTTTTATGGTGAGTTAAATAAGATTACAAGAATTCAAAAGAAAGACAGGACTGTCCGAATTAGTCACGCATGGAACTGGGAAACTTTACAGCTGTGCGATTACATCAGTACATAAGAACAGTGGTCCCAGTGGTTAGTTTCATGTACATAAAAAAGAAACAATATTTATCACAATGAAAGAAAAAACGTATTGTACTTAGTGCGCAGTGTTATTTAATCACACTGGACTCATAATGATTCATACATTTGTTAACATAGTGTTAAAAAACAGTGCCCCAGGAGGAGAGGGAGGGTGGGCGTGTTGTTATTAGGGTTAGGATGAGGGAGTGAATATACAGAAGTGTGATTCATACAGTATAATTATTTACACAACAAGATGGCTCCTAAATAGGCCAAATAATTCAAACAATATCCTTATTCCTAATACCCATGATCAAATATCAAAAACACAGTGATACATCGCTGTTGTTGAAACTGGCTAGTATAAAAAATGTCGACGTTTCGACCCCTATAGGACTGTAGGTAAGTGAATCCCTTACGCCGGGGTCTTCCTCAGGACAGTGGTAGTGAAAGGGGAGAAGGGTGGGCACCTGGGAAAGAGATGAAACACCATTCAGAACTGAGTTTTCACAAAAGGGAAATTAGAAAGGACCAAGGGTCTAAACTCGCTACTTTACCCCGAAGAGGCCCACTTTGGCCTGGGCGTTAAACAGATGGGCGCGTAGGCTCCAGTGAGATGAGCGAGAATCAGAAACAACCTGCCAAAGAAATGAGCAGATTCAGTAAAAAACCCTAGGACCCATCGTAGTCATAAAGGATAATTAGGGGCCCCGAGAGGATACTTACACATAGGGCTTTAATCCCTACAAGTCTATACATAGGCCGGCCGTGTAAATCAGCAAGGGCCTTACAAAATTTCAGGTTATTCGATTACATCACAATGGGCAATGAAGCTCCGTAGATAATATTCTCTAAAACAGAAAAGGAAGAGTAGGGGTAACCAATAAATGTTCTACTTAGTGCCAAAAAGACCAAAACAAACGCAAATAGCCTAGGGTCCTGGCGTCCGTCTTAGTTCTTAAAATAAAGACATTGCGTAACATAATAGATTGCAGCATGAGTGTGGGACAAAATTAATAGAGTTAGAGCCACTAGCCGTGAGTTAAAGGGCAAGCACTTCGCAGTTAGAAAGAATCTGCACCAGATTCTGAAACGTCTGTCCACCCATAGAAACCAACAAGAAACAGTGATGTGTGCCAAAAATGGAATGGGCTAAAGGGCTGGGAGGGCAAAGCACGGGAGTGGGTTTAAGGGCTATCGTACTAACGTGCGTTTAGAGTTAAGCACACTTTGGAAGGGTTGGAACACTGCAAAGGCCATCGTTAAGAAAGATGAGCGTCCTATTCCCAAATTAACAACTCAACATGACATCAATCATATTGAAGCGAGCGCGCTAAAGTGCTAACAGTCTAAAGAGTACAACACCCGTCAGACGATCTAGGCACTTTTACTTCAAAAGGCTTACCGCTGCTCCAAAACGTGTCTCCGTTCGTGTGAAGGAGCAGGAGTGATGGAAACACTGCTTATGTGGGCCGCCTGGAGCCGGAAAAGACACGTACGTGTCAACATGCAAATCTCCCAAGAGTCAGAGTCAAGGAAAAAAGACTCTGTGGGCCTATATTGATCTAACTATTACCAAGTGCAATACCGTAAACCTATGCCAAACCCACATGCCTAAATTATTATGGGGAAGAGTTATATCGGAATAACGAGCGTCCTATTAATAAATTCAGAAAACCCCCTTAAAATCAGTCCTAAGAAAGCGGGCGCGCTAATGTCCATCACAATCTATTGAATAATTAGCGCATGACGATCTACAACTAAAATGCCAAGGGCTTACTGCCGCTCCGTAGCTCGTCTCCGTTCATCTGACAGAGCAGGAGTGATTGATGACACTACTTAAATAGGCCGCCTGAGGTTGGAAAAATACGCGCGTACGTGTTAACAAGCAGGTCTTCATTAACTAAGAGTCAGGGAGGAAAGACTAAATCGATCTTTGCCTGTGTGGCTAGAAACATTTGGAGTATCTCAAAAATGCAAAAATCTGCGTTACTTATTGCGGGGGAAAAGAAACATTAGGCTCAATATCTAAAACAGCGTACAAAGTGAATAGCAAATCAGAGGACAGTGTCTGAGAGCATGGCATAGCATCGAATGCAAGTATATAAAGTCCAAGCATACGTGTGGCATTTGAAAATGAATCGCAATATGAAGTATAACATTCTTTGTGAGTCAAAAAATTACCATAAAAAAGGGGCTAACATCTCCATGTCTACATAAGGGGGCAGATGTTGTAATTCCATCCGACAGATGGAGTATTTGCCTTATGGTATGCACAATTGGATTACATTACGTGTCACACAAATTGAGTACTGAAATGAATTGTATGATATTTAGAAAACTATAATAGAGCAAATTTTTCATACACATGTAACAGAGATGCCAAAGTCCTTCCTGTGCAAGATGTTATTGTACAACTTGGTCCATAGCACAAAATACGTCCCGGGAGAAAATTTACTATACTATGTTAGTATGACATGGTTCAACTCGGCAAAGTGTGCTGGTGTCAATACACGTAAAGGGTGTATATATTTTCAATAGATCAGTACAATTATTCGTGTGTCATACACGCTAGTTGGGCATGGCTGACTTCAGATTCATTCAAGCCATTGTTGATGGTGTCAAGGAGGGACATCCATTTGCATTCCCTTACATCTAGTATTGTCTTGATATTGCCTCCCCTTGGACCCAAGGAGGCCTTTTCAAGAACTAGCCAGCGGAGTTCATCAGGGCTGTGGTCGGCATCACGAAAATGCTCAACAAGGGGTGCTCCATGGACCCCACATCTAATTCGACTGCAGTGTTGCAGGATCTGGGCCTTCACCTTCTGTTGCGTTTGGCCTACATATAGGAGGTCGCATGGACACATGATGACGTAGATGACATTTGTTGAATTGCAATTCGTGAGGGATTTGAGATGAATTACATGATGTTTATATTTGAACTCTTTGGTCTGGATCGTTGTTCTGCATGCCTTGCACTGTCCGCATTTGAAATGCCCTAATGCAGGTGGCAGGTTCCACATAGATTGAATTGATGGTTCTGCAGCAGTCTCCATGAAAGAGCGAACTATGTGGTCCTTTACACTTTTGGCTTTCTTAAATGAGTGCATAGGGAGGTTGGTTTGGTCGATGTCTTTTACTCTAAGGTCCCAATATCTATTGATTACCTTCTTGATCGCATGGCTTTGTGTCGAGAAAGTCGTGACACAAATCATCCTTTGCATGGATTCCTCTGTTTTCCGTTTCGGTGTCAACATTCTCTCTCGTGGGCTGTACCAAGCCTTTTTCTGTGCCCTCCTATTCAACTTCCTTAGATACCCTCTCTCCTCCAGTCGTTGACTCAGATCCGCTGATTGAGCAAAGTAGTCTGTTTTCTTTGTGCAGTTCCTGCGGATCCGTAAAAACTGTCCAAATGGAAGATTGTCTCTTAAACCTCGCGGGTGGTAACTGTTGTATCTTAGTAGTGAATTTCTCTCCGCCGGTTTCCGATACAGAGTCGTATATAGGTGGTTGTCTTCATTTTTGATGGTGATGTCCAAAAAGTCAATCTCATTCGGATCAGAATGTACAGTGAACTGGATATCAGGACTTCTTCCATTTAGCCAAGAATGAAAGTCACTTAGTTCCATAGAGTTGCCCGTCCAGGTCATCAGTATATCATCGATATACCGTCTCCAAAAAGACACCTTGGAGATGTAGGGGTTAACTTCACTGAAAACGAATGATCTTTCATAGTGATCCATAAAGATAATGGCTAGATCCGGTGCAAATGCCGCCCCCATTGCTACTCCTTTCGTTTGGTAATAGAAATAACCATTGAAGAAGAAGAAATTGCGCATCATTGCTAGCCGTAGAAGATCGACAATGAATGCAGTAGGTACTGGCATGGGTGCTGCACGTTGGTTCAATGCCTCTGTCATCACATCCAGAGCAGCTTGTTGGGGTATACTGGTGTATAGTGATACCACATCACAAGTCACCAAGAGTTGGTCACAAGGGTTATAGGGGCAATCGTCAATCAAGTTTATGGTCTGTATTGTATCCCTTAAGTAGGCACGAGTAGTCTCTGCTATTGGTTTGAGGAAGTGGTCTATGTACCTGCACAGTGATTCGAGCATAGATCCACAACCCGAGACTATGGGACGCCCAGGTGGTTTCAATGGGTCCTTATGAATTTTTGGCAGGGTATACAGGGTGGGGAGCCGTGGGTATTTTTGGTTGAGGTACTGGAACTCATGGTTAGTTAAAAAACCTTGTTCAAGGCCCTTCGTAGTCAGGGTCAGTATATCTTTAGCGAGTTCTTTTGAGGGGTCTGCACTCAGCCTCCTGTAGCTCACTCCATCTTCTAATTGGTTCATGATTTCCGTCTTGTAGTTCGAGACATCCTGCACCACGATGGCGCCACCCTTATCAGCTGGCTTGATTACTATCTCCTTGTTATTTTTAAGGGACACAAGCGCTTCTTTCTCCCTCTTGGTGATGTTATACTTTGTGTGTTTAGAATCCTTAAGTATTTTGGAAACATCCCGCAGGACAACGCTTTCATATGCAAGAATTGTATTGGTCATCTTATGGTCTGGTGGCACAAAAGTAGACGGAGGCCGTAGTCCTGTCTGTGATAGTAGTGGGGATGACGGAGAATGCTTGAAAAAGTACCTGAGACGTATTTTTCGAAAAAATATAGTGAACATCTCTACCTACACACTTAAAGAAGAGGAAATCAGCGTCCTTAGCAAGGGTCTTTCCTTTGTGCCCACAGCCCGCCCTAATGAATTTGCACTTAAAACGGAACTACACCGTTTTTTTCGAAAAATACGTCTCAGGTACTTTTTCAAGCATTCTCCGTCATCCCCACTACCATCACAGACAGGACTACGGCCTCCATCTACTTTTGTGCCACCAGGCCATAAGATGACCAATAAAATTCTTGCATATGAAAGCGTTGTCCTGCGGGATGTTTCCAAAATACTTAAGGATTCTAAACACACAAAGTATAACATCACCAAGAGCGAGAAAGAAGCGCTTGTGTCCCTTAAAAATAACAAGGAGATAGTAATCAAACCAGCTGATAAGGGTGGCGCCATCGTGGTGCAGGATGTCTCGAACTACAAGACGGAAATCATGAACCAATTAGAAGATGGAGTGAGCTACAGGAGGCTGAGTGCAGACCCCTCAAAAGAACTCGCTAAAGATATACTGACCCTGACTACGACGGGCCTTGAACAAGGTTTTTTGACTAACCATGAGTTCCAGTACCTCAACCAAAAATACCCACGGCTCCCCACCCTGTATACCCTGCCAAAAATTATTAAGGACCCATTGAAACCACCTGGGCGTCCCATAGTCTCGGGTTGTGGATCTATGCTCGAACCACTGTGCAGGTACATAGACCACTTCCTCAAACCAATAGCAGAGACTACTCGTGCCTACTTAAGGGATAGAATGCAGACCATAAACTTGATTGACGATTGCCCCTATAACCCTTGTGACCAACTCTTGGTGACTTGTGATGTGGTATCACTATACACCACTATACCCCAACAAGCTGCTCTGGATGTGATGACAGAGGCATTGAACCAACGTGCAGCACCCATGCCAGTACCTACTGCATTCATTGTCGATCTTCTACGGCTAGCAATGATGCGCAATTTCTTCTTCTTCAATGGTTATTTCTATTACCAAACGAAAGGAGTAACAATGGGGGCGGCATTTGCACCGGATCTAGCCATTATCTTTATGGATCACTATGAAAGATCATTCGTTTTCAGTGAAGTTAAACCCTACATCTCCAAGGTGTCTTTTTGGAGACGGTATATCGATGATATACTGATGATCTGGACGGGCAACTCTATGGAACTAAGTGACTTTCATTCTTGGCTAAATGGAAGAAGTCCTGATATCCAGTTCACTGTACATTCTGATCCGAATGAGATTGACTTTTTGGACATCACCATCAAAAATGAAGACAACCACCTATATACGACTCTGTATCGGAAACCGGCGGAGAGAAATTCACTACTAAGATACAACAGTTACCACCCGCGAGGTTTAAGAGACCATCTTCCATTTGGACAGTTTTTACGGATCCGCAGGAACTGCACAAAGAAAACAGACTACTTTGCACAATCAGCGGATCTGAGTCAACGACTGGAGGAGAGAGGGTATCCAAGGAAGTTGACTAGGAGGGCACAGAAAAGGGCTTGGTACAGCCCACGAGAGAGCCTGTTGACACCGAAACAGAAAACAGAGGAACCCATGCAAATGATGATTTGTGTCACGACTTTCTCGACACAAACCCATGCGATCAAGAAGGTAATTAATAGATATTGGGGCCTTATAGCAGAAGACATCGACCAAACTAACCTCCCTATGCACTCATTTAAGAAAGCCAAAAGTGTAAAGGACCACATAGTTCGCTCTTTCATGGAGACTGCTGCAGAACCATCAATTCAATCTATGTGGAACCTGCCACCTGCATTAGGGCATTTCAAATGCGGACAGTGCAAGGCATGCAGAACAACGATCCAGACCAAAGAGTTCAAATATAAACATCATGTAATTCATCTCAAATCCCTCACGAATTGCAATTCAACAAATGTCATCTACGTCATCATGTGTCCATGCGACCTCCTATATGTAGGCCAAACGCAACAGAAGGTGAAGGCCCGGATCCTGCAACACTGCAGTCGAATTAGATGTGGGGTCCATGGAGCACCCCTTGTTGAGCGTTTTCGTGATGCCGACCACAGCCCTGATGAACTCCGCTGGCTAGTTCTTGAAAAGGCCTCCTTGGGTCCAAGGGGAGGCAATATCAAGACAATACTAGATGTAAGGGAATGCAAATGGATGTCCCTCCTTGACACCATCAACAATGGCTTGAATGAATCTGAAGTCAGCCATGCCCAACTAGCGTGTATGACACACGAATAATTGTACTGATCTATTGAAAATATATACACCCTTTACGTGTATTGACACCAGCACACTTTGCCGAGTTGAACCATGTCATACTAACATAGTATAGTAAATTTTCTCCCGGGACGTATTTTGTGCTATGGACCAAGTTGTACAATAACATCTTGCACAGGAAGGACTTTGGCATCTCTGTTACATGTGTATGAAAAATTTGCTCTATTATAGTTTTCTAAATATCATACAATTAATTTCAGTACTCAATTTGTGTGACACGTAATGTAATCCAATTGTGCATACCATAAGGCAAATACTCTATCTGTCGGATGGAATTACAACATCTGCCCCCTTATGTAGACATGGAGACGTTAGCCCCTTTTTTATGGTAATTTTTGGACTCACAAAGAATGTTATACTTCATATTGCGATTCATTTTCAAATGCCACACTTATGCTTGGACTTTATATACTTGCATTCGATGCTATGCCATGCTCTCAGACACTGTCCTCTGATTTGCTATTCACTTTGTACGCTGTTTTAGATATTGAGCCTTATGTTTCTTTTCCCCCGCAATAAGTAACGCAGATTTTTGCATTTTTGAGATACTCCAAATGTTTCTAGCCACACAGGCAAAGATCGATTTAGTCTTTCCTCCCTGACTCTTAGTTAATGAAGACCTGCTTGTTAACACATACGCGCGTATTTTTCCAACCTCAGGCGGCCTATTTAAGTAGTGTCATCAATCACTCCTGCTCTGTCGGATGAACGGAGACGAACTACGGAGTGGCGGTAAGCCCTTGGCATCTTAGTTGTAGATCGTCATGCGCTAATTATTCAATAGATTGTGATGGACATTAGCGCGCCCGCTTTCTTAGGACTGACTTTAAGGTTTTTTTTCTTAATTTATTAATAGGTCGCTCGTTATTCCGATATGACTCTTCCCCATAATAATTTAGGCATGTGGGTTTGGCATAGGTTTACGGTATTGCACTTGGTAATAGTCAGATCGATATAGGCCCAAAGAGTCTTTTTTCCTTGACTCTGACTCTTGGGAGACTTGCATGTTGACACGTACGTGTCTTTTCCGGCTCCAGGCGGCCCACATAAGCAGTGTTTCCATCACTCCTGCTCCTTCACACGAACGGAGACACGTTTTGGAGCAGCGGTAAGCCTTTTGAAGTACAGGTGCCTAGATCGTCTGACGGGCGTTGTACTCTTTAGACTTTTAGCACTTTAGCGCGCTCGCTTCAATATGATTGATGTCATGTTGAGTTGTTAATTTGGGAATAGGACGCTCGTCTTTCTTAACGATTGCCTTTGCAGTGTTCCAACCCTTCCAAAGTGTGCTTAACTCTAAACGCACGTTAGTACGATAGCCCTTAAACCCACTCCCGTGCTTTGCCCTCCCAGCACTTTAGCTCATTCCATTTTTGGCACACATCACTGTTTCTTGTTGGTTTCTACGGGTGGACACACGTTTCAGAATCTGGTGCAGATTATTTCTAACTGCGAAGCGCTTGCCTTTTAACTCACGGCTAGTGGCTCAAACTCTACTAATTTTGTGATTTAGCAGTCCCACACTCATGCTGCAATCTATTATGTTACGCAATGTCTTTATTTTAAGAACTAAGACGGACGCCAGGACCCTAGGCTATTTGCGTTTGTTTTGGTCTTTTTTGGCACTAAGTAGAACATTTATTGGTTACCCCTACTCTTCCTTTTCTGTTTTAGAGAATATTATCTACGGAGCTTCATTGCCCATTGTGATGTAATCGAAGAACCTGAAATTTTGTAAGGCCCTTGCTGATTTACACGGCCGGCCTATGTATAGACTTGTAGGGATTAAAGCCCTATTATGTGTAAGTATCCTCTCGGGGCCCCTAATTATCCTATATGACTACGATGGGTCCTAGGGTTTTTTACTGAATCTGCTCATTTCTTTGGCAGGTTGTTTCTGATTCTCGCTCGTCTCACTGGAGCCTACGCGCCCATCTGTTTAACGCCCAAGCCAACGTGGGCCTCTTCGGGGTAAAGTAGCGAGTTTAGACCCTTGGTCCTTTCTAATTTCCCTTTTGTGAAAACTCAGTTCTGAATGGTGTTTCATCTCTTTCCCAGGTGCCCACCCTTCTCCCCTTTCACTACCACTGTCCTGAGGAAGACCCCGGCGTAAGGGATTCACTTACCTACAGTCCTATAGGGGTCGAAACGTCGACATTTTTTATACTAGCCAGTTTCAACAACAGCGAAGTATCACTGTGTTTTTTGATATTTGATCATGGCTATTAGGAATAAGGATATTGTTTGAATTATTTGGCCTATTTAGGAGCCACCTTGTTGTGTAAATAATTATACTGTATGAATCACACTTCTGTATATTCACCCCCTCATCCTCACCCTAATCACAACACGCCCACCCTCCCTCTCCCCTCCTGGGGCACTGTTTTTTAACACTATGTTAACAAATGTATGAATCATTATGAGTCCAGTGTGATTAAATAACACTGCGCACTAAGTACAATACGTTTTTTCTTTCATAGTGATAAATATTGTTTCTTTTTTATGTACATGAAACTAACCACTGGGACCACTGTTCTTATGTACTGTTTGATACCCAGGTCCCAGTGACTGCTTTTGGGTTTACCCTTCTAGGTATCTGTGCGATTACATCAGCACCATTATTATTTACGTTATCATTACCTTATGTTCAACTCTTTAAAGTGAGGTAGGAGGGTTTAGTATTAGGGTGGAGATAATGCTAAGACAAACGTTTAGTGTAGGCAATAGTTTTACAGTTTGTGTGAGGGTAAAGAATTTATTTTGGTTCACTGTAATGCTGAGGATAGGTAAAAATTTAGAGCAACAGAAAGAGTTAGTCAGAGAGAAAAGGTACATTGATTGTCGACAGTAGAAATGAGTTAGTGAAAAAGTAAGGTTTAAGTGTAGGTTTAGTATTAAGAAAAGGTTTAGAATTAGTTTAAGTGTTAGAGTAGTAGTAAGGTTTATGTAAATTGCTCTGTTTGCATTAGGGTATGGGTACGAGTAGGGGACAATTTGAGGGATAGGATAAGTGTTAGGGCTTTGTTTAGGGCAAGGGCAATTGTACGGGTAACTGTAAGGAGAACCCTTTTCATGAATGGATATGATGTGGTGCTGAAGTGTAATGTTAAATTAATTCTAAGTATAGGGAGACAGGGTAGTTGAAGACAGGGGTTTTGAGTTGGCAAGAAAAAGGCAGATGAGGTAGTGGCTGGCGTGATGATGACATAGATCCCTTTAAGGGTTTAGTCATTTTTAAAAAAAATGTGTAGTCTTGATTTACACACACTTCATTCTGATTTACTCACATTTCATCCATAGCCCTTGCTTCCTTGTCTGACATCCTGCCAACTTTTCAACTTTTTGTGCCTTTTGAGCACCACAAACCCTTTTTAGGATTCACCTGCACAGTGCTTGTGAAGAAAAAAATCTGAAAACTGGCTTAGAGCTCACCCATTACTAACCATTAGGTATCCTTGGTTGGCTCCCAAAACACTCTTGTTTCCTTGCTTCTCATTGGCCAGAGCCGCCTCCTCCTTGCTTCTGCTTCCTCCTGGGGCTTCTCTATGTGTCTCTGCCATGGATCAAGAACCAAGTACTGTTCCTGTCTGTGGCCAGAGTCCTTCAATTGGCAGAAGGCTCCTGCACCTACTATTTAAAAAAAACTTTTGACATGCACTCTTCCAGAGTGCATGTGCCTGCAGTCCCTCTCCTCCAACCCCACCCTCCTCCCGCTCTCTATTGGGTTTCCCCCACTCCCGTGCCCTCTTCCTGCTCTCTGTTGATTTTGAGCCACCCCACGCCCTGCTTCCACTGTTTTTCATCCTCCACCCACTCTCCTTTTTCACCCTCCTGTTGCGCTGCTGGGCAACCTGTAAAAAAACATTGACAAAGCCATTAGATTTCGCTTAGGCGAGACCTATTGGCTTTACCATTGCTTGTTCTCCATGGAAGTATTCAAAAACCTGCTCTATACCTCTCAATGGATTACTGGGACACATTGTTGTTAGTCCAATGAACAATTACCATTTTGAAGCCAAATGTCAGGAAAGTAATTAATGTATAATATCATCCTCACCTCCTGTGCCCACCTGGGCCTTTTCCACCTGACCTGCTCATATACATAGGCGGATGCTTTGTCTGGACACTGGGGCCCATATTTATCAAAGGATTGCGTTGCCTTTGTGTCACGCAAAGTGACGCAAGGGTAACACAATCCTTAAGTCAGATTTATCAAGCCACGCAAGGCCACCTTGCTTGGCCTCACTTTGCTTGTTAAATCTGGACTAACACAAGGCAGCGCAAGCCGCTGACTTACATTACTCTGCGCCGAATAGGCATAACATGGGTGTTCCCAAGCATCCACCAATGCTTTTTAGTGCATTCCCAGATGTACCAAGACTAGTAAACCTAGGAATGTGTCAAAACAGTACACCTTCCTCATAGAGGCGCAACAAGGAGAAATATCTTTATTTCTCCTAGTTTCCTATTCCGCACCCTTAGAAAGAGGAAAACACCTCTAAGGATTGCTGTTGTGCATATAACGCATATAACGCAAAGATTGCTTTTGTGCATATAACACAGGCACCCCTTACACCATGGTGCAAGGGTGCCTGCGTTGGAGCTAGACAGCACATAGCACTCCAGCCCAGTGAGAGAGTAAGAATGAACCATATCTTGGTAAATTTGGTGCATTCCTGACCTCTCAATTTGACAAAGTGCAGCAAGTTGTCTTGCTGAGTTGTGCTGCATCAAATAATGATACATCTGGCCCTGGATGTGCCACCATACTAATGTAATTGCAGACGCCCAATGCTAGGATTATGTGATATGATCCATCTTTGCTTATTTTGCGGTCTCTCCCTGTAGCCGGCACCAGCACGTAAATGTAAATGCGTAAAGTTCCTCGATGCTATATGGGTCAAATCTGCACTATGTAAAATGGGAAACAAAAGAATTTATTGTGATGTCAAGCTTCCAAGGAATAACTCCTCCTGTGCTCTTTATTCACACATTCACTTAGAAGTGGGTGCAGCCAGAGAACTTTAAAGACGCATTTTATTCCCTAATAGTAAACAAATGCTTATAACATTTGGCCTTGTTCTGGCCATACTTTTGCTCACTGGAGGCTGTTAAACGTGGCAGGGGGGCTGTGGCGTGCACAGTTCTGTCACTGCTTATCACCATGAGAGCTGCATTACCCGCCGAGCTGGGAAACTGTTTCTATTCATGGAAATGGGCGACCCAGTGAGATGTCAAAATAACCATAGTTTGCCTCGCTAATTAGTGCGCTGGCCCTTGATGTTCAGGTTTCTATTTTTGGTTTGCTTGATTCGAACAAAAGGTTATTTTTAAACTGCATGTCAGGGAGGAGGTGTGGTCCGATGCTTAAAGTACATGTCGTCAGGGCAGGACTGGGAACCCAGAGCAGCCCTGGAAATGTTGTCAGACCAGCCCTCCGTGGGGGAGGGGGTTTGGGTGCAAGCGTGAAGCACTGCTGCTTTTGTTTCTGGGGAGCAATATTGTAGCACCGCTGCAAAACCGGCCCCCAGTAACAAAACAGGCCCAGAATTCACCTCATGGCTCTTTCTTCCACCTCCCTATGCTACCAGTCTCTGCCATTCTTGCAGGTTGTTTTTCATACCTGCTTCCTACCTTTGTCACTGTTTTCCCATCTTTCTCTACTTTCTGTTTATTGGTCTCTGTTTCTTTCTTCTCCAGGTCAAAGTTTGATGATAAAAGGGAATGCCAGTCCTCAAAAATGAATGTTGGCACTCCCTACCTGCAACTACTTGCACAATTTAAGCCCTTCTCCTGGCCATTAATTATAGGAAGGGCAAGAGACCAGCTCCAAAGGCCCTATGATCGGATTCTTACCAGGTTCAAGTGAAATTTCCTTTACCTTTGCATCATTTAACAAATTTCGGTATATTTGCCTTTCACTTGTAACGTGAAATCCCTAAATTAAACTATTGCACCATTTCGTGAAAATTATGAAATATTCACGCCAAAAAATATAGCACGAGCGCATGTGAACAACTTGAATGACCAGACTGTGAGTTGCTGCTGTTTGTGGCGCTTGTCTTTAAAAAGGTATCGAGCCTTGGTTCATGTGAGCTGGAGCTGTGCTAGAATTTCTGAATATCAGTATGTAATTAATTTGCATTTAATTTAAATGGCATTAATTTTCATACCTGTGGTCATCCAGAAAAAGCGGCATGGATCCAGTTCTCGATTATCAGAAGGAGATCCGACAATATATATTAAGTGGTCGCTTTTGACCAGATTATTCCTGAAACCAATTTCCTAATATTAGGCTGCCTGAGGGCTAAGAAAATTTTTCAATCTTGTTATGAAAACTTGCTAAGCAATCTGAGGTTTGTGTCTCTGTGCTGTGCACTAAGAAATAATACCTCTAAATTAATTGGGAATCACAAAATATCCTACAATCACCCAGAAAATGTTGTTGAACCCCCATTTGATGAGTTGGCTGTAATAATAGTGTACAAGGGATAGTCCTAGAATGATTAACTTTCCTTAGATACTACTTTCTCCTTCATGTTAGACAGCGAGAACGAAAGCACGCCTGTGTTTTTTTGGCTTAGCCGTCAGAAAGATTTTAGTCAATACATTAGGACACAATGTACAATCAACACTTGGGGCCCGATTCTGATCTCGCTAGGAAAGCCCTCCGTGCGACTCGGGCCTGGAGGGCTTTCCAAGCGAGACGTGCTGTGCGAGTCCAACCGAGCGAGTACGATGCAACCGCATGGTTACGGACTCAGTTCGGCCAGACTCCCATTAAACTCTATGGGAGCCTGTGTACAGACGCGTACACAGGCTCCCATAGCAAAAAGGGGTGGGTGGGGAAAAGCGTACACCCTGTGGTGGGCACCCCATGGGGCCCTCCACACTGTGCATGCCTGGATTGGGGGGACCCATGGGCACACCCCCGTGACAGATTCAGAGGGTCCTGGGTGAAGGAAGGACGGCTACGGCCCCCGAAGTACGATTCCGACAGCGTTTCGTCTGGCTGAGACCGAGGCGAAGCGGCTGTCCGAATCGTGCATCGTACTCGCTCGGAATTCGGCTCCATTGCGTGGCACGATTCGGCTACGAACGTGTCGGACGGACAGGTTCGGGTTCGTAAACGATTCGCACGGCGCGTACGGGACACTCACATCATACTTGGTCGTTCGGAACGGGGGACGATTCGGACGGAAAGATAGGCTCCGAATCGGATTTGCTCTTTACAAATCCCGTTTGGAGGCCTTCCTTACGAGATCAGAATGGGGCCCTTAATGTTGTCATTAAATTTCTATACGACATAAATCTTACACATGGCTACACAGCAATAAATGCCAATAAATGCAAAATGCATGAAGTCAACATAACGAAATCGTACAGCAATCGCTATTCACATAAATACATATGACTTCATTAATGATCGTGCTATTTCTATAGAGCAAACCTAGCCAAAAAGCCTCAGAGCGCGCCGTAGCATCTATGCAGAGATTCAATCAGAAAGTGAATCTAGTTGCAGAGTGCTGGGTTCTGGGAAGGGATATGAGCTATTTACTGGGTTTTTATGTAGTGTTAAAGAGTATTGTATTTTGCTAATTTTAAAACTGACAAAGCCCTGAGGTAGGCCTGATAGATAAAGGGATGTTTCCGAGATTGGGTGTAGAGCTAGACAAGGCTTGTTTCCTAGATGTTTATTTCTTGCACTTCTTCTACACTCTGATGGTGTTCTGGTCGTTGATATGTTGAGTGCCAATGGAGATGGTGAGCTTGTTAGCCAGACAGCCAGTGTGCTGGTCGGTCGGCTTTATAGATGATGTGCTGCCCTTGAAGGTGGTATTTCCTAGCAGGGCAAGCCAGTGGAGTTTGATTAGGGAGGGGGTGAAGTGATCATATTTCTTCAAGTCCTTGATGAGGTTTGCTGCAGTCTGTATGATCCCTTTAAAAGGGGCCAGTGTGGAGTCTGGGAGGACATGGCCAGTGCATGGCCACCATCCAGATTTAAGAGTATGAGATTTTGAGCAGCATTTCTGAAGTCACATTCTTGGAGCAATGATTACATTTCTTTAGTAGAGAGATCAGCCCAGGCCATCTTGGTATTCTTGGTGATGTGTTTCTTGAGAGTGATCTCCATGTCAAGGATAAATCCAGTGGTTGATTGGTGGGCTTAGAATCAATTCAGATTCAGGTTGTTGAACAAGGTTTGGACTAGTTACTGCTTGTTGTTGTTTGCTAATAGGAGAAATTTGGTTTTGGTGGGAGTAAGTTTCAGGTAGGTGCTGTACATCCATTTGTGAATGAGGTGAAATCAGTGTGTGAGGCTCATCAATTTATCAACACTTTGATGCTGTTATTGGTGAGTAGTGTTTCAAGGGGTTCAATGCAGTGAGTGAAGATGATGGTAAAAAGATGGATCCTTGTGGACTCCACAGGTGATGGTGATAATACACGAAGGGTGCATACAACTTCTTTTTTTTTCTTTCAATTTTATGTTACAACAAGCAAAAGGCTCAATTGAACTACCATATGCATACAAAAGGATTCCATTGAATGCTAACTTAACTGCTATAATCAGGCATTAATAAGGAATCGCCTCTACAGCTTGTAGCATAAAACAGAGAGCCAACAAGTTAAAGAAGAGTTTGAAAACAACAAAAAATAGAGGAAGAAAGAGCAGAGGTACATCAACAGCCTGGGCAGCTCTACATGGTGCGTGGTCAATGGAGAAAAAGATCCTGGCATGCATAGTCAGTGACATCCTAATGATTTTGGGGGCCCTGGGCCAAACATATTTTTGGGGTCCCTGTTGGGAACAGCTTTACATTTATGATCAAATTTCAGCTTTTTTACGCCCTCTTTGGCCAGGTGACCTACACTGCATGGCACACTGGTCCAAATTCTAAATGTGTTTATATCTATTATTCAGGGATAGTGACGTATGTTTTCAATATTGTAATATAGCAGCAGCTTAGTAGTATTATTGCAAATAATCTCTGCGACCAAGGTCCTCTTTTGATCTAAAAGGAACATTTTTATGGATGTTGCATGATGTTAAAAAACAAACGTTTCCGTGCAAAATATCTGTAATAAACTCTCATACATCAATCTTTAAAAACACATTAAAGGAAAATAGTATTTAAAACAATCTATGTTTAAGAATCATTCAAAGTCATCAGGGCAGGACTGTGTGGAGAACAGAGTCGGATGTCTCAGGGGGGCCCTGAAAGGCTAAGGCCCTGGGCCAGAGCCCACTTTGCCCATGCCTTAAAACGTCTCTGTGCATAGTGCTGTCTAGTATGGCAGTCCCTTGGAGGAAGATGGATAGGTATATTATATGAACTAGTCGCCAATTCATGCCCAACAAGGAATTTCTTTAAGCATGTTGAAGAGTGACAAATCCAGGATTACCCATGGCACCCCTGCCCTCGGGGAATTGGCCATAGGTGCTCGTCTATACTACCTCTGACCATGCCAGAAAGACTCAGCCAGTCCTAAGTGTCGTGGCTATTAGGAAACACCAGAGGACAATCCAGGCCCATTCTCCTTCATTGTGAGGTAACTTCATAATTGACCACAGATGTCCCAAGATCTGGAGGGGCAGGCTACAGCAAAGCATAATTATTGGCTCAGTTACGTAATCCATGCCTGTACACTAGGTACCAGGACATGATTGTTCGACACTTAGTCAGAAGCAAAGCCAGTGCCATGAAATTCTTGGTGGCACGGGGGACCTACTTCACGTAGCACAAGAGGACTATCAGTCCGTAGGCTATTGGTTGAAATTGAAGGATTGTTGTTAGTGTGCATGTTATCTGTTGCCAGAATTCATGTATTGATGGGAATAGCCAAGCAAGGTGAATTAAGTCTGCATGCATGACATGACACCTATGGTACTCATGGCTCTTGGTATCTATGCTTTTTCCAGGGTATGCAATATGTTCTGTATAGGAACTTAAAATGAAACGTTTGTGCCTGTAAATGAAGGGGTACATGTGCCATCTGGGCAAAAAGAAATCTCCAACAGTCCACAGATATTTCACTGTCAATGCCCAGTTCACATGCTAATCAGCTACAGTACATGCTCATATTTTAGACCTCGCTAGCCATGAAATGGAGTTGTGTTACTCAATGCCAAATATCAGTGGATAGAATAATCTGTATCAGGGTCTTAAATTCAACGTATCTGGAGAGTTGGATTGCCGCTGAAAGGGCACTCAAGGTCTGGCCTAGTGATGGCATCAGTCAGGGAAAGTATTTCAGATTTACTTCAGTTAATGGAAACACCTGAAATCCCACCGAAATGGATTATCTCACTGACAACTGGTGCTATAATCTCTTCTGGGCTCATGATTTAATTAAATTTCCGAGTACACTGACAGCAGTATGTGGCCCATGCCAAATTTGAGGCCCCTATTAATGTGAGTGAACTAGTACACTAACAGCTCCATGGCTATAACAAATAGCAGGGGGGAGAAAGGGCAGCCCTGCCTAGTTTTCCTACCCACAGCTACCAAGTTAGATGTGAGGCCATTGATCCTAACCCTTGTAACAGGGTGTATAGATAACCCTTGCAACAGGGTGTATAGAGAAGATTAGTTGGCTGCATTATTTAGTCAATCAGACCCAGCCTCCAAAAGTATGTAAAGAAAAACGGCCACTCCAAGGAATCAAAGGCCTTCTCTGCATCAAGAAAGGTAAATATGGTCTTCATTTGCGGGTTCAGCTGATGTATTACCGCAAAAAGAGTATGCAGATTGGAGGCAGTAGATCGCCTAAACACAGACCTGGACTGGTCTAGAAGAATATGACCAGTCATCAGGGGGGCCAATTGACTGGCGACAATCCTTGCCATAATCTGGTTGTCCTCATTTGAGAAGATCGAGGATGGTATGACTGGCATTTGGCGGGATCCTTTCTGGAATTGGGAAGAATCAAAATCATCATCTCACTTAATGACTGAGGCAACTTACCTGTCTCCAAAGCTTCATTATACATTTCAAGAAGTCGTCGAGCCAGTAGTCCTTTTTAAGTTTTGTAAAATTTGCTCAGACTCAACATTTTCTACAAACTTATCCTGTTTCACCATGTTTGCAGACTCTTAACAGACCTGTAAAACGGGAATTATTGTGGCGTGGCAGCACCTCAGGATCCTCATTCATGGCTAAGATTACAGTCAAAAGCTTTTTCATCTTCAGTACTTTCTTGTTGGTGGTCATGGTGTCCTCCTCAAGGTGGGAAATATGACACTCTGCTCAATTCAGTCTAGTATTCTGACACTCAAGCCATTTAGTGAATATGTTCCAGTTTTGCAGAGACCACAACAATCAGACCATCTATTGCTTTCAGGCATGCCTTGAGATTCAGAATTGTGGTGGTATTCAAGTGTGTTGTCTGGTCTAACCCACAACCTAACACAGCCTCGAGCTCACCAGCAGCCATCACCAGGCACCTACTGGTCCTCTGTTGATCAAGTTTATATTGTACTGCTTCAGCATTACATGCCCATTGTCCATAGCATGGCCATTGCATCCACCCATCATCGAGGAGCAGCATAGATGCTAAGAGCAAGTCCATTTACCCCCCACCCCCGGCCAAAGCAGCCACAGGTCTCGTAAGCAGTTATGAATGGTCCCTTGTGACGCCACATCCTTCACCACATAGGTGACCATCATGGGGAGGACAAAATGTGCCACGATGCTTCCAGCTCCTCAATGGTGCAGCTGTTTACTAGGTCGGTTCTCCAGGATCAGGGGTCTATGTCGCTATGTGCACTTTAGTAAAAGAAAGCAACCTCTAACTTGCTCCATTGTCCATGTGGAGGGAGAGGTGTGGTGGCCCTATATGCCAATGTCCACAGTCTCCTTGTGTTACTTGGTTGTTATGACTTGGTGCGGAGGAGGGGGGGGAATGCATAACCCCCAACCACCAGTCCAAGCATGCCCTCCCTCCTGATGGTTCAGGAGTCCCTGCCACCACCGAGTTCCCTGACCCTGCCTCTGTGGTCAGCCCAATAATGTGGTGGCTGAACTTCAAGAGAGTAAGCACTCTGTGTCACCTCCCGTGGCATGGCTGATGGCTCCACCAGGAGACCTGCATCCCTCCTTCAACACTGCAAGTAAGGGTAGGGGAAGAAGTAGAGTGAGGGCCCTGGGAACACACAATAGTATCTCAAGACATAGTGGATGATGCATGGTGCAGCCTCAGGGCATCAGGCCTATGAGGCAAAGACTGCATGTTGAGCCAAGAGCTGTGATCTGCTCTTAAGGTGCCAGTGTTGCACAGGTTCTGTGTGCCCCAGGGTCCCCTTCTAGTCTGTCAGCTGCTACGTACAGTTTCTGCCACCAGGGCTGTTCATTCTCCATGCGATGTGGATTCATTCATCAGCCTGAGTCAAAAGTTTTGCAGTTACGCAGCAATGCTGGTTGACTGTTAAGCAAAAATTTGTATTAGATTTGCAAATATGGGCTTAAGATTGGTAAACCAGCACCATGATCATCTAATAATTTACATGTAGAGAGTTTGAAACTTTGCAAGACAAATTCAGTCTCCGATCCTAAAATAAAAAATAGATAATAACCTGATTACATTAGAAAATAGATCAATTAACTAATAGAAAAATGTTGCCACAAAGCTGCCCGAGGCGAGAGTAGGATTTTATTCTGCCCAACAGAAGCGCTTCCACCTCTGTCTGAAGTAAGTGGACATTTATTTAACCAATGTTAAATATACTCTTCCTTGAAAGCTACAACAAACACCTATAATTAAATGTAATATACAACTACAACCTCATTATATTCCCAATGCAGATATCTCAATAGAAACATTTCAAACTACTTAGATAAAACTGAGCTACCATTCAATGCTTAAAGATAAACTACGTAATAATAAAACAGTATATAAAGGCAAAATACAAACAATTGAACTAAAATAAATGGCAAATGTCTCAATGTTAAACTATAGACTAAAATTATTTTTATATAATTTATCATTCACAAATCCCAAAATATCAAACCAACTAAGATGCAAAGCATTACAAAAAAGGGAAACCCCTATTAACCTACCTAGGCTACACATATTCAAGGGAAAGCACTATAAATTGGCACACCCACATGGAGTGCACTAAATATTACTCTAATTGGTATTATGGCAGTGCAGCTACAGTACATTTCAACATGGAAAATATATTGAGAGTACAACCATGTGCCTTCAGTGGTAGAAACTGAAGTTAAAAACACACTCCAGGACTTAAAAAGGATGTCTCCCCGCTCTACAAATCCTACTTGGACAATATGAAAAGAGTAGGCTCCAAATATCCCATCTTAAGCAGAAAAAGAAAATCAGAGAGAGAAACCACACCAGCACTCAAAAGCTTTTTTTTCATTAAATTGATATTCCACTGTATCGTATTGTGACACACACCAAAGAAGAATTCATTTTCTATGACAGTAAAAGAGAAGATAAAACAGTAATTATTTTCTGTACAAGTAACAATCTATTAACATTGATGCCAGGATACCATTCGGTTAATGGATCGGACATGTAAATCATGCCCTTCTTTTCCACATGTAAACAATCTATCAACAGTACTACAATAACATACCTTTAGTATTTTGCCTCCACCCTAAAAACAATAATACACCATGAATTTAGTTATGTAATACACTATAAAACTAACAAACATATCCCTACCAAAATAATAGTTAACATGCCATGATTCACACAATCCTAAAAATATTACCTGAAAATCAGATACAAGGGTGTAACTTCCATTTCAACCAAGCAAATGGGTGACACATTCAAAAATCCACTCTCAACATAGTTTGCATTGAGCAGCCAATTTGTTTTTTTCAATTTAAAAAGTGTTTCACCCTAGTATTTGTCCCTTCTTTTGAAGCAGAGTAACACTATGCTTTCCTGCTCATTTACTCATATTGTAAAACTAATGAAGATAAATTAAGCCTTTTCCTACACTGCTTCTAAGACACCTGGGTTGGACACATTGAACCTGTCCATGTACAGCTGCCAAACTAGGTTCAAACATCAATACATTTTACATTTATAAAAACCAAATTGACATAATAACTAACTTACCTAGTACCCATTTTGTTCTTTACATACTTAACTTACTTAACAACTAAAAGATTAAGACTAATGGGGTTACCCAGTATCCCGCAGAACCTGGGACTCCTGGTGGTATGTAACAATAATTGGTTCTGTAGGGAGTGTACTATTTCTTCTACAAGACTTATTCAATATCCTGAATCACTAGGAATATGATGAATCAATTGTACAGGTATTAAATTATCACCTAATAAGAAACCATGACACCAACAAGATATGAAATTAAGACACGTATATTGTTCATCATATATCGTGAAAAACTGCAAATAGTAACATTTCAAGGGCACACACAGGACTGTTGTATAACATATACATAAACAAGAAAACAAATACATACAAACTTAAAAGTGTATCAGGTCTGAGACACATTAAATATGAGAGACATTTACAAAGATTAACATAAAATACATAAATGAATCAATATGGTGTCCACAGAAAACATATATATATATATATTCACTGAAAAAACCATAGGTTTCAGGCACGTTATAGTTAGAAATTAGCATTTAAAAAACCTTTGAAATTCACTGAAAAAACCATAGGTTTCAGGAACGTTATAGTTAGAAATTAGCATTTAAAAAACCTTAGAAATTCACTGAAAAAACCATAGGTTTTAGGGACAGTTATAGTTAGTTGGACATTGCACTCGTACAAAACCCGTGAAATTCCCCGTTATAGTTAGTTCAGCTAACCATAACTCGCGCCCCGCAATGCACTGCTGATGACGTCACATATTACATCACTCATGACATGGTCAGTGACATCACTGATGACATCACTGATGACATCTCAAATGACATCACTGATGACATCACTGATGACATCATCCATGTGAAAATTTCATGCATCTTCTCACTCCCTAATATAACTTTTGATACAGCCACTCTAAATTACACACTACCATTCTCAAAACCATAGACACTCCAACACCAATAACTACATACCCACTCACTGATTCTTAGGTCTACACACACATCCACTCACTCACCCGTACAGTCACTCATACTTACGGTCACTCAGTACAGGACTATCATATGCACTCATACACCTATATAGACACTCACACACCGCCACTCATCCATAAAGGTACTCACACACCTAGTCAGTCATGGAAATAATTAATCACACTCCCATTTACTCAGATATACAGTTATACACACACCAGCTCAATTACTCATATAAATACTAGCACATTCTTACGCTCTTATACAATCAATGATACAAGCACACACTCATCCATACAGCCACTCTCACAATAACACACTCTCATTTGTAGCCAATTATGTACTCCAACACACATATATACTACTTTTCACATATGTAGTTACTCACACATGTAACACTGAGATATACATTCACTCACTAACACACCCATACACACACTCACCCACCCATACAGTCCATCACAGATGCACTCTTGAAGCCATGCACCCAGTGAATCACCCACTCACACATCTATGCTCAGTCACACACACCCCACCCACACAAACAATCAGGCACCCATACAGATACTCAGACAACAAATCAATAACCCATATAGACACTCATGTAGCTATTCACAAACCCATGAGCCGCTTACACACCAACAGACACACGGATACAGACATTCACACAGTTTAGTCACTAACCCATGCATTCAGTAAGATACGTTTAATCACTCACTTATAGAGTCAGTCACGCACCTACTAAATCATCCATTCAGACACTTATACACCCACTCATTCTTCAATACGCCTTTCCCTATATATATTAAACATATTTCAACTTTACAGAAACACACAGTCACTGCATGATGTCATCAGTGATGTCATTTGAGATGTCATCAGTGATGTCACTGACCATGTCATGAGTGATGTAATATGTGACGTCATCAGCAGTGCATTGCGGGTGCGCGAGTTATAGTTAGCTGAACTAACTATAACGGGGAATTTCACGGGTTTTGTACGAGTGCAATGTCCAACTAACTATAACTGTCCCTAAAACCTATGGTTTTTTCAGTGAATTTCTAAGGTTTTTAAATGCTAATTTCTAACTATAACGTGCCTGAAACCTATGGTTTTTTCAGTGAATTTCAAAGGTTTTTTAAATGCTAATTTCTAACTATAACATGCCTGAAACCTATGGTTCTTTCAGTGAATTTCAAAGGTTTTTTAAATGCTAATTCCTAACTATAACATGTCTGAAACCTATGGTTTTTTTCAGTGAATTTCAAAGGTTTTGTAAATGACAATTTTTAAATGTATTAATTGTTATATTTATTTTTTTGATACTGATTTACAACATTTTTTTAAACTATTTATTTTTAGATATTTTATTTTTAAATTACATTGTAATTACATTATACATTACATTACAAAATATACTTTCTCAGAATGAATTACTTTAGTTTAAATACTTTGCAAATAGGCAATAGACTTTTAAGTACAGTAGTTACAGTTGTTGCAATGGGCAACACAATTTCAAACACAATGCAACATTGAGCTCAATGTGAATTTTTAGTTAAATGCAATTAGTTACTTTATGGATTACTTTTCTAACCACAGGACTGGATCCTAGATTCAGTCCTGGGACATCTCCTGTAAACAGTTGAGTAAAAGCGTTTTGGTTACAGTAGTGATTTTTAAGGAATATTATTGTATTTTAAAAGTTGACACTTAGAAACTTTTTCACATAGAATCACCAATGTTATCCTATGGGAGGAAATTCACTTAGCAGGTAAGTAGTGTTATCGTTACTTTTTCTTACTCAGTGGTGGATCCTGGATCCAGCACTGGTACATCTCCTGTAAACAGCTGAAAGAATGCGTTTAAGTCATACAGGCGATTTTTAAGGAATATTTGTAGTTTGTGAAAATCGACACTTTGAAACTTTTCTGCTGAAAACCAGACAATGGATTCCTACGGAAGGAAATACAAGTTACTGGTAAGTACGGTTAGAATTACTTGTCAGGATCTGTACTGGGCTCAAAGATGCAGCACTGAGGACTCTCCTGATAACAGGTGAGTAAATTGGAATTCGTAGTTCAGCTGATTTTAGAGGAATATTATAAAGTTCGAAAACTCCACACTTAGAAGAATTTCCAAGTGAAACCAGTCAATGTAAGCCTATGGAAGGAAATTCAAGTTACTGGTAAGTACGGTTTAAATTACTTTTCAGGATCAGTACTGGGCTCAAAGATGCAGCACTGAGGTCTCTCCTGATAACAGGTGAGTAAATCGGAATTTGTAGTTCTGCTGATTTTAGAGGAATATTTGTATGTTTCAAAAATCGACACTTAGAAACTTTTTCAGCAAAAAGCAGGCAATGATATTCTATGGAAGGAAATTCAAGTTACTGGTAAGTACGGTTAAAATTGCTTTTCAGGATCAGTACTGGGCTCAAAGATGCAGCACTGAGGTCTCTCCTGATAACAGGTGAGTAAATTGGAATTCGTAGTTCGGCTGATTTTAGAGGAATATTTGCACAATGGTGAAGGAAGGGGGTGGGGCCTGAGGTGACATGTCTGCAAACACGCCCTGTGGCGCGTTTTAAGTTGGAGAATTAATTCCTCCTCAATCCCGAGGGTCCCTACGGGCCAACTAGCTCACCAGATACCTCCAGTATGCGCCAGAGAGCTTCGTTGCAGAGAGGTGTTCAGAGGCCACGCCCCTTTTGCACCTCTCTGCAACGCAGCTCTGTGGCGCTTTCTGGGCGTACCTGGTGGGCTAGTTGGCCCCAGGACCCTCAGGATTGAAGGGGATTTAATTCCCCATCTTAAAACGCGCCACGGAGCCTGTTTGCACACATGTCACCTGAAGCCCCGCCCCTCCCTTCACCACTGTGCAAACGCGCCCCGTGGCGCGTTTTAAGTTGGGGTATTAAGTCCCCTTGAATCATGAGGGTCCCTGGGGTCCAACTAGCCCACCCTGTACCTCCAGTATGCGCCAGGGCGCTGCGTTGCAGAGAGGTGTTCAGAGGCCACGCCCCTTTACACCTCTCTGCAACGCAGCTCTGTGGCGCTTTCTGGACGTACCTGGTGGGCTAGTTGGCCCCAGGGACCCTCAGGATTGAAGGGGATTTAATTCCCATCTTAAAACGCGCCACGGGGCCTGTTTGCACACATGTCACCTTTAGCCCCGCCCCTCACTTCACCACTGTGCCAACGCGCCCCGTGGCACGTTTTAAGTTGGGGGATTAAGTCCCCTTGAATCCTGAGGGTCCCTGGGGTCCAACTATCCCACCAGGTACCTCCAGGAAGCGCCACAGTGCTGCGTTGCAGAGAGGTGTAAAAGGGGCGTGGCCTTTGTACACCTCTCTGCAACGCAGCCCCTGGCGCATACTGGAGGTTCCTGGTGGGCTAGTTGGCCCCAGGGACCCCAGTATTCAAGGAGAATTCATTCCCCCTCTGCAAACGCGCCAGGGGGCGCGTTTGCAGACTGCTGAGGGAGAGGGCGGGGCCTCCGGCACGATGCCGGTCTTTTTTTTTTTCTTTCTATGGGAGGGGGCCTGCGTGGCCCCCCTTCCCTCGGCCACTTTTGGCCCCGGGGACCCCATCCCCCGGGGCCTGAGGATTTACTTTTTTTTTTTTTTTAAACGGGAAGGGGGCCGCGTGGCCCCCCTTCCCTGGGCCTCTATTGGCCCCGGGGACCCCATCCCTCGGGGCATGCCCACTGTTTTTTTAAAATAAAATATTCAGAGGGGGGCTGCGTGGCCCCCCTCCTCAGGCCATTTAAGGCCCGGGACCCCATCCCCCGGGGCCGGCCTTTACGTTATATTTTTTATTTTTTTTTAATTCCTTTTTTGGGGAGGTGGGCTGTGTGGCCCCCCTCCCGGGCCACTAATGGCCCCGGGGACCCCATCCCCCGGGGCCTGGCCTCTCGTTGGGGACCGTGGGGGGGTCCCCAATCCCCGCACGGTCCCGCCGGCTCCCCGCGTCCTGCGGGAGCCGGCATTGCTTTTCCATTAGGGAGCTGCTGACATGCAGCGCCCCTTATGGAAAAGCAATTCTGCTTGCTTCATTGAAGCGAGAGCAGGTTTCCTGCTCTTGCTTCAATGAAGCAAAGCAAGTTTACAATGACAGGGCGGGAGCCGCGAGGCTCCGTCCTGCCATTGCAAACAGCAGTGTCCCGGGGTGGGCACCCGGGACACTGCAGGAGCCGGCCCTGGGGGTGGCGGTCCCCAGGGCCACCACAGGCTCCAGGAGGGGGCCGCGCGGCCCCCTCCCAACCAATGCACAGCCCCGGGAGGTGGTGGTCCCTGGGGCTCGGGGTCCTAAACGGACCCCACATTTTATTATTTAGTGCCCCGGGAGGTGGCGGTCCCGGGCGTGTGGGGGCTCGAGCCCCCACACAGGTAATTTAAATTTTAAAAAAAGAAGCCCCGGGGGGTGGCGGTCCCCGGGGCTGCGGGGGGGCCGTGTGCCCCCCGCCACCATTATTTTTATAAAGCCCCAGGGGGTGGTGGTCCCCGGGCCTTGGGGGGCCTTAGAGGCCCCCCCATGTTATTAAATTAAACCCCGCATGCTCCCGGGACTTGGCCCACCCGGGGGCCAATTAACCACGAAGCGCGGGAGCCCGCGCTTCGTTTTTTTTTTTATCGGTCGGATCCGCGCACCCAGTGCGTTTTTTGCCGACTTAAAAAAAAATAAAAAAAGTTTTGGGGCCCTGGGGGTCCTTGTAGGACCCCCTGAGCAGGCCTAGGGGGTCAGGGTGTTTCTACCCTGCCCCTTTTTGCGTTTTGCGTAATTTTTTTTACTGTTTTCTTGTGACTCGGTTCTACCGAGTCATCAAGATGGCTGCCAACACTTCCTGGTTTGGAGTGTTGACAGCCAATTAGCATACAGCTCGTCATCGGGAGGGTGCGCGGATCCTCCGCGGCCATAGATATATATGTGTTTTTACTTTTGATTTTCTCAGCAACTACTGAACGGATTTACACCATTTAACAAAAGGGTTCTTTCTGAACCAAGAACTACCTCTTTGCCAAATTTGGTGTAATTCCGTTCAGCAGTTCGGGCTGTAGCCGTGGCTAAAGTTTCCTATGGGAAAATGAATGGGGAAAACACGTTTTGGGACCCCCCTTTTTTCTCGGCCCCCGCTTGACGAATCACCCCAAGACTTTCAGGATAGGAGCGGACCGGAGCGGGCCACAAAGTTTGAAAATTTTACGAAGATTCGTCAACCGACGCAAGAGTTATTTCAAATAGAATGTTGCGGATTTCCTATGGAAAATAGGTCCTAACTATAACTATCTACTGGCGACCGCCAGTAGATAATATATATATATATATATATATATAGTTATGATTTTAGCTGTTAAATGTCTGCCAGAAAGAAATTCACAGAGGGATTCTTGACAGATGTAAACCCATTTGCATGTGCAGAGAGTTTCGTCACAAGTGTGGAGTTCTCTGTACTTGTAAATCCCACTCAAGGGGTCGAAAAATGGTTGTTCTAAGATATGGTTAGCCTTTGAAGTTTTCAAAAGCCCACCAACAAGCACGCTTGAATGCATTTGAAAATCTCTTGTGTTTTCCGCTGGACGGAGGGAAGCAAGATGGCGGCTGGCTAGGCTGCCGCTCGCAGCACAAGCCGTCCTGATCCTGTGAGCTCCCCTGGAAAATGCCCCCTCGGTAATTAACTAGGATGATTCTAGCAGTATTGGACCTCATGCTGAGTTTATTACATGAGAGGGTATGTAAGTGTACCCCTTTGTGTGCAGTAGCCGCCAAACAACAGGAATTAGCACTGACCTGCCGGCAGATATACAGGACGCTGAGCTCCGGTTGCTGTCAAACAGGAGAGCCGTGCGGTGAGCGCTGGGACACAATGAAGCCGAAAGGGCCCCCGCGACTCGTGGCAAGATAGCAACAAACTCTACCACTGGCAGCCCGATGGGGGTCGCACCAGCACCAGCGGTACGCCACATACCGGATCTTTCCACCGCTACAGCAGGCGCAGGAGCAGGAGCAACCCGACAGCCCGGGCGACGTGGGCAGAATGCGACCCGGAAGGATCCCCTGGACAGGAAGGGGAAAGGAGAGACGACGCTCCAGCAACGTCTGCCCGGTCCAACAATTGTGGAGCTGCTTGCCGGCTCCAAGAGGCTGACAAGTCATGCAGGGCATGCTGAGCTGAGCGCAGGATCCAAAACGTTGGAGCAGGAGGAGGAGGATACGGTGGACACAGCAGATATGGAGAAGGGAAACTCTGCCGCCTCACCAACCCTGCAGGTAAAGGAAAATGTAACAGCTGGACCTACAGCGCTCGGTACAGTTGAAACTGATCCTATTTTGACATGGGGCGAGCATGCAGAGGAATATGTGGCAAGAGACACGAACACAGCTGCTATTTGCGGGGGGAAGATATTGGATGGGATAGGGAAGAGCAGGCTGGGTGTAGGAATACCCAAGGCATTGACAAAATAGACTCTTTAAATATAACTGAGAACAATTTAATCAAGCAGATAGAACCCCAGCAAGTTCAACTACCCCTCATAGAAAAAACTTCTAAAAACTTTCTACAAAAAAGAACTAAAAAAACATTGACTACAACAGGGGGTAAAAAACAACCGGGGGCTAAGCTCAACGCACAAGAAACCCATTGTATAAAGGAAACGGATGTAGAGGCAACGGACTATTTCTACTCATTATCGGATGACACAGGTTCAATAGTCGATTCCCTGTCCCTGACGAGTGATAGTGAAGCTGAGAGTGAAAGTTTGCCAGATACTAGTGGAAGAGACTCTGCTGCAACTCTGTGGAAAACTAGCAGGGTAGCAGGTCTCTCTGCCCAAGAAAGGGGGGAAAAAGACGAGATTTAAATTGGGACTACTCACCAACGAACCAGCTTATGGGGGATAAACGAGACCTAATACCCGACCCGGACGCTACATCTATTACAACCATGGATACTATTTTGCAATCGATCATGGCTCACCGGGAAGAGACTAGACAGGATAACAGGCGCTTTCAGGCTGCTATCCGAAAAGTTCAGGGCTCAGTTCGGAAAATCGCCAAAGTATGTAGCGAGATCTCGGACCGCCTAACACAGCTTGAGACAAGAGCCGGGAATCTCGAGACAGATATGGTGGCAACCCAGCTCCAAACCGAATCCCATGATGCCAGACTTATAGACGTGCAGTGGAAACTGGAAGACCAGGAAAATCGCCACTGAAGGAACAATCTGCGATTCCTGGGTATTCCAGAGGACAAAGGAGTCATGGACATCCGCCTCTACATGATCGATCTACTAGCGAAGGCATTTCCCGAGGTTGAAGAATGGAACTGGGCTCACGAAATCCAACAGGCTCATCGCGTTCCCATGACAATAAAACATCCTGCCGGAGCAGATGCGAGGCCCAGAGCCGTGTTAGTCTATTTTGGGAACTATCTCCTCCGGCAGATTATCTTCGAAAAGGCCAGACCAGACTGTAAACGTAAACTAGATGGTATTGAGTTTTTTACACAACCTGATTTCTGTCACGCAACTGTTGAAAGGCGTTGGCGGCTACAAGAGATGATTAATCCTTTTCAGTTAAAGGGCGCACAGGCGTACCTCATGAATCCTGCTAAAGGTTGTAATGGATGATAGATCCCGCTATTTTACATCTGAAATCAAAGCTAAAGAATTTTTGGATGAATTAAATGGAAAAAGCTAGGGAAACTAAATCCTACGACATATTACCAATGTTGGGAGGAAGGAAGGGAGAATGCTCTAGGAACAGGCAAGGTCAGAAGGGGAGAGTTGAGGAGGAGGAAAGGTTTAGGTATGTAGATCGCTTTTTCTCACTGTTGGTTTTTATACTCCCTCTTTTTTCTCTCCAAACCCTAGCTCCCTTGCTAATATGAAAAGCGGTTAGGAGGGTTTTTTTCTTCTTCTTTTTTGTGGGGGCATTTGATTGGGTGTAATCTGTTTTAAGATTGGGTGTATGTAATTGATTTAAGGGGGGGGCTCACGGATCACGGCGCAGCGCTGCCCTATCTCAAACCTGACCACCGGTCTGGAAGCTTCCAGGGGAAGGGTGAGGGCTGGGGGGGGAAGGGAGGGCTTCGGGGTTGGGGGAGGTGAAAGAGGGGTGGGGGTGGGTGGATAAGGCTCCTGTGAGAGCTAGGGGTGGAACCAAGAGGGGGAAAAGCCAGACAAGGTACACTGAAATCGAGAGAATGGATGGAACAGAAGGAACAGATAGACATCAGAAAAGTATGATATATAGATGGTTTTTCCAAATAACCCGATATGGATAAAATGCGGATTTGCTCAGTGAATGTGGGAGGGCTAAGTGACAGAGCGAAAAGAGCCAAGGTATTCGAGATTCTGCGGTATATGAACCCAGAGGTTATCTGTTTACAAGAGACCCATGTCCCATGGAGTAATAAGGATGTCCTTCAAATAAGAGGCTACGAGTTGGTAGCCTGTTCCTCACAGACTTCCATGATTAGGGGAGTTGCAATATTCACTAAATATCAGGCTGGCATTAGTAAACGCACACTGGCGGATAAATGGGGAAGATGGGCAATTGTGACATTAAGTACGGGGGGTGACGATTGGGACTATTTATGCCTCGAATCAGGATGACCCTAAAATCTGGGAGGAGCTTGAGTTGGAGTTTGCTTCTTGGCCAACACTACTAATATTATGTGGAGATTTTAGCATTCACCTTGGGATCTCTCGCGATGTTGGGTTGCACTATAGCGGGAGGAAACCACAGGTAAATCGGGCACTAAATGCTCTTAAGGATAGTCATGGGCTGGTAGATACTTGGGCAGCTAAAAATATCAAGGACCCCGGATATACATACTTTTCACATCCTCATCAAAAATATGTTCGTCTAGATTACTTTTTGGTCCCTGCTAGGATTATTGACGAGGTGGAGATAACCAAATTGCCTCAAATGTTCTCGGATCATAATCTGCTTCTGCTGGAAATAACATGTCAGGGTATGGGAGGGAAACACCGCTGTTGGTCCTTTGATAGGAAATTGCTAGTAGATGAGAAATTTATGAGTCATATTAAAAAATGGACCAGAGAGTTTTTTGATATGAATCGCTTTAGCGCCTCCCGTACTATAGTGTGGGATGCATTCAAAGCTGGCCTAAGGGGGGAAGCGATAAGTTATGTTGGCCAACAGCGGAAGGTGCGTAGGAATGAGATCAACTCCCTAATGACACGGTTGGCACATTTGGAGGTAGAACATACTAATCTGATTCGCAACGGGGGTCAGGAGAGTTTACGTGAGGTGGTGATAAAAACAGCTATCTCTAAATCAGAAATAAATAGCTATTTTCAGATACAAGTGGCCCAGGCGTATCAGCAACATCAAAGAGAGATGTATGAATATGGGGAAATGGCTGGCAGACTACTGGCCCTTCGTACTAGACAGAAGATAACTAGGAATAATATAACTAAAATCCAAAACAACGAAGGGCAGTATGAAACCAACTCTGTAAAGATTATGGGTGTTTTTTAACAGTTCTACCAAACACTATATCAATTAGATCCTACTGATGTTTCACAAATGGCTACTGTAAGGAGCTACCCATTGTTGAGTAAAATTGCCGAAGATATAGGCTTAGAGCTGGAAGCAGAATTCACATTGGAAGAAATAGTGACGGCTCTAAGCCCCTTATCCTCTGGGAAAGCATCTGGGCCAGATAAAATTCCGATCGAGCTGTATAAATTACTTCAATACGATTTGGCCCCCTTTCTACATGATCTCTTTTTAGACACACAATATCGAGGAATTCCACCCAAGTCTTGGCAGGAAACTGATATAATAATCTTCCCCAAGAAGGGGAAACCACCAGAGCTGCCTGGCTCGTACCGCCCTATTTCTTTGATAAATTCGGATGCTAAAATCTACTCGAAAGCTCTAGCCAATCGGCTCCTGAGGGTCATAGCCAAACTAGTTTCGCCATGGCAACATGGTTTTATACCTGGCAGGGGAACTACAGATCACATAAGACAGGTGATCTCCTTATTGGACATAGCCGAGGCTACTGGCGACGGAATGGCTGTGATCCGTCTTGGACGCCGAGAAGGCATTCGACCGTGTGGCATGGCAATATCTTTGGGAATCCCTGTCAGAGAGGGGATTCGGCTCCAAATTGATTACAGCTATTCGGGCGATGTACCATAGACCATATGCCTACAGGTGATGGGGAACACTTCGGGACCAATCGAGGTGGCCAGGGGAACCAGGCAGGGATGTCTGTGCTCCCCAATTCTCTTCGCCATATACCTGGATCCTTTTATAAATCAGATAATCTTGAACTCCGCGATCGAACCAATAATAACTAACAGTTATGAGACTAAAGTGCTGGCCTATGCGGACGACATTGCCATTATTATATCTAAACAAGAGACAGCAATTTTAGAGTTCGAGAGTATGGCGGAGGAATTTGGGAGCAGATCGGGATACAAACTAAATAAGGGGAAGACACAGATAATCTGTACAAGCCATTGTATTATGTAAGACCAGCGCCGGTTAGGATCCGCTATGTACCTAGGGGTCAGGATAGGATCTGATATGGATGCATTATGGTCAAACAATCTTGACCCAGTGCTGGACGATATCAGTACAGAGCTAAGGCGGTTGGATAAACTGCACTTAACAATAGTTGGCAGGGCAATCTACTGAAAATGAAAGTCTTCCCCAGAATATTATATTTATTCCGATCTATCCCCCTAGAACTGTCTTCTATCGCAGGACAGAAAATGAACTCAATGTTCTCGAACTTTATTTGGCATTATCAGAAAACAAGACGTGCACTGAGAACGTTAACTCTCCCGCGGGAGAGAGGCGACTGGGCTGCTCCGAATCTAATATTCTATTGCTGGGCAGCTACCCTGCAGCAGATGGGTAACCTGCTGATAACAGATAGATCTAGAAGTGAGGATGGTTTACCTTCAATCTATCATTTAGCCGTCGGTGAGGAAGCAACGGGGCTCTTCCTTAGACAACTGGAGCCCAGCTACTATAAAAGAACCCGATTTAAATGCTTAAAAGCAGCTTGGAAGGTATGGAATAAGGTTAGTAGAGTATTAAAAATCCCAAAATATAATGGATATACTCCTCTATGGGGCTTTTCATTCCTTCCAGCTGAGATATACGATGGCATGGCTAGGGGGTGGGAACGAGCTGGTATACAAAGGGTTGCGAGCCTATATAATAACAACTTAGAGATCATACCTTTTTCCGAACTAGTCCAGAAATTGGGGATTGATAGTAGGTCATACTTTAAGTATATTCAAATAAGGGGGTGCTTAAAAAAAATCTGGTTATAGGGTCTGATAACCTTGGGGCAATACCACTACTGGATATGATATATCGAGGGGACTGTCGGATTGGGGACAACTATAACATACTAATGGAAACCCTTCCTGACGACCTGGAAAAAGTAGAGACGAAGTGGGCGGACAAATTGGGCGATGATGAGATAGATCTAGATATGTCACTGGAACTGGGGAAAAAACTTTTTTAGCGGCAAAGCTCAACATTACAAGACCTTGTTTAATCTGTATTATACCCCGCGAACCTTTTTGAATGGGGGAAACGTGAGAATGATGAATGCCCAAGGTGCCAACATAGCCCTGCGGATAGCATACATATGTTTTATGCATGTAACACCTTGACTCCTTTAAAAAAAGGTATAGAAATTTTTGGGCAGGAAACAAACAATTGTGTGATTATTCTAAGCCCACCAATGATGCTACTTGGGTATGATAATCGAGCTGAGTTATCAACACCACATAGAGATTTTGTATTCATTACAATAGCAGTAGCTAGGCTATTGATAGCCACGGCATGGAAGGATTCGGAACCTCCCGCATATATAGCATGGCTCCACCGCTTGCTGAGTGTACATGTGCAGGAAATGGCTCTGTATAAAAACAAGGGCTGGCGGGCGAGGGAGAAAGGGGATAAGATCTGGGCACCCATGACGAAATGGCTCAGTAAAAGATGCGAGGAATAATTGACACGAGTATGAGCTGCTTTAACAGAGGAGAAAAAAAAGGGTTTTTCTCTTTGTCCCTTTTCTAATATTATTGTATAACATATGAAATTGGATATTATGGCTTGAGTGTTATAAAGTAAATTGTTATTTGCTAGTAATGAAATGAGTGATATTAACTATGGAATTATGATGTGTTGTTTTTTTTTTTTCCTTTTACCTCTGTACCTTGTGGCTAATAAAAAAATATATAAACAAAAAAAAAATGAATGCATTTGAAAACCCTTCTCATTTTGTTCTGGAAATGGTGGAATCTTAACTCCATCCAGGAGCTGGTATAAATGTGTCTTCAGGGTTGGAAATGGAATGGATATTTGTCAGGGGTGTAGGCGAAGGACTTTCTCTGCAAAGAAAAAAGTGTGTGTTAGCTTGAGGGATCCTATTTCCCCTTTTCAGAGTTGTCCCCTATGGAGAGCTCAGTGGGAATGTCACATGACTTTCCCAGAAGGAAGTTTGAAACCTGCACCTCGTGCAGCTTTCCAGACGTACTTCTGTTTGACTGTTTGAATTTCAGAAAGTTGGAAAATGATATCCAGGCGAAATATCTGCCTACAATTTTCTAGGTTTCTTTGTGAATTGGGCCCAATATATGCAAACTCTTAAGCACAAACAATCAAAGAATCACTATGTACAACGAATAAACTCCCTATGCATTTAAAAACTTATACAGTAACATAAATTTGCTAACTAAATACTAACTACACATCCCCATGTTGGGCCTAGATCTAAAAAACAAACACCCACCAACAAAATAGTAATAAAGCTAACCAAAATATCAATTACCAACAAAACACAGTAAAAATATATTAAATTTCACTGAACTAACCTGTCATTATTAGAAAGAAGAAAAATTAAGATTCCTTACCTGATCCAAAAAACCTGGAACTTGCATCTACCGTTCTCAGCATATGCTGGTCAATAACGTGGAAAAAAAAACTTTACAGGAAAACAAAAAGGCACTTTAAAAAAACGTATGCTACAATTACATTGAAATCAATTGAAAACTAATAAGTATTTTGTCGTACATAAAATGATTAAAAATGTTAATTATTTTTACAAAAACTATTTATTTTGAAAACATACATTAACCCCTTCGCTGCTAGGCCTTTTCCCCTCCTGTGCTAAGCCTTTTTTTGGCTATTTGGGGTAGTGCGCGCTTAGGCCCCTGTAACTTTTTGACCACATAAGGCATCCATGCCAAATTTGCGTCCTTTTTTTCTAACATCATGGGGATTGTAAAGGTACCCAGGGTTTGTGGATTCCCCTGGAGGGGACCCAGAAATTAGTCAAAATACAGCTAAATTTTGTTTTTTTTTGAAAAATGCGAAAAAGGGCTACAGATGAAAGCGTCTTGATTTTTCCCTGCAAATGGCATCAAAAAGGGGTTGTGGTGCTGAAATCACCATCTTCCCAGCTTTCAGGGACAAGCAGACTTTTGTCAGAAAACCAACTTTTTTACACAGTTTTGGCATTTTTCTGGGACATAGCCTATTTTTGCTATTTTTTGTGCTTTCAACCTCCTTCCAGTTAATGGTAGAAATGGGTATGAAACCAATAATGGATCCTGGAAAGCCATACATTTCTGAAAAGTAGACAAAATTCTGAATTCAGCAAGGGGTCATTTGTGTAGATCCTTAAAGTTTTCCTTATAGAAACTAACAGTTAAATAAAGGAAAAATTAGTTGAAAAAAACAGCCATTTGTGTCAACGTTTTCACCTGTAACTTCTTCTAATTATGACAGCTATTTGAAGGCAATATACCGTTATATCCGCTGGACCTTTCTGGTTGTGGGGATATATAGGACTTGTAGGTTCACCAAGAACCCGACGAACCCAGAGCCAATAATTGAGCAGCATCTTGCAATGGTTTTTTATTATGTACCGGGTATATAGCAATTATTTTGGGAAAATGTATACATGGAAAAATTGTTATGAAAGACACCTATGTATTTCTGAAATGGGAACAAAATGTAGATTTTAGAAACAGTAGATATTTGCACATTTCCGAAATTGGGAGTATCCATACTAGCATGAGAATTATAGGTCATTTTTCAAAATGACTTATTTTTTACACATTGTCTTTCATTTGGAAGGCGGAAATGCATCGAAAGTCAATAGGTAATAACAGTTGCTCTACAATTCTGTGTTACCCTAAGTCTCCCGATAAAAATGGTACCTCACTTGTGTGGGTAGCCCTTGTGCCCACAACAGGAAATGGCTCAAAATGCAACGTGGACATACCACATTTTCACAATGAAAAATTACCCTTTTTTTGCAAAGTGCCTAGGTGTAGTTTTTGAACCCTAGCTCTGCCGGCACCTAGGGAAACCTAGCAAACCTATACATTTTTGAAAACTAGACACCCAGGGAATCCAGGATGGGGTGACTTGACTTCCTCCCACCAGGTTCTGTTACCCAGAATCCCTTGCAAACCTAAAAAATTGTCAAAAAAACACATTTTTCCCACATTTCTGTGGTGGAAAGTTTTGGAATCTGCGTGGATCCACAAATTTCCACACACCCCGCGTTCCCCAAAGTCTTACGAGAAAAATGGTACCTCACTTGTGTGGGTCGGCCTAGTGCCTGCGACAGGAAACGGCGCAAAACGCAACGTGGTCACACCTCAATTTCGCAGTGAAAAATGACCCTTTTTTGGCAAAGTGCCTAGCTGTAGTTTTTGAACCCTAGCTCTGCCGGCACCTAGGGAAACCTAGCAAACCTATACATTTTTGAAAACTAGACACCCAGGGGAATCCAGGATGGGGTGACTTGACTGCCTCCCACCAGGTTCTGTTACCCAGAATCCCTTGCAAACATAAAAAATTGTCCAAAAAACACATTTTCCCCACATTTCTGTGGTGGAAAGTTCTGGAATCTGCGTGGATCCACAAATTTCCCCCACCCCGTGTTCCCTAAAGTCTTACGAGAAAAATGGTACCTCACTTGTGTGGGTCGGCCTAGTGCCTGCGACAGGAAACGGCGCAAAACGCAACGTGGTCACACCTCAATTTCGCAGTGAAAAATGACCCTTTTTGGCAAAGTGCCTAGCTGTAGTTTTTGAACCCTACCTCTGCCGGCACCTAGGGAAACCTAGCAAACCTATACATTTTTGAAAACTAGACACCCAGGGGAATCCAGGATGGGGTGACTGGACTGCCTCCCACCAGGTTCTGTTACCCAGAATCCCTTGCAAACCTAAAAAATTATTTTAAAAAACACATTTTCCCCACATTTCTGTGGTGGAAAGTTCTGGAATCTGCGTGGATCCACAAATTTCCACCCACCCCGCGTTCCCCAAAGTCTTCTGAGAAAAATGGTACCTCACTTGTGTGGGTCGGCCTAGTGCCCGCGACAGGAAACGGCACAAAACGCAACGTGGTCACACCTCAATTTCGCAGTGAAAAATGACCCTTTTTTTGCAAAGTGCCTAGCTGTAGTTTTTGAACCCTACCTCTGCCGGCACCTAGGGAAACCTAGCAAACCTATACATTTTTGAAAACTAGACAACCAGGGGAATCCAGGATGGGGTGACTTGACTGCCTCCCACCAGGTTCTGTTACCCAGAATCCCTTGCAAACATAATAAATTGTCCAAAAAAACACATTTTCCCCACATTTCTGTGGTGGAAAGTTCTGGAATCTGCGTGGATCCACAAATTTCCACCCACCCCGCGTTCCCCAAAGTCTTACGAGAAAAATGGTACCTCACTTGTGTGGGTCGGCCTAGTGCCTGCGACAGGAAACGGCGCAAAACGCAACGTGGTCACACCTCAATTTCGCAGTGAAAAATGACCCTTTTTTGGCAAAGTGCCTAGCTGTAGTTTTTGAACCCTACCTCTGCCGGCACCTAGGGAAACCTAGCAAACCTATACATTTTTGAAAACTAGACACCCAGGGGAATCCAGGATGGGGTGACTGGACTGCCTCCCACCAGGTTCTGTTACCCAGAATCCCTTGCAAACATAAAAAATTGTCAAAAAAACCACATTTTCCCCACATTTCTGTGGTGGAAAGTTCTGGACTCTGCGTGGATCCACAAATTTCCCCCCACCCCGCGTTCCCCAACATCTTACGAGAAAAATGGTACCTCACTTGTGTGGGTCGGCCTAGTGCCTGCGACAGGAAACGGCGCAAAACGCAACGTGGTCACACCTCAATTTCGCAGTGAAAAATGACCCTTTTTTTGCAAAGTGCCTAGCTGTAGTTTTTTAACCCTACCTCTGCCGGCACCTAGGGAAACCTAGCAAACCTATACATTTTTGAAAACTAGACAACCAGGGGAATCCAGGATGGGGTGACTTGACTGCCTCCCACCAGGTTCTGTTACCCAGAATCCCTTGCAAACATAAAAAATTGTCAAAAAAACCACATTTTCCCCACATTTCTGTGGTGGAAAGTTCTGGAATCTGCGTGGATCCACAAATTTCCCCCCACCCCGCGTTTCCCAAAGTCTTACGAGAAAAATGGTACCTCACTTGTGTGGGTCGGCCTAGTGCCTGCGACAGGAAACGGCGCAAAACGCAACGTGGTCACACCTCAATTTCGCAGTGAAAAATGACCCTTTTTTGGCAAAGTGCCTAGCTGTAGTTTTTGAACCCTACCTCTGCCGGCACCTAGGGAAACCTAGCAAACCTATACATTTTTGAAAACTAGACACCCAGGGGAACCCAGGATGGGGTGACTTGACTGCCTCCCACCAGGTTCTGTTACCCAGAATCCCTTGCAAACATAAAAAATTGTCAAACAAAACCACATTTTCCCCACATTTCTGTGGTGGAAAGTTCTGGAATCTGCGTGGATCCACAAATTTCCACCCACCCCGCGTTCCCCAAAGTCTTACGAGAAAAATGGTACCTCACTTGTGTGGGTCGGCCTAGTGCCTGCGACAGGAAACGGCGCAAAACGCAACGTGGTCACACCTCAATTTCGCAGTGAAAAATGACCCTTTTTTGGCAAAGTGCCTAGCTGTAGTTTTTAACCCTACCTCTGCCGGCACCTAGGGAAACCTAGCAAACCTATACATTTTTGAAAACTAGACACCCAGGGGAATCCAGGATGGGGTGACTTGACTGCCTCCCACCAGGTTCTGTTACCCAGAATCCCTTGCAAACCTAAACAATTGTCAAAAAACCACATTTTCCCCACATTTCTGTGGTGGAAAGTTCTAGAATCTGCGTGGATCCACAAATTTCCACCCACCCCGCGTTCCCCAAAGTCTTACGAGAAAAATGGTACCTCAATTGTGTGGGTCGGCCTAGTGACTGCGACAGGAAACGGCGCAAAACGCAACGTGGTCACACCTCAATTTCGCAGTGAAAAATGACCCTTTTTTGGCAAAGTGCCTAGCTGTAGTTTTTGAACCCTACCTCTGCCGGCACCTAGGGAAACCTAGCAAACCTATACATTTTTGAAAACTAGACAACCAGGGGAATCCAGGATGGGTTGACTGGACTGCCTCCCACCAGGTTCTGTTACCCAGAATCCCTTGCAAACATAAAAAATTGTCAAAAAAAACACATTTTCCCCACATTTCTGTGGTGGAAAGTTCTGGAATCTGCGTGGATCCACAAATTTCCCCCCACCCCGTGTTCCCTAAAGTCTTATGAGAAAAATGGTACCTCACTTGTGTGGGTCGGCCTAGTGCCTGCGACAGGAAACGGCGCAAAACGCAACGTGGTCACACCTCAATTTCGCAGTGAAAAATGACCCTTTTTTGGCAAAGTGCCTAGCTGTAGTTTTTGAACCCTACCTCTGCCGGCACCTAGGGAAACCTAGCAAACCTATACATTTTTGAAAACTAGACACCCAGGGGAATCCAGGATGGGGTGACTGGACTGCCTCCCACCAGGTTCTGTTACCCAGAATCCCTTGCAAACCTAAAAAATTATTTTAAAAAACACATTTTCCCCACATTTCTGTGGTGGAAAGTTCTGGAATCTGCGTGGATCCACAAATTTCCACCCACCCCGCGTTCCCCAAAGTCTTCTGAGAAAAATGGTACCTCACTTGTGTGGGTCGGCCTAGTGCCCGCGACAAGAAACGGCGCAAAACGCAACGTGGTCACACCTCAATTTCGCAGTGAAAAATGACCCTTTTTTGCAAAGTGCCTAGCTGTAGTTTTTGAACCCTACCTCTGCCGGCACCTAGGGAAACCTAGCAAACCTATACATTTTTGAAAACTAGACAACCAGGGGAATCCAGGATGGGGTGACTTGACTGCCTCCCACCAGGTTCTGTTACCCAGAATCCCTTGCAAACATAAAAAATTGTCCAAAAAAACACATTTTCCCCACATTTCTGTGGTGGAAAGTTCTGGAATCTGCGTGGATCCACAAATTTCCACCCACCCCGCGTTCCCCAAAGTCTTACGAGAAAAATGGTACCTCACTTGTGTGGGTCGGCCTAGTGCCTGCGACAGGAAACGGCGCAAAACGCAACGTGGTCACACCTCAATTTCGCAGTGAAAAATGACCCTTTTTTGGCAAAGTGCCTAGCTGTAGTTTTTGAACCCTACCTCTGCCGGCACCTAGGGAAACCTAGCAAACCTATACATTTTTGAAAACTAGACACCCAGGGGAATCCAGGATGGGGTGACTGGACTGCCTCCCACCAGGTTCTGTTACCCAGAATCCCTTGCAAACATAAAAAATTGTCAAACAAAACCACATTTTCCCCACATTTCTGTGGTGGAAAGTTCTGGACTCTGCGTGGATCCACAAATTTCCCCCCACCCCGCGTTCCCCAACGTCTTACGAGAAAAATGGTACCTCACTTGTGTGGGTCGGCCTAGTGCCTGCGACAGGAAACGGCACAAAACGCAACGTGGTCACACCTCAATTTCGCAGTGAAAAATGACCCTTTTTTTGCAAAGTGCCTAGCTGTAGTTTTTTAACCCTACCTCTGCCGGCACCTAGGGAAACCTAGCAAACCTATACATTTTTGAAAACTAGACAACCAGGGGAATCCAGGATGGGGTGACTTGACTGCCTCCCACCAGGTTCTGTTACCCAGAATCCCTTGCAAACATAAAAAATTGTCAAAAAAACCACATTTTCCCCACATTTCTGTGGTGGAAAGTTCTGGAATCTGCGTTGATCCACAAATTTCCCCCCACCCCGCGTTCCCCAAAGTCTTACGAGAAAAATGGTACCTCACTTGTGTGGGTCGGCCTAGTGCCTGCGACAGGAAACGGCGCAAAACGCAACGTGGTCACACCTCAATTTCGCAGTGAAAAATGACCCTTTTTTGGCAAAGTGCCTAGCTGTAGTTTTTGAACCCTACCTCTGCCGGCACCTAGGGAAACCTAGCAAACCTATACATTTTTGAAAACTAGACACCCAGGGGAATCCAGGATGGGGTGACTTGACTGCCTCCCACCAGGTTCTGTTACCCAGAATCCCTTGCAAACATAAAAAATTGTCAAACAAAACCACATTTTCCCCACATTTCTGTGGTGGAAAGTTCTGGAATCTGCGTGGATCCACAAATTTCCACCCACCCCGCGTTCCCCAAAGTCTTACGAGAAAAATGGTACCTCACTTGTGTGGGTCGGCCTAGTGCCTGCGACAGGAAACGGCGCAAAACGCAACGTGGTCACACCTCAATTTCGCAGTGAAAAATGACCCTTTTTGGCAAAGTGCCTAGCTGTAGTTTTTAACCCTACCTCTGCCGGCACCTAGGGAAACCTAGCAAACCTATACATTTTTGAAAACTAGACACCCAGGGGAATCCAGGATGGGGTGACTTGACTGCCTCCCACCAGGTTCTGTTACCCAGAATCCCTTGCAAACCTAAAACATTGTCAAAAAAACCACATTTTCCCCACATTTCTGTGGTGGAAAGTTCTAGAATCTGCGTGGATCCACAAATTTCCATCCATCCCGCGTTCCCCAAAGTCTTACGAGAAAAATGGTACCTCAATTGTGTGGGTCGGCCTAGTGACTGCGACAGGAAACGGCGCAAAACGCAACGTGGTCACACCTCAATTTCGCAGTGAAAAATGACCCTTTTTTGGCAAAGTGCCTAGCTGTAGTTTTTGAACCCTACCTCTGCCGGCACCTAGGGAAACCTAGCAAACCTATACATTTTTGAAAACTAGACAACCAGGGGAATCCAGGATGGGTTGACTGGACTGCCTCCCACCAGGTTCTGTTACCCAGAATCCCTTGCAAACATAAAAAATTGTCAAAAAAAACACATTTTTCCCACATTTCTGTGGTGGAAAGTTCTGGAATCTGCGTGGATCCACAAATTTCCACCCACCCCGCGTTCCCCAAAGTCTTACGAGAAAAATGGTACCTCACTTGTGTGGGTCGGCCTAGTGCCTGCGACAGGAAACGGCGCAAAACGCAACGTGGTCACACCTCAATTTCGCAGTGAAAAATGACCCTTTTTTGGCAAAGTGCCTAGCTGTAGTTTTTGAACCCTACCTCTGCCGGCACCTAGGGAAACCTAGCAAACCTATACATTTTTGAAAACTAGACACCCAGGGGAATCCAGGATGGGGTGACTGGACTGCCTCCCACCAGGTTCTGTTACCCAGAATCCCTTGCAAACATAAAAAATTGTCCAAAAACCACATTTTCCCCACATTTCTGTGGTGGAAAGTTCTGGAATCTGCGTGGATCCACAAATTTCCACCCACCCCGCGTTCCCCAAAGTCTTACGAGAAAAATGGTACCTCACTTGTGTGGGTCGGCCTAGTGCCTGCGACAGGAAACGGCACAAAACGCAATGTGGTCACACCTCAATTTCGCAGTGAAAAATGACCTTTTTTGCAAAGTGCCTAGCTGTAGTTTTTGAACCCTACCTCTGCCGTCACCTAGGGAAACCTAGCAAACCTATACATTTTTGAAAACTAGACACCCAGGGGAATCCAGGATGGGTTGACTTGACTGCCTCCCACCAGGTTCTGTTACCCAGAATCCCTTGCAAACATAAAGAATTGTCAAAAAAACCACATTTTCCCCACATTTCTGTGGTGGAAAGTTCTGGAATCTGCGTGGATCCACAAATTTCCACCCACCCCGCGTTCCCCAAAGTCTTACGAGAAAAATGGTACCTCACTTGTGTGGGTCGGCCTAGTGCCTGCGACAGGAAACGGCGCAAAATGCAACGTGGTCACACCTCAATTTCGCAGTGAAAAATGACCCTTTTTTGGCAAAGTGCCTAGCTGTAGTTTTTAACCCTACCTCTGCCGGCACCTAGGAAACCTAGCAAACCTATACATTTTTGAAAACTAGACACCCAGGGGAATCCAGGATGGGGTGACTGGACTGCCTCCCACCAGGTTCTGTTACCCAGAATCCCTTGCAAACATAAAAAATTGTCAAAAAAAACACATTTTCCCCACATTTCCACACAAGTGAGGCACCATTTTTATCGGGAGGCCTGGGGGAACGCTGGGTGGTAGGAAATTTGTGTGAGGCCAGTGATGCCACACTTTCCCACACAAAAATGTGTGAAAAAAGTGATTTTTTCAGCTAAAATTGAGGTTTGCAGGGGATTCTGGGTAGGAAACGTTGGGGGATCCACGCAAGCCATACCTCCCTGGAAGCCCCCGGGTGTCTACTTTTCAGAAATGTGTGGGTTTGGTAGGTTTCCCTAGATGGCCGCCGAGCACGGGGCCAAAAACCCAGGTGACCCCCCTTGCAAAACCAGGTGGTTTTGTGAAAGGCCATTTTGAGGTCGCCTCACTACATTGTGGGCCCTTGCCTGTCGCGGGTACTTGGGCCTCCCACACAAGTGAGGCACCATTTTTATCGGGAGACCTGGGGGAACGCTGGGTGGTAGGAAATTTGTGTGAGGCCAGTGATGCCACACTTTCCCACACAAAAATGTGTGAAAAAAGTGATTTTTTCAGCTAAAATTGAGGTTTGCAGGGGATTCTGGGTAAGGAAACGTTGGGGGATCCACGCAAGCCATACCTCCCTGGAAGCCCCCGGGTGTCTACTTTTCAGAAATGTGTGGGTTTGGTAGGTTTCCCTAGATGGCCGCTGAGCACGGGGCCAAACACCCAGGTGACCCCCCTTGCAAAACCAGGTGGTTTTGTGAAAGGCCATTTTGAGGTCGCCTCACTACGTTGTGGGCCCTTGCCTGTCGCGGGTACTTGGGCCTCCCACACAAGTGAGGCACCATTTTTATCGGGAGACCTGGGGGAACGCTGGGTGGTAGGAAATTTGTGTGAGGCCAGTGATGCCACACTTTCCCACACAAAAATGTGTGAAAAAAGTGATTTTTTCAGCTAAAATTGAGGTTTGCAGGGAATTCTGGGTAAGGAAACGTTGGGGGATCCACGCAAGCCATACCTCCCTGGAAGCCCCCGGGTGTCTACGTTTCAGAAATGTGTGGGTTTGGTAGGTTTCCCTATGTGGCCGCCGAGCCCCGGGCCAAAAACCCAGGTGACCCCCCCTTGCAAAACCAGGTCATTTTGAGATAATGTGTTGTTTATTTCTGCAGCGTGAAAATTTTGGCACAATATTGCAAGGAAAATGTGACAGACATTTTGAGGTTTGCAGGACATTGTGGGTACCATAACTTGTTGGGATCCACAAGAGAGATATCACCATGTACTCCCATGGGTGTTTCGTTTACGACAATATCTACAGTTGGTAGGTTATTCTTAGACGGAATGTACACCTTGGCAGACAGACTAAAAAGACAAAGATTACTGCACAGCCATCTATTCCTCAAGCACACACACATACTGGTTGGATTTGGCACGAGGGCAAGTGATGGTTCAGTATATACAATTTTATTAACAAGAGATTTCACAAAAATGAAATGCACTGTCAATAATTGAAAGGAAAAAAACGGAACCAGTGACTCGCAGCTCGTGAGCTGTAAAGCCACGTCAAGGCCCCAACCGCTTTACAGGCCATTCACACACCTTTCATACGTGATACACACAAGACCATTCACACCCCCAGGCACGAAACAAACACATTACAACATTCACAAAAAGGGACAAGGTACACCCTGCTTGAGAAAGACAAAAAAAAAATATTACTGCACAGCCATCTAATCCTCAAGCACACACACACATACTGGTTGGATTTGGCACGAGGGTGAGTGATGGTTCAGTATATACAATTGTATTAACAAGTGATTTCACAAAAATGAAATGCACTGTTAATAATTGAAAGGACGAGAAACTGAACCATTGACTCACAGCTCGTGAGCTGTAAAGCCACGACAAGGCACCAACCTCTTTACAGGCCATTCATACACCTTTCATACGTGTGACAAATACAAAACCATTCACACCACCAGCCGCGGGCCCATCACATTACAACACTCACACCAGCAGACAGCGCCATTCAAGGGCCCATCACTTTCACACGCCCACATTCCTAACACAGCAACCACACAAGCTGATGGATTGCATGGAGTGTCGCTCGGCTAGCAGTGTGTGTAGTGACCAGCAGCAAGTCACTACTCACACACTGATTAACACACAAAGCCTCTCCTAATTGTAGACCTAATTGCTAATATGTCTTCTATATGAGTGTAGACATCTCACAAAAGGTAAAAGACTGGTCTCACACACCACCTGGTGTCATGCTTCATCATTGGCCAGTCCTCGCCCTCTAAAAACTTGGTTTGATAGAGGGCGGGCATACACCTGAAGACAGGGATGCACTTCTAAAACTAATCAGTTTGAGGTGGAGGCTGCCTACTCCTAATACCCCGTGCCTCTAGTTCCCTACCCTGGATCGCTTCCAGGTTGTTGTGGTTGAAGACTACTCACACACTGCCAGCCGAGCGCCAGTCCACGCACACTGCCAGCCAAGCGCCACTCCACGCACACCGCCAGCCAAGCGCCACTCCACGCACACCGCCAGCCTAGCGCCACTCCATGCACACCGCCAGCCTAGCGCCACTCCACGCACACCGCCAGCCAAGCGCCACTCCACGCACACCGCCAGCCAAGCACCACTCCACGCACACCGCCAGCCAAGAGCCACTCCCCGCACACCGCCAGCCAAGCGCCACTCCACGCACACCGCCAGCCAAGCACCAGCCTACACACACCACCATCACATTTAGGATTTTTTTATACAAAAAGAAAACACAAACAAATTGCAAATAGATACAAATCTACTAACACAAAATCAGAAACTAAATACATTGCACTAATGCCAACCTTGAAACAGAACAACAATTCTTAAACATTACAGACCAGGCAGTTCACTTTACCACTCATGGTTGCTCCCAATAATTCTTTTGCTTGTGGTACGCTCTATAACAAGCAGGCACACACAGCCCAGGGTTAGAAGGACACTCAGGGCAGTACATACGAGTCTCCTTCCGCGTACCTCTTCGCCAACAGACTCTACATCTCCTAGTGGGAAAGTCTTTTGAGGGTGTAGGAGGAATGTGATCAGGAAAGTGGCGATCTTTCAATCGAGCCACATCCTCCACCACTCCAACTCTAGGAACACTTGCCTGTTCCACAACAACAAGGCTGCCTATGACAGACTCCTGAAACTGAACAAAAGTCAACTTTGATGCAGGAGAACACTCCTTGAACACAACAAAAGCATTGAAAGTTGCTAAATTGAAGAGATGGATGGCCAACTTCTTATACCAAATGTAAGACTTACGAATAGCAGTGTAAGGTTCCAACCTCTGATCTACTCTATCAACACCACCCATGTGCTTATTGTAGTCTAAAATGCACACAGGTTTGCGCACTTCAGCAATCTGACCCCAAACAGCCACAGGTGAAGTACTCTCATCATGGATGGTAGTCAGCATGTACACATCCCTCCTGTCCACAAATTTCACAGCTAGCAGTTCCTCACTACGCAAGGCACTGCACTGTCCCCTCTGAAGTTTTTTGCAAACAAGCTCTTTTGGATAACCTTTACTGTTAGAGCGGATTGTGCCACAAGCAAAAGTGTCCACTTTGAACAATTCCTTAAACAATTGCACAGCAGTGTAGAAGTTATCAAGGTACAAATGGTGGCCTCTGTTAAACAGTCCTCTAGCAAGATCCCACACAATTTTCTCTGAAACTCCAAAAGTGGACGGACAACCAGGGGGTCAATAGTGGAATCCCTACCAGTGTACACACGCAAATTAAAAACATATCCTGTCCTACTCTCAGACAACATATACAGCTTAATTCCATAGCGTGCCCTCTTGCTAGGAATGTACTGCCTAAAAACCAAACGGCCCTTGAACAGGACCAAAGACTCATCAATAGATATTTCTTTCCCTGGAGTATAGATCTCTGAAAATCGATCTACAAAGTGATCAAGAACAGGCCGGATCTTAAAAAGACGGTCACATTCAGGGTGATCTCGTGGCAACGCCAAACCATTATCAACAAAATGCAGCATCCGAAGCAAAAGTAAATACCGATCACGAGTCATAACTGCAGGAAATATGGCCGTTGCCATCAAGGGACTGGTAGACCAATATGAACCCATGGACGGCTTCCTTATCAAACCCATCAAAAAAGTCAAACCCAAAAACTTCTTCATCGCTTCCAGATTTGTGGGACTCCACCGGGTAGCTCTAGAATGGGGCCTAAGTCTGGCACTGTTGTCCCTCAAAAACTGTTCAGCATACAAATTAGTCTGCTCAACAATCTCACCCAAAAATACATCATCCATAAACAACTGAAAATACTGTATAGGCAAATAATGTTCACAATCCACTCTACACCCTGCATAACCACCAAAGGCAGGCAACACCGGCTGCACCATGTTTGGATCAACCCAGAGTCCAGCACTTCCAGTAGGAAGCCTAGCAGCCCCAGGCTGCAATCCAGATGCCTCTTGCACCATCGGCACAGTAGTATCCTCCTCTAAATCAGGCACTTCATCTGCACTGAGAGTACCTTCATCATCCGATGATTCCATGTGGAGAGAAAACTCACTGCCTGAATCTTCCCTCCTCTCTCCTCAGACGCACTGTCAGTCTCATAATCCTGCTCAGAGGAAGATTCAAGAAGCAAACCAACCACCTGCTGAGCAGTAATTCTACGGCTAGCCATAATGCTTACTAATAAAGGTTACTTGTCAAACAAGTCAACAACAACAAACCCTTTGTAAAAAAAAGAAATAAACAAAATGTAGCTTTATCACAAAGACCTATATACTCCAACACTATACCACTCACGTGACAGAAGCAGCTAGACTCACCACCACCTACTCTGCACAGACACAGTAAGGATCAACAATATCCCACTAAAAAAGAAGAAGAAAAAAATTACACATAAGACAATGCAAAACATCGCAAAGAATTTCATGCTCTGAACACTAACAAATATGCTGCCATTATGGCACCACTTACAAAAAAATTCATTCATGCATGACAATAATACTCATTTGGAGTACACACAACAAAAATATTTTTCTTACCAAATAAATGCAATTACGCAAAACTGCAGAACCACCACTGCCGAAACCGCAAACAGGAATCAAAAGCTTTACACTAGAATAAAAAGGAGAAAAAAAACATTACAATCACATATGCAAATAATGCACCAGTCCACACACAATCCACCAGCCAAGCTAAGGGGTAGGTGGGCCTAACAGTATAAATAAAATATTCACCCCCGTAAAAGGGGAGCAACCCTTGCCCTTTTGGCCACTCCCCAACACAAAAATTTAAAAAAACCCTGGTGTCTAGTGGCTTCTGCCCTCCTTGGGGGCAGATGGGCCTAAAAACATACTGCTATTCTGCCACCCAAGGGGTCACTCTCCACAAATAAAAGCCTGGTGGACTAGTGGGAAGATACCTTTATCTTCCGCACACGATCTCTCACTACTCAACTCTACTCTCAACTCTATTCACAACTGGATGTTAGCTCACCAACTCATTCTGAATCCCGCCAAAACTGAATTCCTCCTCCTCTCTACCTCTCTCTCACCTCCTCCTGTTCAATCTTGGATGGATCAGCTGAACCTACTCAACAACAAACCCATCATTGTTGACAGCGCTAAATCCCTAGGTGTCATCCTTGACAAAAGACTCAACCTAATCTCCCACATCAACTCTATTGCTAAGAACGCACGTTACCAGTTGCGCCTTCTACGGGGGATCCGTCGGTTCTTCCCGGAGAAAGACTTAAAAACCTTGGTACAATCTCTGGTTCTCTCAAGACTGGATTATTGCAATTCTCTTCTGACGGGCCTACCCAAATCCCACCTCTCCCCTCTCAAATCCATCCTCCATTCAGCAGCTCGCCTCATTTCAGGGTCTAAACGAAGCGACCACGTCACTCCTATCCTCTCTTCGATGGCTTCCGATCGAGGCAAGATCGATTTACAAAACTGCCTGCATCACACACAAAGTCTTACAAACCTCCTCCCCTCGTTACCTGGCAAATAAATTGAAATTGTCCGGTGGCTCTCGCCCTTCTCGCAATGCGGCAAAGCTTCTGCTTGAGCCCACCCCCCGTCTTCAAAAAGGGAAAGATCGATGGCGCAATCCTTCTCAGGAAATGCGGTGAGAATCTGGAACTCGCTTCCCCCATTGCTCCATGCCACCTCCTCTACCCGGATCTTCAAAGCTGACCTCAAATCTCTTCTCTTCCAAAGACACTTTCAGAACTAATACTTTCACTCTCAGCCCCCTCTAGGAAGTTCGCTCTTCATTGTAAATTTGTACTTTTTCCTGTACATTCCTCACCCTTGCGTGCTGGAGTTTATGTACCCTTCTACCTATACACACACAGTGTAGATGTAGTTCACAAACGCAGATATATTCTAAATTTACCTAGTCCAGTCCACATAACCTGTGTCTCTATGTAGGCAATACACGTGTCCTGCTGACACTCCTCATGCACTGACCAGCACCTATATAAATCCCCCGTGCACACAGTCAACATGCATATGCATTGTACAAAAATCCTGCAGCGCAAAGCTGAACACCAGTGCACATTAATTACCCACCTACACAATACGCTCACCGGTGTGAATTGGGATCAGTTTGAATTGACGCGTCCTAGCCACATACCAATAATAACTTTGTGGTCTACTGCCCATTTACATTTCATGGAGAAGCAAATTAAAATAAAATAGAAGCTGGGGTGTACACACACACACACACACACACACACACACACACACACACACACTCTCTCTCTCTCTCTCTCTCTCTCTCTCTCTCTCTCTCCCTCCCTCCCTCCCTCCCTCCCTCCCTCCTGCCTAGTGGGCATTCCTGCTGCACGATCACATGATCGTGCAGCAGGAATGCACAAAAGAGGCATCGGGGGAAAGGAAAACCCTTTCCTTTCCCTTGATGCCTCTTTTGATACAAACCCCCCCTCCCCGAGCCAACCCTCACCTGATTTCCCCGAAGCGCTGGAAGCAAATGGCTTCCAGCGCGTCGGGGAAGAAAGGGAAACCCTCAATGATGTCAGCGCGCCTCGCGCGCTGACGTCATTGATGGGGCGGGGGAGGCAGGGGAAGCCCTTCCCCTGCCTCCCCCAAAAAAACCTAACGATCGGATTTCCACGGGGGAGCGCCAGCGCTTCCCCGTGGGTGGTCTTATGACGAGCTGGACTCGTCATGAGCACACGAGCACTGTGTGCCATGACGAGTCCAGCTCGTCATAAGCACCGAAGGGGATAAAGGGTCAGAGCAGGATCTCAGCGGCAGACGAGGAGAAGGAACCTCCTGGTCACAGGAACTACACGAGCATTGCGCTCGAGAAATTCAAGGATGCAAAGACCTCCATCAAGGATTACAGCTAACTTTTCAGGGTGTAAATGGAGAGAAGCCACATCTGCTTAACCACGCTCACGAATTCTACACGAGAATTGCGCTCGAGAAAATGAAGGATGCAAAGACCTCCATCAAGGATTACAGCTAACTTTTCACGTTGGAAATGGAGAGAAGGCACATCTGCTTAACCACGCTCACGAATTCTGCACACCTGCCCTGCATATTTATCCAAGAAGATGCCACCGTTTTGTGCAATACCTCTACTCAACTGTAGTACTGTCTACTGGCTAATCAGTAAGTGTTACCTCGTTGGGTAAATGTATAGTGCCTTTCCTACACTACAGCTGCGTAAAGGACCAGAAGAATTGTCTCCAGTGACCTGTGTGTCTGTAATTTTGCCACTGCGCCGAAAGCGCCGGGAACCTTTGATTAAGCTGTCCATCATAGTGGGGAAAGGGCGGGCAGACGTTGCATACCGCTAGTGTATGTGTGGCGGGGCCAAACGAGCGGGGCTTCTAGGCCCGTTCACATGCCTCTTGTTTATAAAGGGTCAGAGCACGATCTCAGCGGCAGACGAGGAGAAGGAACCTCCTGGTCACAGGAACTACACGAGCATTGCGCTCGAGAAATTCAAGGATGCAAAGACCTCCATCAAGGATTACAGCTAACTTTTCAGGGTGTAAATGGAGAGAAGCCACATCTGCTTAACCACGCTCACGAATTCTACACGAGAATTGCGCTCGAGAAAATGAAGGATGCAAAGACCTCCATCAAGGATTACAGCTAACTTTTCACGTTGGAAATGGAGAGAAGGCACATCTGCCCTGCATATTTATCCACGAAGATGCCACCGTTTTGTGCAATACCTCTACTCAACTGGAGTACTTTCTACTGGCTAATCAGTAACTGCTACCTCGTTGGGTAAATGTATAGTGCCTTTCCTACACTACAGCTGCGTAAAGGACCAGAAGAATTGTCTCCAGTGACCTGTGTGTCTGTAATTTTGCCACCGCGCCGAAAGCGCCGGGAACCTTTGATAAGCTGTCCATCATAGTGGGGAAAGGGCGGGCAGACGTTGCATACCGCTAGTGTATGTGTGGCGGGGCCAAACGAGCGGGGCTTCTAGGCCCGTTCACATGCCTCTTGTTTATAAAGGGTCAGAGCACGATCTCAGCGGCAGACGAGGAGAAGGAACCTCCTGGTCACAGGAACTACACGAGCATTGCGCTCGAGAAATTCAAGGATGCAAAGACCTCCATCAAGGATTACAGCTAACTTTTCAGGGTGTAAATGGAGAGAAGCCACATCTGCTTAACCACGCTCACGAATTCTACACGAGAATTGCGCTCGAGAAAATGAAGGATGCAAAGACCTCCATCAAGGATTACAGCTAACTTTTCACGTTGGAAATGGAGAGAAGGCACATCTGCCCTGCATATTTATCCACGAAGATGCCACCGTTTTGTGCAATACCTCTACTCAACTGGAGTACTTTCTACTGGCTAATCAGTAACTGCTACCTCGTTGGGTAAATGTATAGTGCCTTTCCTACACTACAGCTGCGTAAAGGACCAGAAGAATTGTCTCCAGTGACCTGTGTGTCTGTAATTTTGCCACCGCGCCGAAAGCGCCGGGAACCTTTGATAAGCTGTCCATCATAGTGGGGAAAGGGCGGGCAGACGTTGCATACCGCTAGTGTATGTGTGGCGGGGCCAAACGAGCGGGGCTTCTAGGCCCGTTCACATGCCTCTTGTTTATAAAGGGTCAGAGCACGATCTCAGCGGCAGACGAGGAGAAGGAACCTCCTGGTCACAGGAACTACACGAGCATTGCGCTCGAGAAATTCAAGGATGCAAAGACCTCCATCAAGGATTACAGCTAACTTTTCAGGGTGTAAATGGAGAGAAGCCACATCTGCTTAACCACGCTCACGAATTCTACACGAGAATTGCGCTCGAGAAAATGAAGGATGCAAAGACCTCCATCAAGGATTACAGCTAACTTTTCACGTTGGAAATGGAGAGAAGGCACATCTGCCCTGCATATTTATCCACGAAGATGCCACCGTTTTGTGCAATACCTCTACTCAACTGGAGTACTTTCTACTGGCTAATCAGTAAATGCTACCTCGTTGGGTAAATGTATAGTACCTTTCCTACACTACAGCTGCGTAAAGGACCCTCCTCCCTCCCTCGTGGGCATTCCTGCTGCACGATCACATGATCGTGCAGCAGGAATGCACAAAGAGGCATCGGGGGAAAGGAAAACCCTTTCCTTTCCCTCGATGCCTCTTTTGATACAAACACCCCCTCCCCGAGCCAAACCTCACCTTATTTCCCCGACGCGCTGGAAGCAAATGGCTTCCAGCGCGTCGGGAAGAAGGAAACCCTCAATGATGTCAGCGCGCCTCGCGCGCTGGCGTCATTGATGGGGAGGGCGGGGGAGGCAGGGAAGCCCTTCCCCTGCCTCCCCCAAAAAAAACTAAGGATTGGATTCCCACGGGGGAGCGCCAGCGCTTCCCCGTGGGTGGTCTTATGACGAGCTGGACTCGTCATGAGCACACGAGCACTGTGTGCCATGACGAGTCCAGCTCGTCATACGCTACCGAAGGAGTTAAAAAATTCACAATAATTTCTGTATATGAAAAAATATTAGGTGAAAATAAAACTCCTGACTTAATTTTATGTACAAAACTATTTCAAGCAGAAATAAAACCTTAAGTAATAAAAATGTAATTGTATTTTATTTCTAAAACTATTGTTTAAATATATTTTACAAATATGACTGCATATTTATTTATAATAATAGAAATCAATTTATATTAAAATAAGCATTCCTTTTTGAGATATATTCATTTTTAAAGTTGAGTTCCAAAATCTTATTCAATATTATATTATTTTTATAAGAATTTAATATTTTTTCCACTTTCCATAACTGGTTTTAAAACTACAATTTATCATCTACTAAATTATAATACACCAAATCCTTGTCCGCCAACATATGAAAAATATAGAAATTTTATGCAACTAATTTACCTGAAATGAAATATACATTTTATTTAATGCAGGTATAAGTCTTAAAAACACTTAGCATTGTTAACTTCAAACACACTTTGGGGAAATTACAAATGTCAGGGGGATGAGGTTTACTCATTTACCGCACCCAAGCCAACGGACCACGCACGCAACCTGGGCTTCATCCTGGACTCCTCCCTGTCGATGACCAGACAAGTCAACGCCGTCTCATCTTCATGCTTCAACACCCTGCGCATGCTCCGCAAGATCTTCAGATGGATCCCCACTGAAACCAGGAAGACCGTCACCCAGGCACTCGTCACCAGCCGACTGGACTATGGGAACACCCTCTACGCCGGAACCACAGCCAAACTTCAAAAGAGACTCCAGCGCATCCAGAACGCCTCCGCACGACTCATCCTGGACATCCCCCGACACAGCCACATCACCGGACACCTGAAAGACCTGCACTGGCTCCCCGTCAGCAAGAGAATCACGTTCAGACTCCTCACCCACGCACACAAGGCCCTCCACGACCTGGGCCCAAAGTACCTCAACGACCGCATGTCCTTCTACACGCCCACACGCCAGCTACGATCAACCAGCCACGCCCTCGCCACCGTACCACGCATCCGCAGAACCACCGCCGGAGGAAGATCCTTCTCCTACCTGGCGGCCAAGACCCTGGAACTCCCTCCCCACTCACCTTCGGCGAACCCAGGACCATCTCGCCTTCAGGAAGCAGCTCAAGACCTGGCTGTTCGAGCAGTAACTTACCCCCTCCCCCAGCGCCTTGAGACCCTCCCGGGTGAGTAGCGCGCTCTATAAATGCCGTGATTGATTGATTGACTATTATGAATCCAATCCCACAAAACATGATGGGAACCACATTTCTGTTGGTGGAGGAGGCAGAGGTGTGATAGACCGATGTGTAATTATCATTCCAAATCCACAAACACTGTGGAGTGACTATATTGAGGGAGATCAGAATTACTATTGTAACTGCAATCCCACAAACAGTGAAAATAAATTGAAAATATGAATTTAAATAATAAATGATAAAATATGTTTTTATAATAAATGCATTGGGAAAAAACAAATGTTAATATTCATTTGTATGATATATTAAAGTTCATTAATAATGTATTAAACGCAGAATGAAAATCCATTTAAATCCAGTTGCATACAATATAACATATCAGTAGCCCGTTAAATATTTATGCTAACTTTAATTCTATATATGAATTGCATTGTTACTTAAATAATGAAGTCTATTTGTTTTTTTTTTACTTTTTACGTATGCTTTAGATGCATGTTAATATTATCTTAATGGTATCAATATTTATTTAAGTTAATGGTGGAAAGTGGTTTATTAGTGGGTGCAGGTAGGTACCTACAACTAGTAACTACACCACAATCACAAATAAGGTCCAGTCATGTTCTCAATAAATTAATCCTTGCTCAACCCTTGGTAGCTTGGCTGTGAGCAGACATGCTTAACTTAGGAGACAGGTGTGTAAAACATTTAAAAACACCAATACATTAAATAAGTAAGACACAATACATAATAAAATCCAACACCAATTTGTAAAAATAGGAAATATTTCTATGATTAAAATGATACCAAAACAACAAAACTCCAATGTAGGGACCGGAATTATGATTTTTTTAAAGATGAATAGTATAACTAGGTCTTGGAAGTAAATAGCGCTCAAAGGGTTAAAAAAGGTCACGCTGGACCAGGGCAAAGTCCAGGGTTCGGGCCACCTGTGATGTAACACTTTTACACTTACTTCCAGAAGTGTGTCTTGATGCAGGAAAGGGATCCACAGCACCCGCTAAGGGTTCAGAAGCTCTGGTCCAGGACTACAACTCCCACTATGCACATGGTCGATCCAAGTAAAATCCAGGTGAAGATTGTCAGTTGGAGTTGTCATCATTGTTGATGTTGCAGGAAGCCCTTACAACACTTTTCTACCTGTTTCTGATCAGGGAGTTCACTCCTTATCCTTCAAGACAGGCATAGTCCTTTTGTTGTAAAGCCTTGTGAATGCATCAGGTGCAGTCCTTATTAATTCAGTCCTCTCTTGTGCAGCCCAGGGGTCCAGCTGGACAGTCCTTGTTCTCCAGATGTTTCTTTTGGGTTTTTGAAGGTTTCACAACACCAATGTAAGGTTCCAGAAGCTCTGAGTTGCTCCTTGGAAAGTCGGGACTACAAGACACACAATGCACCTGTCCAAATCCTTAAAAGTTCACTGAAAGCTGTCCAGCTGGGTTCTTCTTGGTGGAGCTGATGCAGGTGGAGCTCTGTTAACCTGTTGATTTCAGGGAGTCCACTCCTCAAACCTTTAGAGTCAGGCAAAGTCCTTATTTTGCTGAAGCCAAAAGTGTGCAGCAGGTCCAGTTTTTGAGAGTGCAGTCCTCTTGGTGGAGGCCAGGGGTTCCGCAGGGCAGTCCTTGTTGTTGTTTCTTCCAGGCAAGGATCTGAGTTGCTGGGCAGCTCTCCCATATTTATCCATGCTTCTGGGGTGACAAGCAGGGGGGCACCCCTGACCAATGGGGTACAGGTTGCCAACTTCAGATATGACAACTTCCTCCCAAGTGTGGTAAAGTTTTGTCCCAGAAAGCATTGTTTGTCAAAATCCAAAATGGAGAAAATCTCTCCTGGAGCTTGAGGTCTGGCTAACTCAACCTACTGGTGTGGCTAACTTTCCCTAACACTCCCCTTCCAGCCCCTCTGCTAATTCAATTACTGGGGCTCCCATCTAGCTGGGGGTGTAGGAAATAGGGGTGAGCCTGGGTTTTGTCCTAAGTATCATTCCCTTTTTGAAAACCAGTTTGGCTACCCATCTCTCTTCCTGTCCTGTGCTTGGCAGCAGCAGTTCTTCTCCCACCAGATGTCTCCTTTGTCCTAATGCAGGGCACTTCACACCTCATTATAGCAGCTTGGCTCAGCCTGTCAATTGCTGGCCAATCAGGAGAGGCCGCTAGAAGGCTGGAATTTGGCACAACAGAAAAGCAAGTTCTATAACTTCTTTTTTGTCATAGTTATAATAAATCTAACAGTGACAAATTCTTTTGAGTTATTCTAACTATTATTTAGACACTTTGAAGTATCAGTTTAGCTCACTCCTGTCAAAACTTAGACTTTATTAAAGTTTAATAAAGCCTTCCCATGTTAGTCTATGGAGCTAATGCACTACAATGTGGGCGAAACGAAATTGGCAGCTTTTCCCTCACTAGGGCTTAAAAAACCTCTTTTATACCGTCCTTGATTATAGGTACAAGACACCCTACCACTGAGGCACCTAGGGAAGTCCTTAATTGTGACTTATATGTAAAACAAAAAGGCAGTTTAAGACTTAGGAAGTACCTTTAGTTCCAAAGTTGAATTGGCATATAATGTTAATTTAAAAGCAGCCTGCACAGCAGGGCTGACTTTTAAAATGACAGCAGGCCACACAGCATTACTGCATTAAATCTGCTGGGCCTCTAAACCTACATGCCTCACCATATACTAGGGACTTACAGTTTAAGTTTGGCAGCTTTCTTCATCATGACGCTGCTAAGTGTGCTGTACGAAATAGCGATGAGATATTTTGCCACTTGGTCACAGATTTTTAAGTCTCTATAATTAAATTTTGTATTTTGTTTTTTGTACATCACCAATTATCCATTTCTATTTCAGGTTTTGCTGTTTAACTCTTGTTACTTGCATATGCTGCAACTTACTGTACCGCAAACGCCAACTTAAACGGCGGTTTCAAATGCCGGGATCAGCGCAATGCGGCACTCTGAATGTATTTAATGCCCTATATGTTGCAAATGTCATTATGAAAATTATACAATGTATCCGTGCACTTGCATCAAACCTTTCTTCCCTTTTTCCCCTGACACAAGCATGTTTCTTCAGCGCAATTTGTTGCTCTTTAATATGTGTGATAAATTCAATTTAGAATGATCACTGTATGAAAAGAACTTTCCCCTTTCAATGCATATATATTGTATGTTATGCAAGAACCATAAATGGTTAGTCTTTCTTCACCCCTATGATAGATATGTACATTACGAAAAGTCGCACATGTTTTCTATGTTCATGGTTTGTAATAACTTTTATAATGGGTTACGCACAATATTTGCAGGCCGTGAGAATGACCGTTTGGTTGAAACACGTTGCAGATTAAAACTCTGAAACTTTCAAAACTGGCTTGTAATGCTGCGCGCCCATTGCAGTCTGAACCAGGGAGAAAGTTATTTTACTGCAACTAGGCCGCGACTTGTGATTCCGTGCGCGGGTCATAAATCGCGCCCTAGTTACAGTGAACAAACTTTCTACCTAGTTTAGACTGCATCGGTCACGCAGCATTACAAGCTGCACCTGTGTAATAGTGAAAAGACTTGTCTTGGACAGAAGGAGGCAGCCAATATGGGGTATTATTGGTGAAGGAGGAAGTTAAATTCACTATTAGCATGTCGATAACATCTACTAATATTCCGGTTATTGGCAAATACCGATAGACTGCAAGAACTGTGTATTTGTTAACATTTCTTCAATATTATCCATGCAACAGAAATCTTACCATTTAGTTTTTATGAACATCAAAAAGCTGATAGGGTGGCTGTATGCAGAGTATGCAACTCAGAAGATGTAGCCCTTCTTCGGTGTCTATTTGCATCTGTCCAATGAGAGCACAGTGATGGATTCAAATGCTTTCGCCAGAGGGGTGTGTGTTTTAATGTAGCAAGCATTGAGAAAGGCAGTGGTGCCGGAATGCGTTTGCTTGCAGAAATTATAAAACATCTTTTGTATTACCCTGTGAGTGCCCGCATCTCCATTTGGGGAAATTGGTGGATCTTAATTGAGAGTTCGCCCCATGAGCGGTACGCCCGTCGAAAAAGTTCGGCAGAAATATTGGCTGCCTGAACCACCGCAGCCGAAGTGGGTTGTGTGTTTAGATGTAGCAAGCATTGATAAAGGCAGTGGTGCCGAAACGTGTTTGTTTGCAGGAGTATTAAACATCCATAAAAAATCCTTTTGTATTGCCCCGTGAGTGCCTGCATCTCCATTTGGGGAAATTGATATATATATATATATATATATATATATATATATATATATATATATATATATATATATATATATATATATATATATATATATATATATATATATATATATATATATATATATATATATATATATATATATATATATATATATATAGTCTCAAAGTTTGCCTGCAGTGAGGGGCCCACACAGGTAAGTTCAATAGCCACCTTCTTTAATGAAGAAACTGCATGACAAACAGCAAAGGTGCTTCGCTTTGATTCAATCCCGCCCGACGCGTTTCGTGCATGAGCACTTCCTCATGGGCTGCGGGCTTTCAGTTAGGTCTATGTCACGGCAATTTTCACAGCATACTTTTGAAGTCAAATGTCTCCACCGCAAACTTTGAGACTTTGTATTTAGCGGCGCAGTCTGAGCCGCGAGGTAAGCCCCGCTGTACTGGTGGTACAGTCCTGCTGCTTCGTTAACCGGCGTGGCAGCTTTGGGATCAGGTATGCCCAATGGAGAAATGGTTACGTGCATCTCAGGCGGGTGAAGCTGCTTGTTCGCAACCCACTGTGGAAATACTGTTGAAAACCAGGGTCCTTGCACGGAGACTCACTTGAGTATAATCCACGGCACTACATTAACCATCAAGCCACAGGATGGCCACGCCCACATGGGCGGAGACATTTGACTTCAAAAGTATGCTGTGAAAACTGCCGTGACATAGACCTAACTGAAAGCCCGCAGCCCATGAGGAAGTGCTCATGCACGAAACGCGTCGGGCGGGATTGAATCAAGGCGAAGCACCTTTGCTGTTTGTCATGCAGTTTCTTCATTAAAGAAGGTGGCTATTGAACTTACCTGTGTGGGCCCCTCACTGCAGGCAAACTTTGAGACTTTATATATATATATATATATATATATATATATATTATCTACTGGCGGTCGCCAGTAGATAGTTATAGTTAGGACCTATTTTCAATAGGAAATCCGCGACATTCTATTTGAAATAACTCTTGCGTCGGTTGACGAATCTTCGCGAAATTTTCAAATTTTATGGCCCGCTCCGGTCCGCTCCTACCCTGAAAGTTTCGGGGTGATTCGTCAAGCGGGGGCCGAGAAAAAAGGGGTCCCAAAACGTGTTTTCCCATTCATTTTCCCATAGGAAACTTTAGCCACGGCTACAGCTCGAACTGCTGAACGGAATTACACCAAATTTGGCAAAGAGGTAGTTCTTGGTTCAGAAAGAACCCTTTTTGTTAAATGGTGTAAATCCGTTCAGTAGTTCCTGTGAAAATCAAAATGAAAATCACATATATATCTATGGCCGCGTCGGATTCGCGCACCCTCCCGATCACGAGCTGCATGCTAATTGGCTGTCAACACTCCAAATCAGGAAGTGTTGGCAGCCATTTTGTCCCTCGGTAGAACCGAGGGACAGAAACAAGTGCGCAAAACGCACAAAGGGGGCAGGGTAGAAACACCCTGACCCCCTAGGTCTGCTCAGGGGGTCCCACAAGGACCCCCTGGGCAGAAAAAAGCATTTAAAAAAAAATCGGCAGGATGCGCTCAGGGTGCGCGGATCCTGCCGAAAAAAAAAATCGAAGCGCGGTCTTCCGCGTTTCGATCATAAATTTGCCCCCGGGTGGCCCAAGTCCCGGGGGCATGCGGGGGGTGGGTTTATTGTTTATATGGGGGGCCTCTAAGGCCCCCCAAGCCACGGGGACTGCCACCCCCAGGGGCTTAATAAAAAAAAATGGTGCGGGAGGGCTCTCCTGCCCTCCCACAGCCTCGGGGACCACCACCCCCCGGGGCTTCTTTTTAAAATTTTAAATAACGTGTGGGGGGGCTCCAGCCCCCCCACATGCCCTGGTGGACCACCACCTCCCCGGGGCACATAGAAAATAAATGTGGGGGTCCGTTACGGACCCCCAGAGCCCCGGGGACCACCACCTCCCCGGGGCTGTGCAATTCAAGGGAGGGGGGCCGCGCGGCCCCCCTCCTGGAGCCTGTAATGGCCCTGGGGACCACCACCCCCCAGGGCCGGCTCCTGCAGTGTCCCGGGGTGCCTACCCCCAGGACACTGTAGTTTGCTATGGCAGGGCGGGAGCCTCGCGGCTCCCGTCCTGCCATAGCAAACTGCTTTGGATATTGGAAGAGAGAGCAGGGAAACCTGCTCTCGCTTCCAATATCCAAAGCAAATGCTTTCCACACGGGGAGCTGCATGTTAGCAGCTCCCCATGTGGAAAAGCAATGCCGGCTCCCAAGGGACGCGGGGAGCCGGCGGGACTGTGGGGGGATTGGGGACCCACCACAGTCCCCAACGGAGAGGGCCACCCCGGGGGATGGGGTCCCCGGGGCAAGTAGTGGCCCGGGAGGGGGGCCACGCGGCCCCCTTCCCCAAAAACATTAAAAAAATTAAGAAAAAAAAAAAAGGAAATGCCGGCCCCGGGGGATGGGGTCCCCGGGGCCTTAAATGGCCTGAGGAGGGGGGCCACGCAGCCCCCCTCCAAATATTTAAAAATTTTAAAAGAGGGCATGCCCCGGAGGATGGGGTCCCGGGGCCAATATAGGCCCAGGGAAGGGGGCCACGCGGCCCCTTCCCGTTTTATTTTAATTTTAAAAAAAATGAAAATCCTCATGCCCCGGGGGATGGGGTCCCCGGGGCCAAAAGAGGCCAAGGGAAGGGGGCCACGCAGCCCCCTCCCATACAAAAAAAAAACGGCATCGTGCCGGAGGCCCCGCCCCCACCCTGCAGCAGTCTGCAAACGCGTCCCCTGGCGTGTTTGCAGATGGGAAACGATTTCCCCTTGAATACTGGGGGTCCCTGGGGGCCAACTAGCCCACCAGGAACCTCCAGTATGCGCCAGAGGCTGCGTTGCAGAGAGGTGTACAGAGGCCATGCCCCTTTTACACCTCTCTGCAACGCAGCTCTGTGGCGCTTTTGGAGGTACATGGTGGGCTAGTTGGACTCCAGGGACCCTCAGGATTCAAGGGGACTTAATCCCCCAACTTAAAATGTGCCACGGGGCGCGTTTGCACAGTGGTGAAGGGAGGGGGCGGGGCTTCAGGTGACATGTGTGCAAACAGGCCCGTGGCGCATTTTAAGATGGGGAATTAAATCCTCTTCAATCCTGAGGGTCCCTGGGGGCCAACTAGCCCACCAGGTACCTCCAGTAAGCCACGGAGCTGCGTTGCAGAGTGTTTTTTTCTTTTTTTTTTTTTTTCCTCATTTGCGTCAGACCTCAGTTGACAAAAAAGTAGGATGTCTGTTACCGTTACTCGGTTTTAAGGAGACGTAGGCATCAAAATTGGAACCGGGAAACAACACCCGCCTACCAGTAAAGAGCTATCCCACATAGTGTCACTGTCCCCGTTTTGAGTATAGAGGTAGGTCTCGCTCTCTTCTGATAACCTGTGACCGAAGACTGTTTATGTTGGCCAAGTAAATAAAGGAGCTTCGGGAAGGGCCCAACACAGTCAAAGAGCATCCAGGAGGCTTAATCATAGGATCCAAGCAGTTATTAATGAAGCAATTAATGCGACTGAGACCACTTCACTAAACAATCCCACATTACTTTTTTCCTACTACTCTGCAATCTGACCAGATCGATCTTAGAGGTCTTATATAGGGAGGACAGCCACTCTGCATGTGTGGGGGGTGTAACCTCTACCCATTTCTTACAAATTTCTCTCCTGGCCAGCAATATTGCGTAAAAAAGGAACCCCCTAGCAGGCCCTGTTACTTCGCTAGCTATACCAAAAATGACCAAGGGGAGAGAAAAAAGGACGGGGAACCCCAAAATATCCGATATATTTATGCCTACTTTCCCCCAATATTCAATTATCGCAGGGCAATCCTTGAACATATGGATATCTGAAGCATTTACCAGACCACACTTCTTACAGCTAACGGGGGGACCCTTCGCTATTTTAGATAGTCGTGCTGGAGATAAGTAAGCCCTGTGGGTGGTAAAATAGTGATTCCTTCTCAGCCAAGCTGGTTTTACGGTAGCATATAAGATGTTGAAAGAAGTTTGCCACAGATCTTCCAATTGTTCATTTGGCATGAAGGTTCCCCATTGTTCTTCGGCTAGTTTAAAATCTCCATCTATGGCTTCTTGTATGGCCCAGTAAAAGAAAGAAACCTCCTTCCTCCCCGTTGGCCTAGATACTTGTTGCTCCTCCAAGATGTTTCCTATGCCTATAGGTTTTTTTAGATTCTGGGACCAACTCTGCAGCTGTAGATATTTAAACCTAGACATACCTCCCTCTAGTCTGTTATGGAGTAATAACCATGGTTTTAGGGAGCCATCAGAAGCCAAATCCCTCCACACTTTTAATCCCGCTGTCCTAAGTGGTGTGGCTAGTTTGTCTTTTAGACAGTCAGGAGCCCCTGGAGAATCCCACAGGGGGGCCATGCTCGAAAAATAATTTAGGCCAGTACATTGTTTAATTCCCAGCAAGACTTTCCCAGCATCCCCAGCAAGACTTTCAGCCTGATCTTTTTGAAAAACTTCTGGTCACCATACTTAAACAAAAATCCCTCCTGGGGGAGGTCCCCTCCTTTTAACATGGCAGAGAACATGGCCCCCGTCCCTGTATGATCTGGAATTTTTAACAGCATTCTTGCATGCGATAACTGAAATGCCCAAGCGTAATACTGCAAGTCCGGTAGTGTTAAGCCCCCCTTCTCCCTCCTGCGCCTAAGCTTCTTCCAAGCTATCCTCGTGGCCCTGTAAGCCCATACAAATGAATTAATTGCTTGCTGAAGTTTGTCGATCCCCCATTTATCAAAGTGTCAAGGAATAGTGTCGAAAAGAAATGTGATTTTCGGGAGTATGGCCATTTTTATCAAGTTAATCCTGCCCAAGATGGTCAATGGGAGATGAGCCCAAGATTTCATAAGCCTCTGGCATTCTTTGGATACGTTGGCAAGGTTAGTCCCTGAGATCTTATCAATATCCTGGACAATCCTGACCCCCAAATATCTCATTTCACGCTTGATTTGGTACTGAGAATCTGGCAGGTTCCACGCCATGATCTCTGTCTTTCCAGCATTGACCTCATAACCAGAGACCTGCCCGAAGTCTTGTGCCAACTTAATAACCTGAGAGAATGATGTCTCCAAGTCGGAAGAAAGGATCAAAACATCATCCGCATAGAGAGCTACCTTCCTCTCCCATGCCCCAAACCTAAAAGATGGAATACCCGGCTCATCCCTCAAACGCTGAGCAAAGGGCTCAATGCATAGGTCAAAGAGAAGCGGGGAGAGGGGGCAGCCCTGTCTAGTTCCTCTGGTGATTTTAAAAGGGTTAGTCAGTTTGCCATTGACTAGAAGTCTAGCCGAGGGATCATGGTAGATAAGCTGAATGACTCAGCAGAATTTCTTTCCGAAGCCATACCTATCCATTACTGCTGCGAGGTATGCCCAATTGACCCTATCAAAGGCTTTGGTAGCGTCGAGTGTTATTGCTGCTAGAGGTAGTGAGAAGGTTGAGGCCAGGTCGATAGCGCCAATAAAATCATAGGTAAGATTAGATAAATTCCTGCCCCTCACAAAGCCCTTCTGATCAGTGTGGAGTAGTCCACCAGCTACTGCTCCCAACCTGTCTGCTAAAATCCTCGCGAAAACTTTATAATCTGTATTTAAAAGTGAAATGGGTCTATAAGACCCACATTCCGCTGGATTTTTCCCGCCCCCACCCTGCAGCAGTCTGCAAACGCGTCCCCTGGCGCGTTTGCAGATGGGGAACGATTTCCCCTTGAATACTGGGGGTCCCTGGGGGCCAACTAGCCCACCAGGAACCTCCAGTATGCGCCAGGGGCTGCGTTGCAGAGAGGTGTACAGAGGCCACGCCCTTTTACACCTCTCTGCAACGCAGCTCTGTGGCGCTTTTGGAGGTACATGGTGGGCTAGTTGGACTCCAGGGACCCTCAGGATTCAAGGGGACTTAATCCCCCAACTTAAAATGCGCCACGGGCGCGTTTGCACAGTGGTGAAGGGAGGGGCGGGGCTTCAGGTGACATGTGTGCAAACAGGCCCGTGGCGCATTTTAAGATGGGGAATTAAATCCTCTTCAATCCTGAGGGTCCCTGGGGGCCAACTAGCCCACCAGGTACCTCCAGTAAGCCACGGAGCTGCGTTGCGGAGTGTTGTAAAAGGGGCGTGGCCTCTGTACACCTCTCTGCAACGCAGCCCCCTGGCGCATACTGGAGGTTCCTTGTGGGCTAGTTGGCCCCTAGGGACCCTCAGGATTGAGGAGGAATTAATTCTCCAACTTAAAACGCGCCTTAGGGCGTGTTTGCAGACATGTCACCTCAGGCCCCACCCCTTCCTTCACCATTGTGCAAATATTCCTCTAAAATCAACCGAACTACGAATTCCGATTTACTCACCTGTTATCAGGAGAGACCTCAGTGCTGCATCTTTGGGCCCAGTACTGATCCTGAAAAGTAATTTTAACCGTACTTACCAGTAACTTGAATTTCCTTCCATAGGCTAACATTGACTGGTTTCACTTGGAAATTCTTCTAAGTGTGGAGTTTTGGAACTTTATAATATTCCTCTAAAATCAGCCGAACTACGAATTCCGATTTACTCACCTGTTATCAGGAGAGAACCCAGTGCTGCATCTTTTAGCCCAGCACTGACCTTGAAAAGTAATTCTAACCGTACTTACCAGTAACTTGAATTTCCTTCCATAGGCTAACATTGACTGGTTTCACTTGGAAATTCTTCTAAGTGTGGAGTTTTGGAACTTTATAATATTTCTCTAAAATCAGCCGAACTATGAATTCCGATTTACTCACCTGTTATCAGGAGAGAACCCAGTGCTGCATCTTTTAGCCCAGCACTGACCCTGAAAAGTAATTCTAACCGTACTTACCAGTAACTTGTATTTCCTTCCATAGGAATCCATTGTCTGGTTTTCAGCAGAAAAGTTTCAAAGTGTCGATTTTCACAAACTACAAATATTCCTTAAAAATCGCCTGTATGACTTAAACGCATTCTTTCAACTGTTTACAGGAGATGCACCAGTGCTGGATCCAGGATCCACCACTGAGTAAGAAAAAGTAACGATAACACTACTTACCTGATAAGTGAATTTCCTCCCATAGGATAACATTGGTGATTCTATGTGAAAAAGTTTCCAAGTGTCAACTTTTAAAATACAATAATATTCCTTAAAAATCACTACTGTAACCAAAACGCTTTTACTCAACTGTTTACAGGAGATGTCCCAGGACTGAATCTAGGTTCCAGTCCTGTGGTGAGAAAAGTAATCCATAAAGTAACTAATTGCATTTAAGTAGAAATTCACATTGAGCTCAATGTTGCATTGTGTTTGAAATTGTGTTGCCCATTGCAACAACTGTAACTACTGTACTTAAAAGTCTATTGCCTATTTGCAAAGTATTTAAACTAAAGTAATTCATTCTGAGAAAGTATATTTTGTAATGTAATGTATAATGTAATTAAAATGTAATTTAAAAAATAAAATATCTAAAAATAAATAGTTGAAAAAAATGTTGTAAATCAGTATGAAAAAAATAAATATAACAATTAATACAATTAAAAAATTGTCATTTACAAAACCTTTGAAATTCACTGAAAAAAACCATAGGTTTCAGGCACGTTATAGTTAGAAATTAGCATTTAAAAAACCTTACAAATTCACTGGAAAAAACATAGGTTTCAGGCACGTTATAGATAGAAATTAGCATTTAAAAAACCTTTGAAATTCACTAAAAAAAACATAGGTTTTAGGGACAGTTATAGTTAGTTGGACATTGCACTCGTACAAAACCCGTGAAATTACCCCGTTATAGTTAGTTCAGCTAACTATAACTCGCGCCCCCGCAATTCACTGCTGATGACGTCACATATTACATCACTCATGACATGGTCAGTGACATCACTGATGACATCACTGATGACATCTCAAATGACATCACTGATGACATCATCCATGTGATAATTTCATGCATCTTCTCACACCCTAATATAACTTTTGATACACCCACTCTTATTTACAGACTGCCATTCGCAAAACCATACACACTCCAATAACTATATACCCACTCACTGATTCTTAGGTCTACACACACACATCTACTCACTCACCCGTCCAGTCACTCATACTTACAGTCACTCAGTACAGGACTATCATATGCACTCATACACCTATATAAACACTCACACACCGCCACTCATCCATAGAGGTACTCACACACCTAGTCAGTCATGCAAAAAATTAATCACACACCCATTTACTCACCTATAGAGTTATACACACACCAGCTCACTTAGTCATACAAATACTAGCACATTCTTACGCTCTTATACAATAAGTGATACAAGAACACACGCATCCATACAGCCACTCTCACAATCACACACTCTCACTTATAGCCTTTTAAATACTCTAACACACATATATACTGCCTTTTACATATGTAGTTACTCGCACATGTACCACTGAGATATACATTCACTCACTAACACACCCATACACACACTCACCCACCCAAGCAGTCCATCACAGACGCACTCTTCAAATCATGCACCCAGTGAATCACCCACTCACACATCTATGTACAGAGTCACACTCACCCCACCCACACAAACACTCAGGCACCCATACAGATACTCAGACAACGAATCAATAACTCATATAGACACTCATGTAGCTATTCACAAACCCATGCAGCCACTTACACAGCAACAGACAGACGGATACAGACATTCACCCAGTTTAGTCACTAACCCATGCATTCAGTAAGATACGTTTAATCACTCACTTATACAGTTAGTCACGCACCTACTAAATCATCCATACAGACACTTATACACCCACTCATTCTTCAATACGCCTTTCCCTATATACATTAAAAATATTTAAACTTTACAGAAACACAGTCACTATATGATGTAATCAGTGATGTCATTTGAGATGTCATCAGTGATGTCATCAGTGATGTCACTGACCATGTCATGAGTGATGTAATATGTGACGTCATCAGCAGTGAATTGCGGGGGCGCGAGTTATAGTTAGCTGAACTAACTATAACGGGGTAATTTCACGGGTTTTGTACGAGTGCAATGTCCAACTAACTATAACTGTCCCTAAAACCTATGGTTTTTTCAGTGAATATATATATATATATATATATATATATATATATATATATATATATATATATATATTGAAACGAAAAACCGCCTCCCAGATTCGTGAAGCAGTAAACACAATGTCTTCAGTAAAGTAAATTTATTTGGCAACGCGTTTCAACCTGAAAAGGTCTTCGTCAAAGCCAGTATAACAATAGTGCCCAACCAAGTATAGAAATAACCTTCAAGGTTATAGTAAGTGAAAACACACTAACACCATGTCGTCTGGTACAAGTGAGGGAAGAAAAAAGACTACAATGTACTGTACAGTATTTATAATTCAGAGCAGATATTGGAGACACACAGGATCAATGTATATCCGACATAACAGCAATAACATAAATATATTATTTGCTAAAACAAGGTTCAGTAGTTGAGCGTGCCACTAATGTTATGGAAACAAATGGAACTTAACAAAAGGAAAGTAGAAAAAGCCAAGTGGCTTATAAAGCGCAAACACCAAATGTTAAACAAACATGCCAGTTGATCACTGCCTGATCATGTCAAAAAGAAATGAAATGCCCTATGTCACAGAATATAATGTCAAAACTGTGAAATACAAAGCTGTTGGTTGTATGCAACAATCATAGTCTGGTGACAAATAAATTGGTCAATGCACATATACACAGAGATCATCGGCCAAGTGGCCACAAGTCAACTATTGCAAGTGCATAGGGACTCCCACTATTGTTGCGACTAGAACAGGAGACAGTCCGGTTACAAAAGTAGAAAAACCAGAGCAAATACATACGAACATTTGGTAAAGTGGCAACATGCGCAGATTTCATGTGCACAGTGACACAGTGTCAAAACAATATCTGCCAAACTGATAATGAATCCCTCAAAAAAGAAAGGACGACAACAAAACATAAAATGTGACATCCCGCTCAAACTGAGCAGTGAAAAAAGGGGGGAGAGAGGTGAAAATGCAACAGGGGAAGTTTTATCATTGAAAGAGCACAAACAAGTCTTAGAAAAAGGGTAATCGGGGGAACCAAGAGACAATGAAGTTTCGTCATTCTGCAGAAATCAAATTCATAATTAGTAATAACCAAATGAGAATATCGAATGGTCAGTTACATATAAGAAATCATCATCATTTAAGAGGCCAAGAGAAAGTGTCACAGTATTGGAGAGAAAAAGAGAGAGTAAGAGAAATAGATAAATCAGGAAGAGGATAAGATGGAAGTTAGGGTGGAAGTAAGATGTTCACAGGGAGAGAGCAGAGTTTGAGGGAGTGAGAAAAGACTTCAGTAAAATACCACATCAGCCGATGTGTATGTGAAGCTCCTCACTCTCATTGAGACCACCAGGGTGCTTGCTGCTGAGTAGAATGATATATTCTGACTCCTTTTGTCGCAAACGCCTCTCCCTGTTACCGCCTCTGACTGCTCTTTCAATCCTGTCAATAGCAAAGAAAACAAGAAGGTCAGCATTTTGTTGGTGTTGACTGGCCCACTGTCTCGCTACAGGATAGGCTTGGTCAACATTCTTTTTGGCCCTATAATGTTCCAAGATGCGTTTTTTCACAGGACCAATAGTGCTGCCTACATATCTGAGCCCACATGGGCACATCAGGACATAGATACAAAAATCACTGGTGCAAGTTATGAATTTGTTGATATGTCTTTGTTTGTCATTGGCCATCTTGTAAGTCCTGACATTGCTGCTCTTTCTGCACGCCTTGCACCTACCACATTTGTAGAAACCCTTCTGGTCACGCAGCCATCCCCCTCGTCTGTCTTCTATCCCTGTGTTACTGTGGACCAGAATATCACGCAGTGATTTGGGTTTGCGGTAAGTGATCTGAGGAAAGGTGCTAACAAGTTTGCCTATCGTGGGATCACTTCTGACACAATGCCAGTGGCGTGATAACACTTTCCTGACATCTTGACTGCTGTCATTGAAGGTTGTAATTAATCGCACAGGTGCCTGTTCCTTTCCCTCAGCCTTCTTTTTGCTAGTGAGTAAACTGTCACTGGACACTTTAGAGACTTTCTCAACTGCTTTATTCAAAACTGTGGTGGGATAACCCCGTGATCTGAATTGTGCCAACATCCTACCCTTCTCCCTGGTATAGCCTTCTGTCGTGCTACAATTACGTATAGCACGCAATAACTCCCCGTAAGGTATACTCCATTTAAGGTTACGGGGATGATGGCTTCCAGCGTGCAGAATGCTATTCCCAGCTGTCTCTTTGCAGAATAAGCTAGGGTTGAGCTGTCCCTCACTAACAGTTACAGTGACATCAAGGAAATCCATGCAGGTGGGATGTATTTTGGGTGTGAAAGCCAAATTGAGATCGTTGTTACCTATGTGAGTAAGAAATTCTTCCAACGTGCCTTTTGGCCCTTCCCAGATGATGAATAGATCATCGATGTATCTGGTCCTCAAAGTGACATACTTTGTCCATTTCTCATTCACATCAATCCACACATGATTTGCCTCCCACCATCCCATGAAGAAACAGGCATAGCTTGGCGCAGAGCAACTGCCCATCGCAGTCCCAACCAGTTGCCTGAACCACATGTCCCTGAAAATGAAAAAATTGTTATTCAGACAAAACTATAGCATAGTAAGGAGCATTGTTGTGTGGTCAAATTTCGAAATAGGTTTGTCCCTAAAAAAGTACTTGCACGCTTCAGTCCCTAATGTTTGGTCTATGCACGTATACAAAGATGTAACATCCATTTTGACTAGTAAAAAATTGGATTGCCAGGGTATGTTTTGTACTTTGGTAATGAAATCAGTACTGTCTCTGCAGTACGAAGGGAGAACCAAGACATAAGGTAACAAAGAAATCAAGAAAAATAGAAGTGTGCTCCAAAAGACTATCACAGGCAGAAACAATAGGTCTGCCCGGAGGGTTTTCTCTGTCTTTGCGCACCTTTGGTAACATGTAAAAACAAGGCACCACAGGGTGTTTGACACTCAGGAAAAGATATTCCTCTGTGGTTAAAGGCCAACATCCCTCCACTTGGGGAGTAGTGATTGATAGGTCTCAATGCTTAGCTTATAGCATTGTAAGGTGTTTCTCTCATAATCTCCACTACGGTCGAGTTGCCTAAAAGCCTCCTGGTTGTACTTATTGACGTCCCAGAGGACCACATTTCCCCCTTTGTCCGAGGGCTTAATATTCATGTTGTGGTCCTCTTGTAATGTTTTCAGTGCTTCTCTCTGTTTAAGATTAATGTTGGACGCAAATGTGTTTCTCGTGCCGTGCCAGATTTTGATAAGATCCCTGATCACTACCTCATGGAAGGTGTCAATCATGTTGTGTGGAGTATTGGGATTGCACATGGATTTTGGTTTAAAGGGGGTAGTGATAGTACTGTCTAGTTCTAAATCAAGGGACTCCAACATAGCTCTCTCATTGCTCCATTCAATACCATCTCCTCCCAATTGGATCAGTGTTGTTAGACCCCTTACATCCCCAAGGTTCAAATCATCTGTAACAATCTCAGAAACATTGACAGTTGTGGACACAAATTTCTTTTTCGAAAAATCCCTTTTGGGACATTGCAGAAAGACTTTCTTCAATTTAAGTTTATGAATAAACAAAAAAACATCAATTCGTGTCCTACAAAAGTCAAAATTAGCAGTGGGGCAGAATGATAGACCCAATTCCAGTACCGATTGCTCCTCCTGGGTCAGGCAGTGGGAGGGAAGGTTGATAACAGTTAGGGCTTTCTCACCCATTATTTCTTCTTGGATTGCCTCGTTGTTCTCCCATGTGGCAATGTTTCTCTCTCTGTTGAGTCTTCTTGTTGTTTTCCTCTTCCTCTGTTTCCTCCTCTTCCTCGTGGTGGTCTTCCGCGTGTGTTCAGGTTCCTCTGTAAAAAACGATATTCATCTAAGGCCGTCAGAGATACCATGTCCCGTCGTTCTCCGCTATGCTGGTCCTCAAGATCAGAATAGTTGTCTGAGCCGGATTCTGACGTGGCCAGTTCTTGTTGTCTGAGTGCCCCCACTTTTTTATATTGGCTGATGGCCTCATCAAACTTCCTTCCAAATGTCAAAATTCTGCCTTGGACATAATCTTGTTTGTCCCTTAGAAATTTGCGTTGTTTCTTTTGTTTTATCTCCTCTTCGTATCTGTTGAGTTGTTCCTCCATCGCCATTGTGAACTTCTTTACTTCCTCCTGGTCTTGGTGTTTCTCAAGAGTAGCCTTTAGTTTAACCATTTCCTCCAGGGTTTGCTCCAGCTCAATACCAGCATATTTGGCCAATAGTCCCAGGTTATTCTTGCACGTGCCAGCCATCAGAGCCAACCACTCCTCCAGAAGCTTGAAGTTGGGATTCTGATAGGTAGGGGTAATTAAAATCCTACGGCCGTTCGGGACCCTCCCTACCTGAATGTAATTTTCGAATGACATTGCTTCCCATGACTTGTTAATCTACTTTTTGAGAACTTTTTCATATAGGATCAATAGCTGTGTTAATGTCTTAGCAGCCCCAGAGCCCACTGGTGTGCCTTTATCAAAAGTGTCATTAAGATTGGACTCACTTTCATCGAATAAGCTTTTAGCTTCCTCTAATCTCTTCCTCCGAATGTCACTCATACTCAAAATCTTATGTAGATTCTCTTTGCGTGCCTGATGTGAGCACCAGTCACCTTTTGTCACCTCCTAGTGACCACTATTGACTTCTGCACGGCAAGTATTTACCAAAGTAGATAGCAGTTCCTGGTTCCCGGACTGCCTTTAGCTGCGTGATCAGGTTACTGAAAAGACATTCCACCCGGTGCCATTAGCCGTGGGGCGCCCTTGCCGTATCTCCAGTTACCAATAAAGTGTATCAAAGAACAGAGGAGCCGAAACAAAGACAGCGGAAGGGAGAATGAATGCCACTCACGCGTCCGCCGACACGTCAGCGGTGCTACTCACCCCTCATGACTTCAAACGACTCCAGCGCCTGTTTCCCTTGTCTGATGATCCCAGCAGGTGAGGCAGCAGCACTCGCTCCTCTCGTTGCCGATCGCTGAGTCGGCAACGAGAGGAGCGAGTGTTGCTGCCTCACCTGCTGGGATCGTCAGAGAAGGGAAACAGGCGCTGGAGTCGTTTGAAGTCATGAGAGGTGAGTAGCACCGCTGACGTGTCGGCGTATGCGTGAGCGGCATTCATTCTCCCTTCCGCTGTCTTTGTTTCAGCTCCTCTGTTCTTTGATACACTTTATTGGTAACTGGAGACACGGCTAATGGCACCGGGTGGAATGTCTTTTCAGTAACCTGATCACGCAGCTAAAGGCAGTCCGGGAACCAGGAACTGCTATCTACTTTGGTAAATACTTGCCGTGCAGAAGTAAATAGCGGTCACTAGGAGGTGACAAAAGGTGACTGGTGCTCACATCAGGCACGCAAGAGAATCTACATAAGATTTTGAGTATGAGTGACATTCGGAGGAAGAGATTAGAGGAAGCTAAAAGCTTATTCGATGAAAGTGAGTCCAATCTTAATGACACTTTGATAAAGGCACACCAGTAGGCTCTGGGGCTGCTAAGACATTAACACAGCAATTGATCCTATATGAAAAACTTCTCAAAAAGGAGATTAACCGGTCGTGGGAAGCAATGTCATTGGAAAATTACATAGAGGTAGGGTGGGTCCCGAGGGGCCTTAGGATTTTAATTACCCCTGCCTATCAGAATCCCAACCCCAAGCTTCTGGAGGAGTGGTCGGCTCTGATGGCTGGCACGAGCAAGAATATGCTGGGACTATTGGCCAAATATGCTGGTATTGAGCTGGAGCAAACCCTGGAGGAAATGGGTAAATTAAAGGCTACTCTTGAGAAACACCAAGACCAGGAGGAAGTAAAAAAGTTCCCAATGGCGATGGAGGAACGACTCAACAGATACGAAGAGGAGATAAAACAAAAGAAACAACGCAAATTTCTAAGGGACAAACAAGATTATGCCCAAGGCAGGATTTTGACATTTGGAAGGAAGTTTGATGAGGCCATCAGCCAATATAAAAAAGTGGGGGCACTCAGACAACAAGAACTGGCCACGTCAGAATCCGGCTCAGACAACTATTCTGATCTTGAGGACCAACATAGCGGAGAACGACTGGACATGGTATCTCTGACGGCCTTAGATGAATATCGTTTTTTACAGAGGAACCTGAACACACGCGGAAGACCACCACGAGGAAGAGGAGGAAACAGAGGAAGAGGAAAATAACAAGAAGACTCAACAGAGAGAGAAGCATTGCCACATGGGAGAACAACGAGGCAATCCAAGAAGAAATAATGGGTGAGAAAGCCCTAACTGTTATCAACCTTTCCTCCCACTGCCTGCCCCAAGAGGAGGAATCGGTACTGGAATTGGGTCTATCATTCTGCCCCACTGCTAATTTTGACTTTTGTAGGACACAAATTGATGTTTTTTTGTTTATTAAATAAACTTAAATTGAAGAAAGTCTTTCTGCAATGTCCCAAAAGGATTTTCGAAAAGAAATTTGTGTCCACAACTGTCAATGTTTCTGAGATTGTTACAGATGATTTGAACCTTGGGGATGTAAGGGTCTAACAACACTGATCCAATTGGGAGGAGATGGTATTGAATGGAGCAATGAGAGACTATGTTGGAGTCACTTGATTTAGAACTAGACAGTACTATCACTACCCCTTAAACCAAAATCCATGTGCAATCCTAATACTCCACACAACATGATTGACACCTTCCATGAGGTAGTGATCAGGGATCTTATCAAAATCTGGCACGGCACGAGAAACACATTTGCGTCCAACATTAATCTTAAACAGAGAGAAGCACTGAAAACATTACAAGAGGACCACAACATGATTATTAAGCCCTGGGACAAAGGGGGAAATGTGGTCCTCCGGGACGTCAATAACTACAACCAGGAGGCTTTTAGGCAACTCGACCGTAGTGGAGATTTTGAGAGAACCACCTTACAATGCTATAAGCTAAGCATTGAGACCTATCAATCACTACTCCCCAAGTGGAGGGATGTTGGCCTTTAACCACAGTGGAATATCTTTTCCTGAGTGTCAAACACCCTGTGGTGCTTGCTTTACATGTTACCAAAGGTGCACAAAGACAGAGAAAGCCCTCCGGGCAGACCTATTGTTTCTGCCTGTGATAGTCTTTTGGAGCACACTTCTATTTTTCTTGATTTCTTTTTGTTACCTTATGTCTTGGCTCTCCCTTCGTATTGCAGAGACAGTACTGATTTCATTTCCAAAGTAGAAAACATACCCTGGCAATCCAATTTTTTACTAGTCACCATGGATGTTACATCTTTGTATACATGCATAAACCACACATTAGGGATTGAAGCGTGCAAGTACTTTTTTAGGGACAAACCTATCTCGAAATTTGACCACATAACAATGCTCCTTACTATGCTATAGTTTTGTCTGAATAACAATTTTTTCATTTTCAGGGACATGTGGTTCAGGCAACTGGTCGGGACTGTGATGGGCAGTTGCTTTGCGCCAAGCTATGCCTGTATCTTCATGGGATGGTGGGAGGCAAATCATGTGTGGATTGATGTGAATGAGAAATGGACAAAGTATGTCACTTTGTGGACCAGATACATCGATGATTTATTCATCATCTGGGAAGGGCCAAAAGGCATGTTGGAAGAATTTCTTACTCACATAGGTAACAACGATCTCAATTTGGCTTTCACACACAAAATGCATCCCACCTGCATGGATTTCCTTGATGTCACTGTTACTGTTAGTGAGGGACAGCTCAACACAAGCTTATTCCGCAAAGAGACAGCTGGGAATAACATTCTGCATGCTGGAAGCCATCATCCCCGTAACCTTAAATGGAGTATACCTTACGGGGAGTTATTGCGTGCTAAACGTAATTGTGGCACAACAGAAGGTTATACCAGGGAGAAGGGTAGAATGTTGGCACAATTCAGATCACGAAGTTATCCCACCGGAGTTTTGAATAAAGCAGTTGAGAAAGTCTCTAAAGTGTCCAGGGACAGTTTACTCACTAGCAAAAAGAAGGCTGAGGGAAAGGAACAGGCACCTGTGCGATTAATTACAACCTTCAATGACAGCAGTCAAGATGTCAGGAAAGTGTTATCACGCCACTGGCATCTTGTCAGAAGTGATCCCACGATAGGCAAACTTGTTAGCACCTTTCCTCAGATCACTTACCGCAAACCCAAATCACTGCATGATATTCTGGTCCACAGTAACACAGGGATAGAAGACAGACGAGGGGGCTGGCTACGTGACCAGAAGGGTTTCTACAAATGTGGTAGGTGCAAGGCGTGCAGAAAGAGCAGCAATGTCAGGACTTACAAGATGGCCAATGACAAACAAAGACATATCAACAAATTCATAACTTGCACCAGTGATTTTTGCATCTATGTCCTGGTGTGCCCATGTGGGCTCATATATGTAGGCAGCACTATTGGTCCTGTGAATAAACGCATCTTGGAACATTATAGGGCCATAAAGAATGTTGACCAAGCCTATCCTGTAGCGAGACATTGGGCCAGTCAACACCAACAAAATGCTGACCTTCTTGTTTTCTGTGCTATTGACAGGATTGAAAGAGCAGTCGGAGGCGGTAACTGCGAGAGACGTTTGAGACAAAAGGAGTCGGATATATCATTCTACTCGGCAGCAAGCACCCTGGTGGTCTCAATGAGAGTGAGGAGCTTCACATACACATCGGCTGATGTGGTATTTTACTGAAGTCTTTTCTCACTCCCTCAAACTCTGCCTCTCCTGTGAACATCTTACTTCCACCCTAACTTCCATCTTATCCTCCTCCTGATTTATCTATTTCTCTTACTCTCTCTTTTTCTCTCCGATATTATGTCACTTTCTCTTGGCCTCTTAAATGATGATGATTTCTTATATGTAACTGACCATTCGATATTCTCATTTGGTTATTATTAATTATTAATTTGATTTCTGCAGAATGATGAAACTTCATTGTCTCTTGGTTCCCCGTTTACCCCTTTTTCTAAGACTTGTTTGTGCTCTTTCAATGATAAAACTTCCCCTGTTGCATTTTCTCCTCCCTCCCCCCTTTTTTCACTGCTCAGTTTGAGCGGGATGTCACATTTTATGTTTTGTTGTCGTCCTGTCTTTTTTGAGGGATTTATTATCAGTTTGGCAGATATTGTTTTGACACTGTGTCACTGTGCACATGAAATCTGTGCATGTTGCCACTTTACCAAATGTTTCTATGTATTTGCTCTGGTTTTTCTACTTTGTAACCTGACTGTCTCCTGTTCTAGTCGCAAAAATAGTGGGAGTCACTATGCACTTGCAATAGTTCGCTTGTGGCCACTTGGCCGATGATCTCTGTGTATATGTGCATTGACCAATTTATTGTCACCAGACTATGATTGTTGCATACAACCAACAGCTTTGTATTTCACAGTTTTGACATTATATTCTGTGACATAGGGCATTTCATTTCTTTTTTACATGATCAGGCAGTGATCAACTGGCATGTTTGTTTAACATTTGGTGTTTGTGTTTTATAAGCCACTTGGCTTTTTCTACTTTTCTTTTGTTAAGTTCCATTTGTTTCCATAACATTAGTGGCACACTCAACTACTGAACCTTGTTTTAGCAAATAATATATTTATGTTATTGCTGTTATGTCGGATATACATTGATCCTGTGTGTCTCCAATATCTGCTCTGAATTATAAATACTGTACAGTACATTGTAGTCTTTTTCTTCCCTCACTTGTACCAGGCGACATGGTGTTAGTGTGTTTTCACTTACTATAACCTTGAAGGTTATTTCTATACTTGGTTTGGCACTATTGTTATACTGGCTTTGACAAAGACCTTTTCAGGTTGAAACGCGTTGCCAAATATATTTACTTTACTGAAGACATTGTGTGCGGTTTACTGCTTCACGAATCTGGGAGGCGGTTTTTCGTTTCAAAATTTACACGGGGGCCGCACCCATGACACTGCAACCAGCCCTGCTTGGTGGATGCGATCGGCTTGCTGCGGGAAAGTTTCTTTATATATCCATGAACTGAATGCGTAATCAGCGCGCTCTCAGGAACTGAAACCACAAGGTAAGCGATACAAAAGGGGGATTTTATTGCATCATAAATCCAAACTTCGTGACGCGTTTCAACCGTCAAGCAGTCTTGCTCACACAAAATAAACAGTGCATCCAGACCGTCATAAGTACAAATTCGACATAGGTGTAGGACTAATACCTAGTAAACCAAAACATATGGAAATCAACAAAGGACTTTGCCAAACAAAATAAGAGTGCCATCTTGGAACGGTATACAAAATGAAAAAGCCATCTCATTGAAACAATATCTGTACATAAATCGTAATACAATTGCTTTGTGTCCACATCGATGTCATGCATTGGTGCACCAATAATTTGAGACTCTTCTGTAAACAGTACAGTGACATTCCAGGAGAAGTAAGACACATGGCATGAAATGCTGCGAAGCATATTACATATGTCAAATGACGTATCCACATGATTAACTTTCATTCCCCAAGTGGTTGAAAAAAGGCACAAATCAAGTTTCACATGGCATAGAGTAAAGAGATATAATGCATAATGCATTTTAAAACTTGCCAGTAAAACATGGCATGTCCTCGTAAATAAATTAATTTCATGGGTGCAACTTGAGAGACTTGTGGACGCTCCAAAATAATACAGTGCTACAAGCAAACAGATAAAACAAAAGTAAGAAAAAATGTGAAATTGAAATCCTTATCTGTGTTGCAGTGGACATATACGATGAACATTCCATTGAAGAAAAGGGTAGGGAACCTGGGAGGTCCCAAGTTGGATCCGAGGGCCCCTTCCTTTCCTCCTGAAAAAAAGGTTCTACACAGTGTATTAGAGGCAAGATATTTGACACAGGGCAGAAAGATATATACATGGATAAAAACATCTATGTAATTCTATAGACAGTAGCTAGAGTCATGTCCTTAATACAGACCCAGCATTGTTTACATGGTATGTAAATGTACAGCTAATTCCTCATCATTTTTGTGCCCTCCTGGGTAGCGGGTCGCTAAATAAATGATATGTCTATACTCTCGTTGTCTAAGAGTAAGTTCTCTGTTACCCCCTCGGATGCCAATGTTGACCTGTTCTATGGCAAAGTATTTCATTCTGGAACTGTCAGAGTAGTGGTGTTGTTCAAAATGTCTGGCTATGGGATAGTGGGAGTCCTTATTGTTAATTGCCCTCATATGTTCCATGACTCGCTTTTTTGGCTTGATGTGTGGTGCTGCCCACATACCAGAGATTGCACGGACATTCCAAGACATAGATGACATAGGAGGAGCTGCAAGTAAGAAACTGTTTAATGTATATGGTCCTATTGGTGATAGCATTCCGATATTCCTTTCTCATGAGACTCCCACGGCAAGCCTTGCAGTGGCCGCATGGAAAGAAACCTTGTAGATTCATGGTGTTTCTACCTGCAGTGGTTGTGATATCACTATGCACTAAAATGTCCCTCAGATTGCGTCCCCTCCTGTACGTAATTCTTGGTCTTTCGGGGAGAGATCTACCAATGATGGGATCTTTGGTAAGAATTTCCCAGTTTTTTGCCAATATTTTCTGAATGTTTTTAGAATTACCATTATAGGTCAATATGATTCTTGTAGTGTCACTGTCTTAGTTGTCAATTTCAGGGTCATTGGCCTCACTATCTCTCAGAGTGGTGAGACTTTCCACTGTGCTGACTTTCTCAACTGCCTTCTTGAGAACCCAATTGGGGTAACCTCTTTCGATGAATCTCGCAAGCATGATATCTTGTTCCTTGAGAAACATCTCTTCAGAGCTCCAATTGCGTTTTGCTCTGAGCAGTTCCCCATAGGGAATGCTCCACTTGAGATTATCAGGGTGGCTGCTCAGAGCATGGAGCAAGGTGTTGCCCGCTGTGGACTTCCTGAACAGTTTGGTATGGATTTCATGGATGTTGATTTCCACTTTGATATCCAGAAATTCCACAGAGACATCACTGATGTTACTAGTAAGTTTGAGGTTAATGTGCTTAAGATTGAGTTTGTCGATGAAATCATTGGCTTCGGATACAGTGACTACGTCAGCAGCTTACCCTCCTATGTCAAATATACGAAAGATTTCTTGAACAAAATTCAAAACATTGATTGGCAAACAGGTTTTCTCTTGATTACCATGGATGCTAATTCACTATACACCATCATCAAACATGAGTTGGGGATCAAGGCTTGTGCCAAATATCTCAGCAAGCGCCCCATTCGCTATATGGAACATACCAACATGGTTCTAAAGATGATGCGATATTGCCTCCATAACAACTTTTTTCTGTTTAATGGGAATATATACAGACAAGTCCTCGGTACAGCGATGGGGACTCGCTTTGCCCCCAGTTTTGCTAATCTTTTTCTGGGGGCATGGGAGGACGATATCAGGAATGACATTGACCTTGCCAAGGACTTTGAACATGTTGTCATTTGGTTAAGATACATTGACGACCTGTTTGTCATATGGGACGGCACTGTATCCGAAGCCAATGATTTCATCGACAAACTCAATCCTAACAACATTAACCTCAAACTTTCTAGTAACATCAGTGATGTCTCTGTGGAATTTCTGGATATCAAAGTGGAAATCAACAACCATGAAATCCATACCAAACTGTTCAGGAGGTCCACAGCGGGCAACACCTTGCTCCATGCTCTGAGTAGCCACCCAGATAATCTCAAGTGGAGCATTCCCTATGGGGAACTGCTCAGAGCAAAACGCAATTGGAGCTCTGAAGAGATGTTTCTCAAGGAACAAGATATCATGCTTGCGAGATTCATCGAAAGAGGTTACCCCAATTGGGTTCTCAAGAAGGCAGTTGAGAAAGTCAGCACAGTGGAAAGTCTCACCACTCTGAGAGATAGTGAGGCCAATGACCCTGAAATTGACAATGAAGACAGTGACGCTACAAGAATCATATTGACCTATAATGGTAATTCTAAAAACATTCAGAAAATATTGGCAAAAAACTGGGAAATTCTTACCAAAGATCCCATCATTGGTAGATCTCTCCCCGAAAGACCAAGAATTACGTACAGGAGGGGACGCAATCTGAGGGACATTTTAGTGCATAGTGATATTACAACCACTGCAGGTAGAAATACCATAAATCTACAAGGTTTCTTTTCATGCGGCCACTGCAAGGCTTGCTGTGGGAGTCTCATAAGAAAGGAATATCGGAATGCTATCACCAATAGGACCATATACACTAAACAGTTTCTTACTTGCAGCTCCTCCTATGTCATCTATGTCATGGAATGTCCGTGCAATCTCTGGTATGTGGGCAGCACCACACATCAAGCCAAAAACGAGTCATGGAACATATGAGGGAAATTATCAATAAGGACTACCACTATCCCATAGCCAGACATTTTGAACAACACCACTACTCTGACATTTCCAGACTGAAATACTTTGCCATAGAACAGGTCAACATTGGCATCCGAGGGGATAACAGAGAACTTACTCTTAGACAACGAGAGTCTAGACATATCATTGATTTAGGGACTCGCTACCCAGGAGGGCACAACAATGATGAGGAATTATCTGTACATTTACATACCATGTAAACAATGCTGGGTCTGACGTGGGTCCCTTGCTCACTTTGCCACTGGATTCAAGCTAGCCTGGCTGATGAAGGGTGTTACCCAGAAACCGGTCCCAGGATGCTTGTTTCCGGTTCAGGGAAGACCTGGCTTGGCAGTTCGGGCTGGACTGTTCCCATGAGGCACAGGGTCAAGACTGATTTGCATATAGCTGGGTCTGAACTGAGGTGGCGAAGTGAGCTAAAGAATGATGATGGATTGAACCCAGATCTGTGACTGGGGTGAGTGTCTGAAAAGTTTCAGCGCTCCGTCCATCATCTCCTTGTGTTTGCTTTGTTCGCCCTAGTTGGCAGGGTATGCCCTGACGTGGGTCCCTTGCTCACTTTGCCACTGGATTCACGCTAGCCTGGCTGATGAAGGGTGTTACCCAGAAACCGGTCCCAGGATGCTTGTTTCCGGTTCAGGGAAGACCTGGCTTGGCAGTTCGGGCTGGACTGTTCCCATGAGGCACAGGGTCAAGACTGATTTGCATATAGCTGGGTCTGAACTGAGGTGGCGAAGTGAGCTAAAGTATGATGATGGATTCAACCCAGATCTGTGTCTGGGGGTGAGTGTCTGAAAAGTTTCAGCGCTCCGTCCATCATCTCCTTGTGTTTGCTTGGGTCTGTATTAAGGACATGACTCTAGCTACTGTCTATAGAAGTACATAGATGTTTTTATCCATGTATATATCTTTCTGCCCTGTGTCAAATATCTTGCCTCTAATACACTGTGTAGAACCTTTTTTTCAGGAGGAAAGGAAGGAGCCCCCGGATCCAACTTGGGCCCTCCCGGGTTCCCTACCCTTTTCTTCAATGGAATGTTCATCGTATGTCCACTGCAACACAGATGAGGATTTCAATTTCACATTTTTTTCTTACTTTTGTTTTATCTGTTTGTTTGTAGCACTGTATTATTTTGGAGCGTCCACAAGTCTCTCAACGTTGCACCCACTAAAGGGCCATGCAATTAATTTATTTACGAGGACATGCCATGTTTTACTGGCAAGGTTTTAAAATGCATTATGCATTATATCTCTTTACTCTATGCCATGTGAAACTTGATTTGTGCCTTTTTTCACCCACTTGGGGAATGAAAGTTAATCATGTGGATACGCCATTTGACATATGTAATACGCTTCGCAGCATTTCATGCCATGTGTCTTACTTCTCCTGGAATGTCACTGTACTGTTTACAGAAAAGTCTCAAATTATTGGTGCACCAATGCATGACATCGATGTGGACACAAAGCAATTGTATTACGATTTATGTACAGAGATTGTTTCAATGAGATGGCTTTTTCACTTTGTATACCGTTCCAAGATGGCACTCTTATTTTGTTTGGCAAAGTCCTTTGTTTATTTCGATATGTTTTGGTTTACTAGGTATTAGTCCTAAACCTATGTCGAATTTGTACTTATGACGCTCTGGATGCACTGTTTATTTTGTTTGAGCAAGACCGCTTGACGGTTGAAACGCGTCACGAAGTTTGGATTTATGATGCAATAAATCCCCCTTTTGTATCGCTTACCTTGTGGTTTCGGTTCCTGAGAGCGCGCTGATTACGCATTCAGTTCACGGATTACAATACCAGTGGCTCCGCCGGTTTGCGCGCCACCTCCCACGGGTTTCCTGTTACCCGGAAGGAGCGTTTGATGGTGTGTTTTTGTGGACCTCCGTAGGAGTTCCATAACAAAATAAATAAATAAATTGGAAATTGGAAACTGGAGCGTTTGCGTGCTTGGATATATATATATATATATATATATATATATATCTCGTAACTTGTTCGCATTCGCTCAAAACAACGCAAGCACTCCACTCCTTTGTTTTGAAGATTTATTAAAGCACAATCGAATGAAAGCATCCACACGTTCCGGCTGCCACACACGGCCTTGTTCATATGTGTATATATATATATATATATATATATATATATATATATATATATTTTATTTATTTTATTTTAAAGGTTTTATATAGCGCTGGCTGGAACCAAGGGTATCAGAGCGCTTTACAAGGGTTGCATGAGTAGATATGGAAATAACAAAAAATACAGTAAGGTAGCATTCAAGTTCAATTAAAACAATAGATGTCAACTCAATTAAAAGATCAGAATTACAGCAAATTGAGATGATCAGCAGCAAATCAAGAGAAGAGAGGTAGTCGTGGAGCAAGGGGGATAGAGAGCGGGGGCAGGATGTAAGAGGGGAGAGAGGCTGTGAGGGGGGTAGGGAAATATCAAGTACATCAAGCAGGGCCTATGAAAGGAGTTAGTGAGATAGAGGGCGAAGAAAAGTGAGAGGTGGAAAGGGGCTGGAGAGAGGGCGTCGGGAGGTCAGAAGGGGGATCCTAAAACAGTAGGCGGCCGGGTTGGAGAATGTGCCCAGGGAAGGGGTTAGGGGCCCCAGAGTTTTTCGAGAAGGTGAAGTTTGAGGTCTTTTTGAAGCTGAAGTAGGAGGGGTTGCAACGAAGTTCTTTAGGGAGTGCATTCCAGATGGTAGGCGCATTTCCAGAGAAGGCGCGTGATTGAGTAGATTTCTTGTTTAACAGAGGAGGGACAAGAACGAGTGAGTTTGAGCTCCTCAGTGTTAGAGAGCAGCCCGCTTTGAATAGTTTGTCTGCGAGGTACAGAGGGTGTGTTGATGCAGGGCTTTGTGTGTAATGCAGGCGGTCTTGTAGGTAGATCTGCCTTCAATAGGGAGCCAGTTGAGGGCTTTAAGGGTAGGGGAGATGTGATCGAACCGTTTGAGGTCTGTAATGAGCCTAGCAGCAAGGTTAAGAACAGATTTGATTGGGGTTAGGTGGATTTTAGGTGTTCCAGAGAGAATGGCGTTACCATAGTCGATTTTGAACAGGACTAGTGATTGGACAGCTGATCTAAAGTCATCAGCCGGGATGAAGGGTTTTAATTTCTTGAGGTGAAAGAGAGTGAAGAGAGCGCTTTTGGCCGAGTTTTTTATGTGGGAGATGAGCGAGAGGTTCTGGTCAATGTTAATTCCGAGGGATTTAACTGAGTTGGATAAGGTGAGAGAGCAGTTGAGCGCTGTAAGGTCAGAGATCCAGGCTTGGATGGGGAGCGAGCAGTTTTTAGGGGACGAAAGAATGATTTCAGTTTTTATAGGGTTGAGTTTGAGGTGGTTGTAGTGGAACCAGGATTGGATCTTAGTCAAGGCGTCATTGAGGTATAGCACGTCAGCGTGGGATATATATATATTCACTGAAAAAACCATAGGTTTCAGTGGCGTTATAGTTAGTTGGACATTTCACTCGTACAAAACCATAGAAATTCCCCCGTTATAGTTAGTTCAGCTAACACACATTCACTGGATGATGTCATCAGTGATGTCATCAGTGATGTCATTTGAGATGTCATCAGTGATGTCATGAGTGATGTCACTGACCATGTCATGAGTGATGTAATATGTGACGTCATCAGCAGTGCATTGCGGAGCGCACGAGTTATAGTTAGCTGAACTAACTATAACGGGGAATTTCTATGGTTTTGTGCGAGTGAAATGTCCAACTAACTATAACGCCCTGAAACCTATGGTTTTTTCAGTGAATTTCTAAGGTTTTTAAATGCTAATTTCTAACTATAACGTGCCTGAAACCTATGGTTTTTTCAGTGAATTTCTAAGGTTTTTTAAATGCTAATTTCTAACTATAACGTGCCTGAAACCTATGGCTTTTTCAGTGAATATATATATATTTATTATACTATGTATACATGTGAAAATGTCTCGGTCCCCTGTTTGCCTTGGTGGCACGGAAAAAATGGGTGGAACTGGCGTCAGCACGCCGACGAGGTCCTCTTATGGCTCCGATGACGTCATACGGTGTCACGAGCGGAGCCGTGCTCGTTGACGTGGGAGAGCTAGGAAAGAATTTCCGTGGAATGCTGGTGCAGGGGATATTCACCTAAGTGTTCAGGCTAGTCCTTTGGGAGCAACTGTTTATGTTGCCACTCCAGAAACCGAAACCAGTGATCCGAGGGCAGAGGCCCTGCAGATGGCACACGAGGTGGGGTGCCCAGTCGTGTGCACCGGCGGGGTAGCGAAGTGACAAGTGACAAGTTTAGGAGTAGCTTTACTACTCCTAAACTGAGAAAAATCCTAACTTTAAGACTTTCGGTATTCACAGAAGGCATTTAGGAGTCCTAAAGTTAGGACTACTAACTTCTGTGAATACCGAAATGAGTAAGTTCATTCTGTGAATACCAAAATGAGTAAGTGTATTCTGTGAATACCAAAAAGTACTAACTTTACGTTTTTGACGTAAGTTAGTTCTGTGAATCAGGCCCAAAATGTAGAATTAGTGCTACAACGGTCTTCAAGAGGACCTGCGATGCCACTTCTGCCTCCCGTACCCTGGAGGCGGCACATGGGTCACGCGGTACGGTCATACTGCGGTGGGACGCACACTCGTTGACCTCTCATGGCACTGCTCCACACTTCAGGGAGGACGCTTTCCATTAGCTATGTTTTCTGATGACATGTCGCGCCGGCCCCGTCCAACAACAGAACTCCTTTAGATCCAAACAGACTCTTCCACTCTCTCACCGGAAGTGAAACCAGGCCACGCGGACACTTTCACAATACAACAGCCGGGAATGCACTTTTCGGTAAAAAAACACATTCCTTCCTCCTAATTAATCAAATAAACGTCTCACTGAAGAACAGGGGCCAGCTTCGATCGGTAAACAGCCGTTACAACGACTTTTTACTTTGCGATACCATTACAACGCATGCATTACCACGCATGCGTTGTACATCACGAAGTCATTACTACGCATTTTTTAGAACGCATGGTCATTTACCACGCATGCTTTTACAACGAATTTTGTTGTAAAGGTATGTATGGTAAATGACCATGCGTTCTAAAAAACATGTAGACGATCCATGTCGTTGTAAGGAAACAGAAGCTGTTCCGTTTCCTCACAACGACGTGCACCGCCCCTCAGAGATGACGTGAAGCAGGAACCATGAGGAGAGAGGAACCATGAGGAGTGAGAGGTAAGGGGGATTGGGCATGGGGTGGGGGTTTCTTTTCTAGGGTTTAGGGTAGTGCAGTGGTGTTTGGGTGGTGTAGGGGGTCGTGCTGGGGTAGTGTTTTAGGGTTTAGGGTAGTGCAGTGGTGTTTGGGTAGTGTAGGGGGTCGTGCTGGGGGTAGTGTTTTAGGGTTTAGGGTAGTGCAGTAGTGTAGGGGGTCATGCTGGGGGTAGTGTTTTAGGGTTTAGGGTAGTGCAGTGGTGTATGGGGTGTAGGGGTCGTGCTGGGGTAGTGTTTTAGGGTTTAGGGTAGTGCAGTGGTGTTTGAGTAGTGTAGGGGGTCATGCTGGTGGTAGTGTTTTAGGGTTTAGGGTAGTGCAGTGGTGTTTGTGTATTGTAGGGGGTCATGCTGGGGGTAGTGTTTTATGGTTTAGGGTAGTGCAGTGGTGTTTGGGTCGTGCTGGGGGTAGATTTAGGGTTTAGGGTAGTGCAGTGGTGTTTGTGTAGTGAAGGGGGTCATGCTGTGGGTAGTGTTTTAGGGTTTAGGGTAGTGCAGTCGTGTTTGTGTAGTGTAGGGGGGTCGTGTTTTAGGGTATAGGGGTAGTGCAGTGGTGTTTGGGTAGTGTAGGGGGTCATGCTGGGGTTAGTGTTTTAGGGTTTAGGGTAGTGCAGTGGTGTTTGGGTAGTGTAGGGGTCGTGCTGGGGTAGTGTTTTAGGGTTTAGGGTAGTGCAGTGGTGTTTGTGTAGTGTGGGAGGTCATGCTGGGGGTATATTTAGGGTTTAGTGTAGTGCAGTGGTGTTTGGGTAGTGTAGGGAGTCATGCTGGGGGTAGTGTTTTAGGGTTTAGGGTAGTGCAGTGGTGTTTGGGTAGTGTAGGGTGTCGTGCTGGGGGTAGTGTTTTAGGGTTTACGGTAGTGCAGTGGTGTTTGGGTAGTGGAGGGGTAGTGTTTTAGGGTTTAGGGTAGTGCGCCCAACCAGCCACAATATCCGTGGACAAAGGGGATCCTGACTCTTTGGAACGCTCCGTCAATTGAATAATTTGGGTCAAGGGCCCTACCACGTCCAAGACCTATCAATTCCTTTCTTGGGATCCCTCATATACTTGGAGAAAAAGGTACATAGTTTCTCATCAATTTCAGGCGTGTGTGCCACCTTCCCCTTCAGTGAGGGCCTGGGGCATTCTCCCCTCATCCTATTCCTGACCTCCCTTTCAAGGGGTTGATGGATTTTCCCACCACATACTCTGCCACTTTGGCGTCAGGTGTCCACTCTGCCGACCTAGGATGGTAAATTTGGGTAGGCTCGAACATGTCCGAGTGGACCCCGTCCCCAACCGGGGACTGAGAGGAGTGGGACTCTGGACGCCAGGGACGCCCCGAGTCCTTATCCTCATCGGAGGAGAAATCGTCCTCCGATACACCCTCTCCCTCTAAGGGAAACCCGCCGTCGGGGTCTACAATAGTGGTGACAGTGTCGCAATTTTCTCCGGGCCCCTCCTCCTCCTGGCAGGGTGCATGTTTTAGCGTTCGCACACTCTTGAGGAAGGTCTCCGTAAGTTTATCAAATCCTTCCAAGTGCCCCGCGTTATGCTTAATGGCCCTTTTATTCCCCATCTGGGAGCTACTTGGACCTTCCACCACCAGATCTGGGTCACTGAACACCCCAGGGATGCTTTTCGCCAGCTTATCAACCTGATCCCTAAGAGGAGCCAGCACCCTAGAAATAGCCAGAGAGAGGGCTTGGTCCACTGCTGGAGGGAGAAGTTGGGGGGCCATTCCTCCTCCACTTCCTGGTAGGAGTAAAAATGGTCTTCTGGAGAAGACATGATAGCAGAGGGTGTGAGCACAGAACAAATGCCCTTAAAATCCTTAAGACAGCCCCCTCGCCGGTGCTCCAACAGCTGGGCTTTCCCGAAGCTGTTATAAGAATAGACTGAGGCGCAATACCAATTACCACCACCAGGTGGCGCTGGTCACTAACGTGGCCGTGTGGGGAAATCACCGCGTAGCGGTGTCAAAATTAGGCGAGGGTTGGTCGGGAATCAAGCGGACACTAAAGGAGTGACCGGATTCCCAAACGCGCGTAAAGACCAGCGGGAGCGCTCGACGGAGCTGCCTCGCTCGGACCAGACACGCCTGACAGGATCTCACCGCGCGCAGAGCACACAGCGGGAGAAACTGCGAGGGGGAGAACGTGCTCGGGCAAGAGCCTGCTGCGCAGGGAATATGAAACAATACCAAGGCAATAATGCTAATAACGTGCACAAGAAACCGCTATACAAACAGCAATAACGTCAGATTAAGCCAAGAATGTAAGGAATGCACTTAACTGACGAGCAGTGAAGAAAGAGGAAGCGGAAGGGACGTCACGATATTATATACGATGGACTGTGATATGATTGGACTATAGTTGCCTTGGAGACTACCCCCTAATGGTTCATGGGTTGTGTAGTCTTTTGTTTAATAATTGTTGTGTTACGTTTTCTTTGAACTGCTATGCAAATAAAGTGAGGAAAGATATGCATAATCCTCGCCTCCGTCCTGCCATAGAATTCATTAAACTTTATTTGATCTGATTTAGAAACATAGATCATAAAAGTGTACATAAAAACAGTAAATCCTCTTTCCTAATACAATACAGTGAGAATTAATTAAAACCAGTAGGTAAAAACGGGTGTTACAAAGCCCGGTTCAGAGCAACTTCAGGTTAACAGAATCGTAAAGTTCAATGTTTCGCAAGATCAATCTCATGTACTTCGTGCAAAATATGCAATAAGGGGTCCAAGTAAGATGTAACGCTCCAATACCTGACCAGTTTGCACTATATAAAACTGCAGAAAAACTAAAAATAAAAAGTGTTTTGCACACTTCTGTCATTGGGCTATATGTGGGCTACATCTGGGTGATATTTGTGCTACATTTGGGCTCTTTTTTCTCTGGTGGCCATCTTGGGAGACTTATTTGTTATCAAGTTTCCTAATTTCGTCATTTACTGCAGTCTCCTCAGTAGGAAATGCTTTCAGTTTTTTACTTTGATTCCATCAAGAAGGCATTCAGATGTGTCACACATTTGCCATAAATTCAGAATGTTAGCACTCTAGTTGTTCATTAGATCACTGTAGTAAAGCTACTGCTCACCAGGGAGTTAACTGGAAGTCTACTGCTGGTATTGAAAGTGATTGTTTCAGTCTGCATGTCAGAATTTTCTAATGAAATAGAAGAGGATTTGAGATCTCACTTAAAACATGCCCAACATTTTCTTTCTGCAGCACTAACCATAATTTCTATGGCAAAATGAACCCCCTCATTTTGTTCCTTTTTAAATTAAATGTTTTAAGTGTTACCAGTTTATTCCAATTAAGATGGCTTCAGGTGTGCCATACTTTTGTCATAAGTAAGACTGTTAGCGCTCTAGTTGTTCTTTAGAACACTCTGGGAAGCTGCAGTAGAACACAAAGGCATCAACTGACAGGCTGCTCCTGTTGAAATATAACAGGAAGATATTTGAGATCACACTTGAAACATGTCCTAATTTTTCTTTCTACAGCACGAACCATAATTTCTATGACAAAATGAACCCCATCATTTTGTTCCTTTTTAAATTAAATGTTTTAAGTGTTACCAGTTTATTCCAATCAAGATGGCTTCAGGTGTGCCATACTTTTGTCATAAGTAAGGCTGTTAGCGCTCTAGTTGTTCTTTAGAACACTCTGGGAAGCTGCAGTAGAACACAAAGGCATCAACTGACAGGCTGCTCCTGTTGAAATATAACAGGAAGATATTTGAGATCACACTTGAAACATGTCCTAATTTTTCTTTCTACAGCACTAACCATAATTTCTATGACAAAATGAACCCCATCATTTTGTTCCTTTTTAAATTAAATGTTTTAAGAGTTACCAGTTTATTCCAATCAAGATGGCTTCAGGTGTGCCATAATTTTGTCATAAGTAAGACTGTTAGCGCTCTAGTTGTTCTTTAGAACACTCTGGGAAGCTGCAGTAGAACACAAAGGCATCAACTGACAGGCTGCTCCTGTTGAAATATAACAGGAAGATATTTGAGATCACACTTGAAACGTCCTAATTTTTCTTTCTACAGCACTAACCATAATTTCTATGACAAAATGAACCCCATCATTTTGTTCCTTTTTAAATTAAATGTTTTAAGTGTTACCAGTTTATTCCAATCAAGATGGCTTCAGGTGTGCCATACTTTTGTCATAAGTAAGGCTGTTAGCACTCTAGTTGTTCTTTAGAACACTCTGGGAAGCTGCAGTAGAACACAAAGTAATCAACTGACAGTCTCTACCCTTGTTGGATGTACATGTTTTACTGAGAATGTCAGACTTCATTCTCAGATGACTGAGAAAGATAATGTGAATTTACAGAAAATATGCTCTCATTTTAGCTTCTGGAGCACCTTCCAAAACTGTATGGGACAAGCATGTGAAAATAGTTTTCTCTCAAACATGATTCATGATATCCCAGCAGAAGGTTTTTCACAGGGTAAAATCACCTTAGAACACACCACAATTCCTGAAATTAGTATGGTACCATCAACAAATGAATTCTAATGTAACTAAAGTCTGTTATCACCCTTTATAGTTCTCCTTTTGGTAACCCTCAAAATCTTCGATTCACTACAATGCATTTCAATGGGGTACTATCATTTATATTGGTCCCAAGATGGCTGCCAGCAATTCCAGGATGAAGTGCTGACAGCCAATCAGATCTCACGATGACATGTGTGGTTAGGCTCCGCCCAGATATATATGTGTTTTCTTTTTCAAATTTCTCAGGAACTACTGAACGGATTTGCACCATTTAACCAAAAGGCACGACTCTGAACCAAGGGCTACCTTTTGCCAAATTTGGTGTAATTCCGTTCAGCAGTTCGGGCTGTAGCTGCAACATAAGGTTCCTATGGAAAATTGCATGGGGAAAACACGTTTTGGGACCCCCCTTTATTCTCGGCCCCCACTTGACGAATCACCCCGAAACTTTCAAGATAGGAGCGGACCGGAGCGGGCCATAAGTTTTGAAAATTTCGCGAAGATTCGTCAACCGGCGCCACAGTTATTGGGAATAGAATGTTGCGGATTTCCTATGGAAAATAGGTCCTAACTATAACTATCTACTGGCGACCGCCAGTAGATAATATATATATATATATATATATATATATATATATATATATATATATATATACCAAAATAAAATTCCTCTATAAGGAAATAAATGGCACTCCAACTAGGAATTCAAAGGTATTTTTTCCGATTTTCTGAAATGTTTAGTTCATCCACACGTTTCGGCTGCCTCTCGCAGCCTTGTTCACGGATTACATCCGCCATGTGTCTATTTCATTATGTACATTGAGCTTTAAACACAATAGAAAAGGGAAAACAACAACGTGTAAGTGCATACCATAAAGTCCGTTATACTCAGTGCCATCTTTAAAAATGCAAATGCGATAGTAATTTTAGTTTTATACATGGTCAATTCTAAAATAAGGATAATGATATATCTACAATTTAAAATTGAATTCAGTATCACTTAACTTTCGTGTGATTCCACATAAATATAGTATACATTTCCTCTAAGAAAAACATTAAACTCATCAAATTAATTCAATTGCATGTTGATGTCACTTATACAGTTTAAAGTGCTCAGATTAAAGTGCTATGAGTTGCTTTCATATGTTTATATACATATGAAACCCATGTTAAATTAGAAATAATATGATTATTAACTTTGATACTCATTAAAGCAACTTAAAAATAAAACACTACCCACCCAATTCCCTAGTAAGACCCCCTACTTGAGGAATAAATATATTACTCTTAATTAAATATGTCAAAATAAAGATAACATTTCCAAAATTAACATATACATATTTCATTAATCAAAATTCTGGAATAAAATCATTTAACAATAAATACCAAATAATATTTAAATACTAAAAATCAAATAAAATATTTCCCATTCGATCCCTTAAAACAACCCACAGTCCCAAAGTATAAAAGCAAAATGAAATAATCCTTTTTAAAAACTTAAGAAAAATATTTTGATCTCTAAATAAATATGTGCAGACCTATTTTGAAATTAATGGAAGCCATATAAAATACAACAATGTTTTACTGTATTTCTTACATCAATATTATTTACAACAAGAAAAAAATGATATACTTAATTTTGATTTTTTGTTCCAGAGTTTTTGCAGTAATCATATGGGCAAACGAAATTTAGTTTAGAGCAGTGCTTTAAATTAATTGTTATTTATTATCCTTTTGCTATGGTTTTAATTAACTGATACAATAAATAAAGACATTAAATGAAATGGTCACCCACTCTCTCCTGTAAAGCAGTGTACCCCCAGGATTCCACAGGCGAAATGACAAAAGCTTTTTAGTATGATAGGCTGTATTACATAAGTCTTTGTTTGCACACCCTCACACTCCTTTGTGAATCAGATCCGATATGCCCAACTTTCTATTAGTAAAGTACAAAGAGAGTGCAGTTCTAATAATTGTATATGAACATTCCCATTATATTCCCATTTTTTATGTTGTCTGGCCAAGACGCAATGGCCTTTAAGAGTAATTAAAAGTGCAGTACAGGAGTACTAGTTTATGTACTGCAAAATGCGTTTACAAATAGGCCCCAACATGTATATTTGTATAGTCTGTGTCCCATGACGGGGCTCCAAAAGGCATTAGCAGGTAGGTGGTATGCTACACCGTGGGTGAGTGCTTTATTGGAAAGGTGATGAACTGCGGTGGTGTCTGTACGGGGACAGCTTGGTGTTGTGCATATGTGACAACAGTAGTACTCTCATCCTGTTTAAGGTTACAGTGCTTAATAGTTTATTGGCAGGAAGAAGAGCCAGAGTGCACATGTTTTACATAATTTGTTTGGTGTGACAATAGAGCATTAGAGAAAGCTCATCATGGCAAACAGCAGTTAACAGAGAGGCTCCATGTAATGCATGGAGAGACAAGTGAGTAACAGCCAGTGAAGGAATTTTACAGCCGTTCCTGAGAAGTGATCTTTGTAGTCCCTCCAGCAAAGACTTGAAGAGCTTGTAGTCTTGAACAGGCGAGGCATACTCATAGTAGATGTGTTTTTTAGGTAGTACTTCATGCATTTTTATGTTGGAGAGGAGCACTCCCTTGTAGTCTGATTAAACTGTTTAAACTAAATTATCTTTTTTAACTTAGCGTGCCGCAGTGGTAGACATACTGTCCTGTTATGCCTTCATTCTGCTCATCAATGTTCAAGTACTACTACTTGACCTCTGGCACTGTATCTGTTGTGCTTTTGCTAACATATATTCACTATACACTCAATTTAAAAAATTGCTTTGTCAATGTAACACTCTTAATTATACTCTGTTCAAACAAATTATTATCACAAAACCATAGTTCTACAACATAATTTAATCTGTTGTAATCACAGAAATCACATTATTGATATGTACAATGTATAGCAGAAATTCCAATTCATGCTTGAGACATATTCTTGCGAGACATTGTTACATTGACAAAGCAAGTTTTTAAATTGAGTGTATAGTGAATATATGTTAGCAGAAGCACAACAGATACAGTGCGCAGAGGTCAAGTAGTAGTACTTGAACATTGATGAGTACTTCTTGCATACCTGCCAACCTACACAGTGCCACTGTGTGACACACAATATTGGCTCCTATCACACGGTCACCGGGTGAGGAGCGGATGTCACCCAGTGGCAGGGAAAACAGGTTGAAAACCACTGTAAATAGTGGATTTCCAGCTCGTTTTCCAAGGCCTTGAACTACTGACATCTGACATCAGCACTGGCCTCAGCAAGCTTTTTTTTGGGTGGTGGGTTCTTGGAGGCAGTGTGGGGTTCAAAAGTGCCTCTTATGTACATCTGGCATGAGGCCCTACCCCCTCCAAGGCAGCACCCTCTTCTCTCACTTTGAGATTTTTGTTCAAGTTGGCAGGTATGTCCACGGTCAAAGGGGAATGATGTACAGTCATGCACTGTTTACATATCTAGTGAGAGGAGCGAAAGAGGGTATCTCCAAGTCTGAGTAGATTGTCAAATAGACAATGATAGAGTACAGTTAACCCTACACGAGGTTACCAGCAGTCAGCATAAATGTCCTAGAGCAGTGATTCTTAACCTGTGGTACGAATACATAGACAATAGTGTAGCGGGGTCCACCTTCAGGTATGTGGGGTCAAGCGAAGGCCTTACTGGGAGCGCGCAAATGACTACACACAGTATACACTTGGATGGGTACATGCAGTGACCACGAGCGGAAACTGCACCTTTATTTATCCCCTCCGGACCGAGCCCGGCACAAGGATGTGAGCTGCAACACATTAAAGTAGTGGCCTGATGGCTCACTACATCCCTCATAACCTTTAATAATAATAATGAAAAAACATGTAAACCCACAAGAAAAAGAGAACTCGGGATGAGCTTGACACAGTCCCAATAGTGTCCCTGGCCCTCAGCACACAAAATCTTTCAGCCTCTGGCTAGGCCTGGGATTTTCCCACAACTGATACGGATGTCCCCGCTGGGTTCCTGGTGCTCCTTCAGTTCTGGTGCCCTGATGCGGAGGCTGGGGGAGGTTGCTTCAGTTTCCTCAGGATACCCCTCAGTTACATTGTCTCTGTCTAGGCTGGGCGTCTCAAGCTCCTCTTCCTCCAGACTGAGCTCCATTGGCAATGTCAGAGTATCTGTTCCACTACCCAGATCATGCGCTGATTTGATCTTTTTGAACCAGGAGTCATTCCTCAATATCAAAAGTTCACCTCTTTTAACCGTAATCGTAGTTCCTTTTACATTGACTATCTGCCAGGGCTCACGTTCAAATGGTATCCTAAACTTCCACCCAGGATGTCTATCCTCGATTACGACATGGTCTCCTGGGCAGATCCCTGCATCACAAGCATTCCTTTTTCTGCTAGCTCTGTCGCTGTTTCTTTTCCTCTTTGCCTGTGCAGCCACACTATCTAACTCTCCTGTTGCCCACTTGGCACTCACTGGAACTATATCACGTACGGGTCTCCTCATGATCAGCTCACAGGGTGAACAGCCAGTGGTACTATGTGGCGTTTGTCTATATGCTCTCAAAAATTGATGAAGACACCCCTCCATTTCCACACTTTGATCAACTCCAATCCATAGTGCTTTATTGAGGGTTCTCATGAACCTTTCGACTTCCCCATAGGCTTGAGGCCACTGGGGGGGTCACTTGCCGGTGTTGGATGTTTAGATGATGAAGATAGTCTCTAAATTCCTGGCCATGAAATGGCGGACAATTATCCGTTTTAATTTCATCCGGTAATCCCAACATGGCAAAAACCTTATCCAAAGCAGGCTTGACACACTCAAACGCAGTGGAATGAACTAATAACATGGCCGGAAACTTGGAGTAACTGTCAATCATTACCAATGTCAGGCGACCATCCGGGAAACTCCTGAAATACATACTAATGGACGACCATGGTTTGATGCTGGGATTTTCTGTGATTACCGGCATCATAGGGGGCTATCCCTCTGTAATTAGACAGGAATGACACCCCGCAGCATGTCTTCAATCATGTGGTCCACACCTGGGAACCACACTTTAGCCCTTAACCTTGCTTTCGTTTTAGCTAGATCCTGATGACCCTGATGAGCGAGCTCAACAGTCCACCTTCAAAGACTCTTTGGTATCACAATTTGTTGGCCTCGTAATATCAGTCCTTCCTCGCTTTCACTGAGTTCATCCCTGCACCTCGATATGCTTGTTCTGATCTCTCTGTCTTCATCCGTCATGCGCCTTACTCCATCCAGAAAATTCTTCCAGCGGTGTTCCTTCAGAGCTTCTTTGACTTCACAGAAACACACATTCTCTGTGGTAGCTTCAACTAGTTCTTCAAGCGAGAGAGCTCGTGGACGCGAGAGTTCAGTAACCAACTTCACGAATCCCTCCACACCTTTGTCAATTTCCTGCTGTGTCCGGGGATCGGCTGCTAGAGGGTGACGCAATAGATAGTCCGCTGGGTTGTTAATCCCTGGCCGGTACATTACATTGAAGTCGTACTGCTGAAGCTGTACCGCCTACCTTTCAATGCGGGTGGTCCATTCCTTGCTGTCCCCTCTGAATAATGGTACCAGTGGCTTGTGATCCGTGATCACTCAGAACTTGTGCCCACACAGATATATGTTAAAGTGTTGGCAGGCCCACCTTATAGCAAGCGCCTCTTGTTCGATTTGCGCATATCTGGTTTCCACCACTGACAGAGATCTACTAGCATATGAAATTGGTACCCATTCTCTGAAAGAGTCTTGCTGGAGCAGCACCGCTCCTAGCCCCATGGGGCAAGCATCCACTATGAGTTCTGTGGGACTCCCTGGACTGAAATATGTGACAGCCGCTCCTTTCAACAGTGCACTTTCACTGCCTGAGATGTGACCAATTCCACATGGTATTTTTTTTTGTGAGGGCCCTCGGAGGTTCAGAAATGGTTGCTAGATGTGGGATGACCCTCCCACAATAATTCGCCATTCCAAAAAAGCAGCGCATCTCTGTGGGGTTTTGTGGAATGGCGCCGCCTTGATGGCCTCTACCTTCGCTGGATCCACCTGCTGTCCTTCTTGGGAGAATTTGTAGCCAAATAATTCCACCTCGTTAGTATAGAAAGCACACTTATCTTTATGTAGAGTGAGTCCTTGCTCGTCAAGCCTTTGCATTGTCGCTCTTAATCTCACATGGTGCTCCTCCAGCATCTGTGAGAATATTAAAACCTAATCACTGACATTTATGACTCCTACTAATCCAGACAGAGCCTCTCTTATAGCATCCTGGAATACCTCCACTGCGGAGGATACTCCGAAGCTAAGCCTCTTGAAACGTCTCAATCCCACATGGGTCGAGAAGGTTGTTATATTTCTGCTTGATTTATCGAGCATAAGCTGGTGGTAGCCGAAGTTGAGATCTACTTTTGAGAACCATTTGCCCCATTAATGTCAGTGACAATTTCAGCAATCGAGGGAGTACTGTGTCTTTCTCTGCGTATTGCATTATTCGGTAGATGCATGTCCACACACAACCTAATCGCTCCGGGCTGCTTTGGTTTGGGAGCAGTCACCATCGGAGATACCCACAGTGTAGGCCCGACACTTTCTTAATTACTCCAGCCTTCTCCAGTTTCTCTAGGTCAGCTTCTACCAGGGGTCGCAAGTGAAAAGGTACTCTTCTATGGCGTAGGGCCATCAGTTTGGCTGATCTATCTATGTGCAGTTTCACCTTGACGTCCTTTAAGCATGCTAGCCCCTCGAACAGTTCAGGGAATTTCACCATGATTGCCCCCGCATGTGACTGGTGAACTTGTTGTTCAAACAACACCAGGCCCAAGTCCTCGACATGGTATGACTGCCTAGTAGCGTACCTGAACTTTCTTGGGTGACATGAAATCTGGTCTGAGACTTTACTTTGCTGTGGGTGACCTCTACTTTGATAACTCCTTGCAGGGGAATAGGTGAGTTGCCCCCTTATGCAAATATTTTTGCTTTTGTGGACAACAGTTTTGGACAGGGCTCCAATTGATGACAGTGCTCTGTGTCAAGGATATTTACAGATGCCCCATGTCTATGAGAGCAGTTACGGGATTCCCCCCAATATTAATCTTGCACATGGGTGGAGGCATCTTTTTTTGATTTGTTCGACCTGTGAAAGAGATAGTGAATACTTCTTCCTTCTCCTCCTCTTCCAGTAAACGCATTTGTTGGCACACCACTTGTTGGTGATCTGAGGTCTCTTCTACTGCCGAGACTTGCTTGACACGCCCAACCCTTCTGGGTTTTCCTCCTGTATTGACTAAATGCGCCGCACCTTGACAAGCTTTAGCAAAGTGTCCTATTTTTCTGCACTTCAGAAAGGGTTTTCCAATTGCCGGACAGCCCCTTGGTGGGTGACTGTCCATTCCACAGTTACCACACACTTTCTCCCCCGAGTGAGTGCTGGCATATCCTCACCCCCTTCCAGTCCCCTTCCTGATGGCTTCCCCTTTTTTCTTCCTTAGTTCTGGACTGGCCTCCCGGGGGTGACAATGACACTCGATGTGCTAGTGCCAATTCCATTTCTCCCGCTCCAGCGTCCGCAGTTTGTGTGACCTGCCAGAATCAGAATGTCATCAAGTGATATGCCAGGCTGTCGTAAGATAAGCTTTCGCAGTTCAGAAGATCTACAGCCTTGAATCAATTGTGCCCTGATATCAAATTGTTTGTCAATCCCCGTGCAGGAACTAGCCAACTTGTGCAGTCTTGCAAAAAACATGTCAACCGTTTCTCCTTCTTGCTGACGTGCTAGTCAGAGCTTAAAATGTTCGTAATCAGGATTTAATTGGGATCGAAATGCCTGTTGAGAGCCCTTACTGCTGGACCTCTTGACAGCACCATCGGTCTCTCGTGCCGCGCAAAAGTAGTTTTCCAGCCGTCCAATCTATTTCCGCCATCCTGGCGCTGCTGTGGCTGGGTCTGCCAGTTGGCTGATTGGGGGTAGTGCTGCGAGCGTGGAATGCGAGCAGTGTTCTGGTGGTCTCACCGCTTCATCCTGCACTTGCACAGACATATTTCCTTGTTCCTTTTCAGAAACAGCAGCACACTGTTTGCGGCACAGCCTCAGAGGTAGCTGCACCCCGGACTTTTACTCTCTTTCAGTCCGCCCGTTATGTTCCACCTTCACTCAGCACCTGTGCACACCCTTTGTTGCCACTTCTTACTATGTCTCTATGCAAGTGGCTGAGGAGAAGGGTAGTGAAGTGAATACAGTGTGCTTATAATCTTACAGTTAGTGTTTTTTTTATTTTTTATTCAGTGACTGTCAGTGCCGGTATGTAAATAATGAGTTTTGCTGCAGGCTGTGCTTCTCCGTGTAGTGCTTGCTGTTGTTGCTGATACCGGCCTCAAGGGGGCAGCACTACAGCACTCACTCTGCTGGTCCTCCAGCAGTCTGCACAAGGCAGCAGTTCAAGCTGGTCCGTCGTACGATCCGGCACTCTTTCAGTCCTCTCGCTCGCCTGCAGTTAGCCATGCACAACTTGTAGTTTGCTTATTATGGCTTTGGGAGCGCCCAAAAAATTAGAATTACCATAGTCCTATCGTGAAAGAATTAGTGCCTGGACCACTATTCTTCTGAGTATCAAGAGAAGCAAAAGGAGGATTTCCTGAAGCATTCAGAAAATTCCAATGCAACAAGCCAAGAGTTTGGTAGCCTACGTCTCCATTGTTAGAGTTTTATCCAGCCAGACTCCCAAACTTTTTATAGACGTGTATTTTCACTCCAAAATGAAGCTGCAAGAAAAAGAGCTGAATTTGTTATATTTTTTTGCTTCAACTGTTCCATGAAGGTGTTATTAAATTTCAAGCCATCTCTATTTTGTGATTTTGTTCACAAAGATCACTGGCATATTTTTTGCTTAGCTTCTCTGGTGAAAAGCAGTTACATTTTAGGAGTACACCTTAAAAAAATAAGTTTTTTGTGATTTATTACATGAATAAAAACATATCTGTCAGTACAGGGTGTGCATTAACATTCTTCATAATGCTTTTTGAAAGGATACTGAAGCAGGGCCCATTTGCCTAGATTTTCATCCCATATGGAGACTGCAACATTGGGTCTAAATGTCAAATCCCTCACCACTCCAAAAGAGTTGAGGTATTCTTATGTATCGAAGGTCTTTTCGCTAACCAGCAGGCCAAACAGAGTGTCCGATGCTATTGTGGAAGGCTGTCAATAATATCTAACAGTCTGTACAAATTAGACGATTTGCTGGGGTTGGGAATAAACCCACTTTCATTGGCATAAACAAGGTGGAAAAACTTGAAGTAGCTGGTTTGTTATAATTTTTGCCAATATTTCATACTCTGGATTCGTTCAAATCAGGTAGTAGTTTCTGTCTTGCACTCTCTAAAAAAATCACACATCTAATCCTCTTTTTCACATTTGTAGTTATTATCAAGAGTTGTTCCTCTTTTTCTTTTCCTTAATCACCTTTGTAGTTATCACCAAGAGTATTCATGGTGCTACAGCACCATGTTCTCTGCTCCAGAACACTCCAGTAAACACTACATTCGTTTTTGTGTATCACCCTTGGTATACAGACTGGTAGCGCACTCAATGAGTGCGCAACCAGTCTCTATAATCTGAATTCGAGCAGTGCCATTATTTGTTGAATGGATCTTGGTCTTGTTTAGTAGCCACTACCACCATGGCTTCTTTTGCCTTAGGTGAGAGTCTGCACGGTTCCAGCTGAAGGGATAGCAATTGCCCATATGTACTATAAAATGATGATGGAAGGCCATCTGTATCAGGGGTCTTTCCTCCTAAGAACCTAATCACATGTGTTTCCTCTTATAGTGTGATCAGCGCATCATGCTCTTTCCTAGCATTTGATGAGCGTGTAGGCAAGGAGATTCACACTAGACGGACCTTGAGTTCCATGGGCACCATCAGGGGAGAACTAGAGTATAGGAAGGAGTCTACGAAATGGTGTCAGTATCTTCTTTAACATAACATACAATCCATGAAGGCAGTCTGAACCTGGGTGTGATTTTATTTATTAATTTTTAACATTTATATAGTGCAGATGGAGCTCAACAGTGTTAGGGTGCCTTACAGTGATAAAATCTAAAATGAATGGGTACATCAAGATGGGGCAGAAGGAAAAATGACCTAGTCATTAACAAACGTTTTGAACATTTAAGACAGACCATATTTAAATAGAATTTATCAGGTGTGCACAATACTGTTAGAGTAAGTATTGTCTAAAGAGGTGAACCAACACAAAAAGATGATGGGCGGAATGCTGAACATTGTCAAACATTCACCCCCAGTCACAGATCTGGGTTAAATCCATTGGTCCAGGGAGGTCCTGGCCTGGCAGTTCGGGCTGGACTGTTCCCATGGGAAGCAGGGTCAAGACTGATTTGAATATGGCTGGGCAGCGGCGTCACTAGGGTTGGTGTCACCCAGTGCGGTAACTTACCCCATGACACCATCACATGGGGTGACACCTTTCCCAAATGAGACTATTTAGTAAATAGTCTCATTTGGGAAAGGTGTCACACCATGTGATGGTGTCACCCGGGACACCATCACATGGGGCGACACCTTTCCCAAATGAGACTATTTAGTAAATAGTCTCATTTGGGAAAGGTGTCACCCCATGTGATGGTGTCACCCGGTGCGGTCCGCACCCCCCTAGTGACGCCACTGTGGCTGGGTCCAAACTGGGGTGGCATGGTGAGCAAAAAAACAATGGGTTTAACCCAGATCTGTGACTGTGGGTGAATGTTTAACAATGTTCAGCATTACGTCCATCGGATCACTGACAGAATATCGAGGAGCAAAATATCGACCTTAACGTAATATTAATAACAAATATTCAATATTTTTAGCGTAGGATAGCGGGAGGGTAAAATTTACTATTCCCACTCCAGTGAGTGCAACAGTAGGGAAAGCGTTGGATAGCGGGAGGGTAAAAATTACTATTCTCACTCCAGTGAGTGCAACAGTAGGGAAAGCGTTGGATAGCGTAGGGGTAAAAATTACTATTCCCACTCCAGCGAGTGCAACAGTAGGGAAAGCGTTGGATAGCGTAGGGGTAAAAATTACTATTCCCACTCCAGAGAGTGAAACAGTAGGAAAGCGTTGGATAGCGTAGGGGTAAAAATTACTATTCCCACTCCAGAGAGTGCAACAGTAGGAAAGCGTTGGATAGCGGGAGGGTAAAAATTACTATTCCCACTCCAGAGAGTGCAACAGTAGGGAAATTGTTGGATAGCGTAGGGGTAAAAATTACTATTCCCACTCCAGAGAGTGCAACAGTAGGGAAAGCGTTGGATAGCGGGAGGGTAAAAATTACTATTCCCACTCCAGTGAGTGCAACAGTAGGGAAAGCGTTGGATAGCATAGGGTAAAAATTACTATTCCCACTCCAGTGAGTGCAACAGTAGGGAAAGTAATGATTTAATATTTAAATTAAAAAAAATTAATTATCAATACCAATACAAAATTAATTAAAATTAATTACCAATTACAACATATTTAATAATTAATTAATTATAAATACCAATAAATATTATTTATTAAAAATTAATTACCTATTCATAATTAATTAACAACCAATTAATTTTCAATACCAAAAATTTATAAGTAATACAAAATGTTTACCAATTAATAATTAATTAACAGTAAATTAATTATCAATACACAAAAATATTTTCAATAATTATTTAATTACAATCAAATTACTTCTCACCCTATTCCCCTATAAACCCACAACCCGCTCCGAATAATAAATTAATACAATTAATATAATTATCAATTAATCAATTAATAAAAATTAATTAACAATTAATACAAATTAATTACCAATTAATAAAAAGTAATTACCAAATAAAAATTAATTAACAATAAATTAATAATCAATACCAATAAATAAAAATAAATAATTACAATTAAATTACTTCCCACCCTATTCCCCTATAAACCCACAACCCGCTCTGAGTAATAAATTAATACAATTAATATAATTACCAATTAAAAAATTAATAAAAATTAATTACCAATTAATAAAAATTAATTACCAATTAATAAAAATTAATTACCAATTAATAATTAATTAACAATGAATTATTTATCAAAACCAATAAATAAAATTAAATAATTACTTAATTACAATTAAATTACTTCCCACCCTATTCCCCTATAAACCCACAACCCGCTACAGAACTAAAACGCAAAATTAAATTAAAAATAATGAATAATTCCTAAAAATTAATATTTAATTTACTATAATTAAATTACTTCCCACCCTTTTCCCCTATAAACCCACAACCCGCTACGGAATTAAATTACGCAAAAATTAAATAACATAAAATTCATTACTTTAAAAAAATTAAAACATACATTACAAAAATAATACATACTTTTAACACATATACTAACACTTAAAACACTATAAAAAAATTCGATATTTTTAACAACTATATTATAACTGTCGATATTATGACAATCGATATTTCTTACCTGAATTTCGATATTCTGCACCACTATATTTTGGCAATTCGATATTCTGTCCATTCTATATAAAAAAACTCGATATTTTGGCAATTCGATATTAAAAATTCGATATTATGTCTGTTCACCACGTCCATCATCTTTTTATGTTTTTTTTGTGTGTTGCTAAAGAGGTGAACCTTCAGTTTTTTCTGGAAGATAGTGATTGATGTCAGAGTTCTGAGGTCTAGAGGGAGAGAGGGAGAGAGTTCTAGGCTACATGGGCCACACCAGAGAAGGATTGCCTTTGAACAGTAGAGGCTGTAAACATTGGGGTTTCAAGTAGAACAGCATTATGACTTTTTAGTCCTTTTTGACTGCCAGAGATCTTGAGCAGATCAGCAGAGTAAGGTGGATTATTACAATTGAAGGATATGTGGACAAGAAAGCAGAACTTGAATTTGATTCTAGTGAAAATTGACAGCCAATGCAACTCGTGAAGTATGGGTGAAATGTAATTGAATTTACAGGCCAAGTGTTCGCACATAGCTGCAGAATGAAGCAATGATTTGCGAGGATTAAGGTGTTCCATTCATTAGTGCATTCCTGAAGTCAAATCTTAAAATGATCATTGCAGGGACGACAGCTGTATTTAGTAAATCAAGAGGGATAAGGGGCAGATTTTTTTTTTAAAGTATGAAGATTAACATTTTCAGCTTGTTCCACCTCCTGATGGGAAGAGATAAGACGCAAGTATGAAACTGAGCGATTTGGTCGTCGGGGTCATGGTGGGTACATAGGCTTCAAGCTTCAGAGAGTCGAATAGCTTGGGATCAAATCTTTTTTTGGTAGAAAAAGAAAAAAGGAGGTGTTCAGTTCTTCAGTTCTGGGGGGTTTGGCAAGAAGGAAGTTCTGGCGCATCATGATTAAATCTGAGTTAGACTGTTTTTTAGTAGGAGGATGTCATCTAATGTTGTTGTCCTTAGATAGACCTGAGCATGTTAAGCATACTAGTGAAGGATAACACTGCCGCTGTGAAGGATCAGGCTTAGCAATTTCATGTAGGGAATAAATGAAGTGGGTGCTAAGATGGAAATGGAGCCTTGAAGAACCCTGCAACAGATGTTGGTAGTTGAAGAGGAGTGGTCGCCTATTTTTACTAGTTAAGATCTATCGATCGGGCGGTTTCTTTATTGGGCCATTGCACCCCTGTTTGTTTTATTGCCACCAGGGCCGGGCCCCATAAATGTTTTGAATCTGTTTTCAGCCCGGCCGCAGTGAACTGCTTTTATTTCAGCACCACCTGGCTGAGTTTGCCTTCTGCATGAGTGAGGGCTGACGTGGGTGGATGGGGCTTAATAATTGACATAGACATAGGTTCAGCTGGACCTTGGAGTGAAGTGTGCTGTCGGGTTAGATGGGTGCCTTGCTGTAACTGGTCCAACATGGGCACTTGAACCCTCTCCTATCTGCACAATGTTAAGAGCCCGGGGGTTACAGCCACAGCCTCCAAGTCTCCTAAGGAGCGCTGGGTTCGCCTGACCGAGCCAATCTTTGCGCTGCTTTCATGTTGTTTACTAACATAAACAGTAAGGGAGCAGCATGTATATTGCCTCAGGAGACGCAGGGGGGGGGCTGGAAGGCTGAGCTGCACAACGACGAACAAAGCATGGCCACAACAACCTCCATTAGCAATGCACGCTACACCTGGAGGCAGCTCAGGTTCTGAGCAAATCACTAAATCAGGTAACACTCGTGTCGACCCATCTCCTAAGGAAACAGGCTAGTTTTCAAATTGGTAAATGCATTACTTCTGAAACTATGCTGTCCATCCAGCTAGGCCAGCCACCCCTACTAAGTACCTCGCAGAGCTCCGGGGCCTGGTAGTGGGGTAATGATGAGCCCGGGCGTAAGCCGCAGAACGACAATGGCCGGATGCCTGGCTCTGGGAGATAAGACATCAACAGAGTGAGCGGTGCCCCTAAATAATGCCTCGAGTCGTTCCAGGATCTCTGTTCAGGCTAAGTGAGTCCTTCCCTTCATCATGGAAATGCATACTTTATTTAATATGTAGTACTGCTCTACTCACAGGGCATCAGTGTGCTTTAAAGAACAGTTACCACCAGGTCAGGGTGTACACACAGCTGTGCACTGTAACAAATAAGGAGAAAAAACTGGGGCAAAGCGTCTTTGATTTGAATGGCACTCAGTCGCACACAGTAAGGGCCATCACGTCTGTCTGCCCCACGGCGAAGGAGAGTTAAAGAGCAAAATATGCTTCAGGCTAAAGTAAAAAAATTCGAATTTTACCCAGGGATAGACGCACTTCACAAATAATTCGTGGGTGCGGCTCCCACTCGCTGGAACTCGCTACATGAGATCAGATTCAGACCGTCAGACGTGAAGAAAAGGCCAGCAGCTTCAGAAAAAAAAACGAAAAACGTTTCTTTTAAAACAACACCTAAATGAACGATAGGGGATCTGCTAAGTCTCACCATCCTCCCGTCCAGTTTATCCTGATATCATGGACATCTCTCCACACTTCAAAACTCTCCCCCCCCCCCCCACACTCAAATCAAATGTTGCTTAAGATAAACAAACGTTGTTATGTTCTGTTTAAAATAACTGTTAATGTGTGGCACACACATTAACAGTTATGTTAAACATAACAAAACAACGTCCGTTTATCTTGAGCAACATTTGTTTCCCCCTCGAATCAAAAGTTGCTTAAGATAAACGGGCGTTGTTTTGTTCTGTACAAAATATTTCTCACAACTGAATTAAAATCAATGTAGTTAGGGACACTTTTAGTGACTGAAGGAAACATGACACTGTTGCAAGTGTAGGATTAGGCCCATAACAAAAAGACCAGCAATGGTATTGACATCGAGATTGATGTATCTCGTCAAAGTACGGGTGTTTTCACCCAATGAATACTAACAATCCGAGTCCTGGACACTTGGCAGATGAGTTTGCCACTTTTCTCTGAATTAGCACAGACAGAACAAATTAAATGGGCAACTTGGGTGGCGGTTGCTTGTGCAATGGATTAGTTTCATCTGCGTACTAACGCTCTGTTGTGCAGGCTCTTGCACCCCTTCCTGCTGGGGGTCATTTGCTGCATCTTCAACCTGTGGATTGTCTAGCAAGCACAGTGTCTGCTGTGATAGAGTGGATCCCTGCGGATGCCTGACGTTAACTCTGCAGCCACTCGAGGGTCCGTTTCCTTTGCCACTTTGTGCTTTGAAGACAGTTTCAGTGCTACTCACATCTATGAGCGTTGATCTGCATCTTTGCACACGCTAAAATGTTGCTCGTGTTTCTGTTTAATTTGGTTGTATGTTTGCTGCTTTGTTGCTTTGCCCTTAGCGCCAGACTATTTCACCTGCACCATCTATATTACTGGTAGCAGTACTTTTGTGTTTACCAATTGAATCACCGTCAGTACTTGTGTTAACTTCCTACATCACTGGCAGTACTCCTGTGTTTACTTCCTACATCACTGGCAGTACTCCTGTGTTTACTTACTAGATTACGGGCAGTACTCCTGTGTTTACTTACCAGATTACGGGCAGTACTCCTGTGTTTACTTACCAGATTACGGGCAGTACTCCTGTGTTTACTTACTAGATTAGGAGCAGTACTCCTGTGTTTACTTACTAGATTACTGGCAGTACTCCTGTGTTTACTTACTAGATTACTGGCAGTACTCCTGTGTTTACTTACTAGATTACGGGCAGTACTCCTGTGTTTACTTACTAGATTACGAGCAGTACTCCTGTGTTTACTTACTAGATTACTGGCAGTACTCCTGTGTTTACTTACTAGATTACGGGCAGTACTCCTGTGTTTACTTACTAGATTACTGGCAGAAGTGATGAGTTTACTATCTAGATTATTCGCAGTACGAATCTCTTTACTATTTAGACCAGCGACAGAACTCGTATTTACCACCTAGATCATTGCCAATAATCGTGTTTACTATCTAGATATCTGGCTTTAGCCATTGGTCTACTATCTAGATCACTGTCCATACTCATGTCCATAGCATCTAACTGTTGCTAGTGCTGCTACATTTTTCATCTACTAAAGTCCACCTGTCTCAGCAGGAATATAACCAGAGGTGTGACACTTTCTAGTAGTTATCGTCGTTCTACCTTGAAGTTTCAGCCTGCTGTGGCTTTATTTTTTATCAGCATGCCTAACTGACTTCCATCCTTTCTTTTCACCATCAACTCTGTTCTTTTCAGGTCTCATGTCGTTGTTGGTTTCCTTACTATCTATTTGTAGTCTTTTCAATCAATCAATCAATCAATCAAGGTTTTGTAGAGCACGACTACTCATCCACAAGGGACTAAAGGCGCTGCAGGGGGTGGGGCGGATCTGCTGTTCAGTCGAAAAGCCAGGCCTTGAGGTCATTCCTGAATTGAGGCAGAGATGGTGATTACCTGAGATGCCGCGGAAGGAAGTTTCCAGGTCCTTGCAGCGAGGTAGGAGAAGGATCTTCCTCCATTGGTGGTCCTGCAGATCTGTGGGATGGTGGCCAGGGCCTGATGGGCGGAGCGGAGATATCTGGTGGGGGTGTGGAAGGAGAGGTGGTGGTTGAGGTATGTGTGTCCAGCGTTGTGGAGGGCTTTGTAGGCATGCCTGAGGAGCTTGTTGGTGATCCTTTTGTTGACCGGGAGCCAGTAGAGAGGTGGTCGGTGATGTGGCTGTGGCGAGGAATGTTCAGGGTGAGTTTGGCGGAGGTGTTTTGCAGCTTCTTCTGGAGTTTTTTTGTGGTGCCGGCATATAGTGTGTTGCCGTAATCGAGTCTGCTGCTGACGTGTGTGTGGGTGACTGTTTTCCTTGTCTCGGTGGGGATCCACTTGAATATCTTTTGGAGCAGATGGAGCGTGTGGAAGCAGGAGGGCGAAACAACTTTAATCTGGCGGTTCATTGAGAGTGAGGAGTTCAGCATGATGCCTGCTTAGGTTTCGCCTCTGTCGAGGAGGATACCGATATTGTCCGTGGCAGTAAGGAGAGCAGTCTCATGCTGTGGTTGCTTCTGAATCCAGATTGTGAGAGGTCCAATTTGTTGTTTGATTCGCTGAACTCGGAGAGTTGAGTGTTGATGGCCTTCTCAATGACTTTGGCTCGGAAGGAGAGCAGGGAGATGGGTCTGAATTCAGTGCTTAATTTGTGCCGGTGGTTTCCGGTGCTCAGCACCAGCACGTAATTTTCAGCACCTGCTCTAGTAACAGTCCACAACATGATGGCTCTGTCTTTTTAATTTTGAGATGAGCACAACAACCGTGTTTATTAAGTCAATATACACTGAAAATGAATAATACCAGCCTCTCATGCCATTATTATAGCTATGAGTAGCCTGAAATAGTCTGAATTGTCACACTTGTAGGAGTGCGATGGTTAGGTGTTATGTTGGTACTGTCATTGGGATCGCTGGCGGGGTATGGGTGCTGCACACTGCAGTGTTCTTCCGGGAAGGGCCCTGGCACTTAATTCTTTACAAATTAAGCAGTCTGTAGTTATTTTGTCATTATATTGTACTGTCTCATCTCATGTTGCAAAGTGCTTTAGTATAAAAGTGCTTATAAAAGTCCAACATACAAATGCATGAAATAAATAAACTCTCCTGTCCCCTGTTGCAGAAGGGCCTTCCTTCAACAAAGGTGTGCGTGCAAGCAACCAGCACCTATGCAGGCTGCCCTCTGGCATCTGATGCCTCCAAATGGGCAGTTAAATGCAAATCCCCCATTTAAATGGTGAGCAGATGAGCAGCTTCCAGTATGGGCCTGAGGTGAGCTTGCTGAAAGTGCCACTTACCATCAGCACCCTTGGGCCCAGTTCCAGAATGGGGAAGTGCATGGGCAGGCATTGGTTTAAGGTCTATTGATCTGGTCTGCCATGATTGAAGGCTGCAGGGGTGCTGGAACAATTTTCAGAATAGGGCAGGATTGCTATCAGCTATGTTGCGTGCCTGACTGAAGTCATAGGAATTGTGAAAAATGCAAGGGTACCAGTGCACAAAGAACAAGAGTTGCAAATATGCAACGTCCTACACCCATTCAGCGTGAAAGTGGTAAGAGTGTAGTATGTAGCTAGGTGGTGGTGCATTTGAGGCACACATCACAAATATTTTACCAAAGGATGTCATCAATACACTTTCACAGTTGCTTATTAACCTTCTTGCTTTCACAAATTTGTTTAAAAATGCACCATTTACCCTCTCTTTTTTCCAAATTTTCCTGGGGGGGAGAACCCGTCTCAACCCCACCTATGGTGGACAGGCTCGCTCGCCACAGGCCACTCTCCTGAACTTTTATGCCTCACCACTTTCAAATGTCACCAGCCGCCACTGCTATCAATTAGTAAAGATTCAAACCACCTTTGATCTTTGCCTTGGAATCCTTTACAGTGCTCAAGAATCTGAATGTCTTTTGTGGTCACTAGTTTAAAAACCAGCTGAAATATCTAGAAGGACTATTAAGCAGAAGCCTCCCTTGTTAAGTACATGGTGCATGTTGTCTAGGACCTTCAAGGTTGCTGTTTGTTAGAAATGGGGGTCTCTAGTTGGCAATGGCTGGCCACTGTCCAAGTAGGGACCCTTCTTCCTAAGTCAGAGTGAGAGGGCTCCACCCTTTGATAACCCCTGCTCAACCCTGTGGTAACGTAGCACGAGCAGCTAGGCTTATCTCAGAGGCAGTGTGTGAAGCATTTATGACCATACACAGTAACACAGTGAGGAACACTACAAAGGGACACCACACAAGTAGTTATCAAAAATAAGTATCTTTATATATAGACTTAACACAAGACCAATAACGATAAAAAGCCACAATACTGTCAAATAGGATTACTCTTGGAATGCTGCAAAAATAGTTCAAGTGCGCAAAGAGGAGTTCAGTTCAAAGCAGTGGTCTCTGCGACCCTTTTACCTACAAAGTACCTGGATTTCGTAGCAAAATCAACAAATTGTCGCAAAGAAGCTGTAGCGATGAATTTCTGCACGCGAGGCCGGCGATGCGTTAAATCCTTGCCGCGAGGGAGGATGATGCGCCGATCTGCTGATGCGTGTAGAGACGATGCGACAAACTTCTGCACGCTAGACCGTTGATGCGATGACTCCCTGCCGCAAGGGAGGAGGCGAGGCGACGATCTTGTTGCGTGTGCGATCGGGTTGCGATGCGAAGAAATGGCGCTCCGCGAGGGAGCGACGATCCTGATGCGATGCGATGAAAATGGCGGACGCTCGACGTCCGCGCTGCGATGTCGTGAAGCGATGATCTCGGTGCGATGACTCGATCTTTGGTTGCGAGCACTCGGCGGCAGCAGCGCGATGATTTTTCGGGCGCTCTCGGCTGCGGCGGCTCGCAAACGTGCGTTAGCGACGATTTCAGCACTCTCTTCTCTGTAGTAGAACTAGAGGCCCTGGAACTCACAGGAGCCTCACCTGCAGATAGAAATCCTCGCTGGGAGGAATCAGGAGGCTGGTGGTGAAGTCTGATGTGCCTGAGACTTCAACAGGAGGCTAGCTCTCTCCTAGCCCTTGGGTGATTGCTTTAGCAAGATTGATAAAAGTTCTCTCAAAGTCCTTTTCCCTCTTCTTCCAAGTCCAATGGTAACCACTGCAGGCCAATCCAAGAAACAGCACACAAGCACAAGGATAGTCACCTCCTGCAGATTCCTTCAGTTACACGGACAGAGGTTCGTCTTGACATCCAGGAGCAATACACTTTGTAGGGGTTTCAGCACAGATATTTATACCCCAAAAGTCTTTGTTCTCAAAAGCTACAAGTCACTGAGCCTAGCCAGAACCAGTTCTGGTCAGTCCTGGAGCACTTTGTTTACCAGGCTGCATCCTTCCTTTCAGAAAGAGGGGGTCTGCTATCAGACACACAGTAGGAGGTGGAGCCAGCATTCACCTTGCCAGGCACAGCCCTATTCAGGTCAAGGAGCCACCCCTCCCCATACTCTAAATGCAGATCTCTCTATTCAACCCAGGTCTGACTCAGCCTGCCCTGTCCCTCCAAAACCAGACAGCCAATACACATAACAGCAGAGCACACTGGAAGGCTTAGGCAAGAAAATACCTACTTTCTAAAAGTGGTATTTTCAAACACAGAATATAAAAATAAACTTCACTAAAAGATGTATTTTAATATTCTGAGCTCAGGCATACTAAATTCGTTTTTCTACCATGTTCCTGGGGTCAGTTAGGACTATAGAATGTAATAGTCAAACTGCCCATTCTAGCCTATGGGGAACAGGTAGCCTTACAGTAGTGAAAAACGAAATTGGGTGTAATTCACTACCAGGACATGCTACACACACCAAGGCATGTCCTACCTTACACACACAATGCACCCTACCATAGGGGTGACTTACATGATGCCAAGGGAAGGTTCAGGGGCTGGGAAGTGGGTGCACTTCACAGCCAAGATGGCAGTTCTGGACTGCACACAGACTCTGCAGTGGCAGGTCTGAGACACACTTTACAAGCTGCTTCTGTGGGTGGCGCAAACCAGCGCTGCAGGCCCACCAGCAGCATTTGGCTTACCAGCCCTGGGCACACACAGGCCACACTACTAGGGACTAACAGGTAAACCAAATAAGCCAATCATGGATATACCAATTCACATGTCATATTTACACAGGGAGCATTCGCGCTGTGGCACTGAATGGCAGTGGCACAGCGCCCAGAGCATCTAACACCAGCAAAAACAGAGGAGACAACAGCGAAAAAAGGAAGGGAGACCTACGCCAATGGTGCCAGGTCTAACACGTGTCCCCTCCAGCTGAAATGTGGGGAGAACTACCCATCCCCTTGGAAGTTCTCATCACTAAGGCGGAAAAATCTGGACAGACCATCAGCATTGGCGTGTTCTGTACCAGGGCGGTGTTCCACCGTGAAGTCCATACCCTGTAGGGAAATGGACCACCTCAACAACTTGGGATTCTCACCCCTCATCTGCATCAACCATCTGAGGGGCCTGTGGTCTGTCTGAACCCGGAAGTGAGTCCCAAACAGGTATGGTCTCAGCTTCTTCAGTGCCCAGACCACAGCAAATGCCTCACGCTCAATTGCACTCCACCTCTGTTCCCGTGGAAGTAACCTCCTACTGATGAAGGCTACAGGTTGGTCTAGTCCCTCCTCATTTATCTGTGACAGAACGGCCCCCACCCCATGCTCTGAAGCGTCTGTCTGGACAACAAATTCCTTAGCAAAATTGGGCGCCTGGAGTACGGGTGCTGTACACATGGCAGTTTTGAGGGCATCAAAGGCTTTCTGACAGGTGTCAGTCCAGTTCACAATCTTTGGCCGCTTCTTGGAAGTCAGCTCAGTCAAGGGTGCAACAATGTTGCCATACCCCTTGACAAACCTCCTGTAGTAACCCGTGAGTCCTAAGAAGGCCCTCACCTGGGTCTGGGTCCTTGGGGGCTCCCAAGCCAGGATGGTTTCAATCTTGGGCTGCAGGGGTGCCACCTGGCCACTCCCCACCTGGTGTCCCAAGTACACCACAGAACCCTGCCCAATCTGGCACTTACTGGCCTTGATTGTGAGGCCTGCTCTGCGCAGCGCCATCAACACTTCCCAGAGGTGGCGCAAGTGGTCCTCCCAGGAGGAACTAAACACTGCAATGTCATCCAGGTAGGCGGCACTGAAATCCTCCAGCCCAACCAACACCTGGTTGACCAACCTCTGAAAGGTGGCAGGGGCATTCTTCATCCCAAAGGGCATCACACGGAACTGGTAGTGCCCATCTGGTGTGGAGAATGCTGACCTCTCCTTTGCCCCATCAGTTAAGGCGATCTGCCAGTACCCAGACGTCAGATCAAACGTGCTGAGGTACCGGGCAGCCCCTAACCGATCTATGAGCTCATCAGCTCTGGGGATGGGGTGCGCGTCGGTCTTCGTGACCGAATTGAGACCTCGGTAGTCCACACAGAACCTAAGTTCAGGAGTGGCACCAGGCGTCGCAGCTTTTGGTACCAAGACCACGGGGCTGGACCAGGGGCTGCTAGAGGACTCAATCACCCCTAGGGCAAACATTTTGGAGACCTCCTCCTTAATGCAAGCCCTGACCCTGTCAGTCACTCTGTAAGCCTTGTGCTTGACAGGAGGACTGTCCCCGGTATCCACCTCATGGACGCACCAATCAGTGACACCAGGCACCAGGGAGAACAAATCAGAAAATTGCCCCAACAGTTGGTGACAATCTCTCTGCTGCTCAGGGGTCAGTGTGGTGGAGAGGATCACACCCTCCACTGACCCATCCTTCTCTCCTGCACACAGGAGGTCAGGAAGAGGCTCACTCTCCTCCTCCATCCCATCATCTGTGGCAAGAAGCATGCCCACTTCAGACCTCTCAAAGTGGGGCTTCAGGCGGTTCACATGCAGGACCCGCAAGGGGTTCCTGGGAGACTGAAAGTCCACCAAGTAGGTAACTGGACTTTTGCGCTCCACCACCTCAAATGGACCGGTCCACTTATCTTGGAGCGCACAAGGCTCCACTGGGGCCAGTACCCAAACCTTCTGACCAGGTTGAAATTCGACCAGAGTGGCATTCTGGTCGTGCCAACGTTTCATTTCCTCCTGGCTGGCTTCCAGATTTGCCTCAGCAATCTTTCTGAAACGCCGAGTCTGGTTCCTGAAGGCCAACATGTAGCTAAATACATCTTGGGGAGGTTTCCTGGGAGATTGCTCCCAGCCTTCCTTGACCAGACTCAGAGGCCCTCTTACCGGATGGCCATAGAGGAGTTCAAAGGGACTGAACCCTAAGGACTTCTGTGGCACCTCACGGTAGGCAAACAACAGGCATGGCAAGAGGACGTCCCACTTACGCCTCAGGGGCTCTTCTAGGCCCATGATCATGCCCTTCAAGGTCCGGTTGAACCTTTCAACCAGACCATTACCTTGGGGGTGGTAAGGAGTGGTGAACTTATAAGTTACCCCACACTCCTTCCACAGAGACTTCATGTACTGGGAGATGAAGTTGGTCCCCCTGTCAGACACCACCTCTCTGGGGAACCCCACACGGGAGAAAATCCCCATCAGTGCACGTCCCACCACGGGGGCCGTCACTGTCCTGAGCGGGATGGCTTCAGGGTACCGGGTGGCATGGTCCACCAAGACCAGGATGAACCTGTTGCCCATGGCTGTCTTGGGGTCCAGAGGCCCCACAATGTCAATGCCCACTCGCTCGAATGGGGTACTAACAACTGGAAAGGGCTGGAGTGGGGCCTTGATCTTCCCCCCACTCTTCCCACTTGCCTGGCAAGTCTCACATGTCCTGCAATGAGTGTCTGAACTCTTGCGCATCTGGGGCCAATAAAAGTGGGTGGCCAGCCTTTCAAAGGTCTTGGTCTGCCCCAGATGTCCTGCCAATGGAATGTCGTGAGCCAACCCCAGTAGGAAGGCTCTGAAGCACTCGGGTACCACCAGCACACGGGCTGACCCCGGCTCAGCAGCCTTAGGCTCGCTATACAGGAGACTGTTCTCCCAATAAATCAGATGTGAACCAGACATGTCACCTTCTGCCTGGGCTGCAGCCTGTCGCCGCATACCCTCAAGAGAGGGGCAAACTCTCTGCTGCTCACAAAATTCCTCCCTGGTGGGTCCCCCTTCCTGCTGCCAATGGGTCAGCTCAGGCAGGTCCCCCAGTTCGGCGATCTGCTCCCCGGTAGGCTCCAGGGCATCCCCCTCAGGGTCTGCTCCCTCCTGGGCCGTGGGAACCAAGGGGGCCGGCTCCCCGCGCCCCCTGCCCCTTCTCTCTAAGGCAGGGATCTGGGCCATACTCTCAGGCTCCAGGTCCTTCTCAACACCCTCCTTGGCTGCCATGGACCGAGTGGTGGCACACGCCCACTCAGGCAGACCCAACATCTCTAAGTGAGATTTCCTCTCCACCGTAGCCCACGGGGAGTTCTCTAAATCATTGCCCAACAGACAGTCTACAGGCATGGCGGGCCTCACAGCCACCTGAAGAGTTCCTGAGACCCCCCCCACTCAAAGGGAACCTGAGCCACCTCACATTGGCTCTCTGAGTTGTCTGCGGACACTACTGGGTAGAATGCATGGGGGACAACCTGCTCTTTGGACACCAACCGGGAGCTGACAGCAGTTACACTGGCTCCTGTGTCTCTTAGAGCCTCCACTCTATGGCCATTGATGGTCACCCACTGCCTGTACTTTTTAGTGTTATCAGGCAGTGCAGGCTTAGGGACCATCTCAAAGTCTCCTAATGAGACAAGGGTCAACTCTACGGGATCCCACCCCTCTTGGGCACCCATCTCCTCCCCCCCCCCAGGGCTACACTTGCAAGCTGGCGGGGTGGTGCACGGGGTGGTGCACTATTATCCCTCTGAGGACACTGGGGATCATAGTATCTGTGGCCCACTTGACCACACTTAAAACAAGTAAGGGGCCCCCTCTGAACAGGCCTACCTGTCGGGGGCACTGGCTTCTTCTCTTGGGGAGGCTGGGACACCACTGCTTGGTTCCCTTGGGAATTACTTTGGGGCCCTCTTTGGAACTCCCTCGGTTTACCCCTGTCCCCCCCACTTCTCTGCTGGGGACCCTGCCCACCTTTGGCGAAGTCTCCCACTGGACCCTTGCGAACCCGGGTGCTCACCCAGCGGTCCGCCTCCTCAGCAAGCTTCCTAGGGTTAGTCAGCTTGCAATCAATCAGGTGCTGGCGTAGCTCAGGAAAACAGTTACTAGATAAATGCTCCCATGCAATCAAATCATAAAGCTGCTCAAAAGTTTCTACTTTGCTACCTTTTACCCAGCGTTCCATTGCTCTGCAAAAAAAAGACACATATTCAACCCACGTGGTACCCTCTAGCTTCTTGCAGGTCCTAAACCTCTGCCTATACATCTCAGGGGTCAAACCATAGCGGGTCATCAAAGCTTCCTTCATGTGGCCATAAACCATTCGACTTTCTGGGGGCAGGTCCAACAAGGTATCCCTCCCCTCACTCACAAAGCGTCCCCACAACCCCGCTCCCCAATCCTTCTCAGGGACCCGGTGGGACACCATGGCTAATTCATAAGCGGCAAACCATTGCCCAATATCTTCACTTTTGTGGAAATCCTTAATAACCTCCTTGGGTATATACACTCTATGCTCAGTATGCACTACAGGTATGCTGCCACCAGAGGGGGAGATCTCTATACTCTTTGCTTTAATCTCCAACTCCCTCAATATTCTCTCATGCTCAAGTTTCATTTTCATAATCTCAAATTCTAACTTCTTGTTCTCTAGGTCCCTGTGACCATCCATTTTAAGCTTAGCCATCTCCATATTATGCCGCCTATCTCTCTCCCTGTCCTCCATCTCTTCTGGGGACAGACCCTTAGCGGACACACTAGTGCCCGGGCTGGAAATTGCTTTATCTCCTACTAAGTCTACTACTTCGCCCTGCTGCTCTCCTGCATTCTCTTCCCCCTCCACAAGCTCTCCCATATTCTTAGGGGCATCCCTGGCTTCTAGCCAGGCCTTCAGCGCCTTGTAATACTCCTCTCTTCTAGTGAGACCTGTGATAGGGACTGTGAATTGTTTGCAAAAATATTTGAGCTGCTTGGCATTGTTGGTTTCTAATTTCTCTTCTTCCCAGGAGAGATCCTCCGAGGCAATGGATCCGGGCTTGCCCATTGTAGTAATAACTGGCAGTATCAATCAAAAATAGAATCAAAAAACCTCAAAAACGTATGTGGTTCCGTTATGGTCTGCACTCACTAGTAGTGTACACTATAATTACTGTATGCGATCATAAATGCAAGTCCAGATCCTCACCGCTGACCACCAATGTTAGAAATGGGGGTCTCTAGTTGGCAATGGCTGGCCACTGTCCAAGTAGGGACCCTTCTTCCTAAGTCAGAGTGAGAGGGCTCCACCCTTTGATAACCCCTGCTCAACCCTGTGGTAACGTAGCACGAGCAGCTAGGCTTATCTCAGAGGCAGTGTGTGAAGCATTTATGACCATACACAGTAACACAGTGAGGAACACTACAAAGGGACACCACACAAGTAGTTATCAAAAATAAGTATCTTTATATATAGACTTAACACAAGACCAATAACGATAAAAAGCCACAATACTGTCAAATAGGATTACTCTTGGAATGCTGCAAAAATAGTTCAAGTGCGCAAAGAGGAGTTCAGTTCAAAGCAGTGGTCTCTGCGACCCTTTTACCTACAAAGTACCTGGATTTCGTAGCAAAATCAACAAATTGTCGCAAAGAAGCTGTAGCGATGAATTTCTGCACGCGAGGCCGGCGATGCGTTAAATCCTTGCCGCGAGGGAGGATGATGCGCCGATCTGCTGATGCGTGTAGAGACGATGCGACAAACTTCTGCACGCTAGACCGTTGATGCGATGACTCCCTGCCGCAAGGGAGGAGGCGAGGCGACGATCTTGTTGCGTGTGCGATCGGGTTGCGATGCGAAGAAATGGCGCTCCGCGAGGGAGCGACGATCCTGATGCGATGCGATGAAAATGGCGGACGCTCGACGTCCGCGCTGCGATGTCGTGAAGCGATGATCTCGGTGCGATGACTCGATCTTTGGTTGCGAGCACTCGGCGGCAGCAGCGCGATGATTTTTCGGGCGCTCTCGGCTGCGGCGGCTCGCAAACGTGCGTTAGCGACGATTTCAGCACTCTCTTCTCTGTAGTAGAACTAGAGGCCCTGGAACTCACAGGAGCCTCACCTGCAGATAGAAATCCTCGCTGGGAGGAATCAGGAGGCTGGTGGTGAAGTCTGATGTGCCTGAGACTTCAACAGGAGGCTAGCTCTCTCCTAGCCCTTGGGTGATTGCTTTAGCAAGATTGATAAAAGTTCTCTCAAAGTCCTTTTCCCTCTTCTTCCAAGTCCAATGGTAACCACTGCAGGCCAATCCAAGAAACAGCACACAAGCACAAGGATAGTCACCTCCTGCAGATTCCTTCAGTTACACGGACAGAGGTTCGTCTTGACATCCAGGAGCAATACACTTTGTAGGGGTTTCAGCACAGATATTTATACCCCAAAAGTCTTTGTTCTCAAAAGCTACAAGTCACTGAGCCTAGCCAGAACCAGTTCTGGTCAGTCCTGGAGCACTTTGTTTACCAGGCTGCATCCTTCCTTTCAGAAAGAGGGGTCTGCTATCAGACACACAGTAGGAGGTGGAGCCAGCATTCACCTTGCCAGGCACAGCCCTATTCAGGTCAAGGAGCCACCCCTCCCCATACTCTAAATGCAGATCTCTCTATTCAACCCAGGTCTGACTCAGCCTGCCCTGTCCCTCCAAAACCAGACAGCCAATACACATAACAGCAGAGCACACTGGAAGGCTTAGGCAAGAAAATACCTACTTTCTAAAAGTGGTATTTTCAAACACAGAATATAAAAATAAACTTCACTAAAAGATGTATTTTAATATTCTGAGCTCAGGCATACTAAATTCGTTTTTCTACCATGTTCCTGGGGTCAGTTAGGACTATAGACTGTAATAGTCAAACTGCCCATTCTAGCCTATGGGGAACAGGTAGCCTTACAGTAGTGAAAAACGAAATTGGGTGTAATTCACTACCAGGACATGCTACACACACCAAGGCATGTTCTACCTTACACATACAATGCACCCTACCATAGGGGTGACTTACATGATGCCAAGGGAAGGTTCAGGGGCTGGGAAGTGGGTGCACTTCACAGCCAAGATGGCAGTTCTGGACTGCACACAGACTCTGCAGTGGCAGGTCTGAGACACACTTTACAAGCTGCTTCTGTGGGTGGCGCAAACCAGCGCTGCAGGCCCACCAGCAGCATTTGGTTTACCAGCCCTGGGCACACACAGGCCACACTACTAGGGACTAACAGGTAAACCAAATAAGCCAATCATGGATATACCAATTCACATGTCATATTTACAGAGGGAGCATTCGCGCTGTGGCACTGAATGGCAGTGGCACAGCGCCCAGAGCATCTAACACCAGCAAAAACAGAGGAGACAACAGCGAAAAAAGGAAGGGAGACCCACGCCAATGGTGCCAGGTCTAACACTGTTGCTATCCACTAGACTGGTCTGAAATCAGATTGGTAGATGGGTAGCAGATGATTGTCAAAGAATAAACTAGTGAGTCGGTTTGCAATGATTTCCTCTGTTACCATGGTAGATTAGAAACTGGCCGGTATTTTGTGGTTGGATTGTTTTAATGATGTGTGTGATCTGGCCAGTTCTTAATGATGATGTTAAGATGCCTGGACTAAGAGAGGTGTTTATCAGCTCCAGTGGTGGCAACTACTTAACGGCAGTGGGGGAGAATGAAAACAATGTTTTTAAAATCACTTACCTGCCTATCAGCCGTCACCTCTCGGTCCTCTTCGCCCGCTTCCAGGACTCCAGCGTCAGGAAGCAGGAGCACACAGACTCCCCTAGCCAATCACGACGCTGTGTTACAGCTGCATTGCGATTGGTCTGAGCGCCATCGTTCAGCGCTCAGAGAGGGACTGGGAGGCTGTGCATGTTCTCCACCCAGGCTGTACAATACAGCCTGCTGGAGAACATGCAAAGTGCGCATGACTGTTTGGCTGGCCCAAGTAGGCCGTCCAAACCGTCATGCACACTTAAGAGAGTGCTCACTACTCCGTCCCCTGCTCCTCTGTGACAGCCCAGCCACGCCCCTAACCAGCTGAGCAACGACGGAAAAATTAAATGATAATAACAAAGCGTTATTATCATTTTACTTTTTGACCTGCTCACAGAGCAGTGGGGCGACGCTCCTGTGCCTTAGCGGAGGAGCCGCCCCTGATCAGGTAGCATCAAGTGTCTTTGAAGGCTTCATTTATTTTGACTGGTTTGAGGTTATGAAAATAATTTGTGGGTTTTAGATTCTTGATGAAATCGGATAGTTCTTCGAGCATAACAGGGGAGAAGGATCTCCATGTTTGTGGTGATGTCGTAGGAGGAGGGAGCAACTTCGAACTGAAATTGAGTCTAGTTCAATAGATTTTGCCCAGAAAAGTGGTTTAGAAATTAGAAAGAGGGATCTGGTGGAATTAGCGTAGAATTCTATTTGATTTTGGATGTCGGTGGTTTAGCTGACATAATGTGTATTCTTAATTTTCTTAATTTCCTCAGGAGGGTTGTTGCCCATGTGATCAGTTATGAGAAACTTGATTGGATCAGTTGACTCTGACATTTACTGAGTTGTAGCACAGTTAATAGATCAACTTTTTTGGACACAAGGGAGTCCGATTCCACAAATATTTGGTCAACGTTTTTGGAGTTGGTTGTGTTGCAGAGTTCAGGAATAATGTGATACAGCAAGCAAGGCCTGATGTCTGAGCCTTTTGCAGATAGGCTTAGTGTGATGCGGGCGTAATCTCAGGCGTGGAACAGGCCCGCAGCGCGCTGCGCGGTTACGCGGGAGCGCGGAAGAAATGCGAGACTCACTTTGCCGGTCTCGGAAGTGCCGCCCCCGAGCGGGCACTTCCCCTTTATTCTACCCCGCAGGCCACGCCTGGCCTGCGGATGAGGTGCGATGTAATTTCCGGCTCAGAGCCGGGAACACTGGAATGCTGACCATTACATCCCTTCCCAACTCAGTTCTTGAAAACAAAAGCTAAACAAACTTGGAACAGTACCTACATATAGTTCTGGATCCCTGTACACAGTCTCGTGGTGTTAGCTCTTGCCTTCTCAGCAGGCGAAGTCTCGGAGCCGTTGGCTTGGGCGAGGATTGGGCCGCAGATCATATCTCTGCGACTGACTTCTTGGGTGGGTGTCCTCAGGGGCCCTGTTGTCTGGAGGCAGGCGGGGAGCCGGTGAGGTGTTACTATCCGGCCCCACGACGCTTCTTCCACCCCCTGGCTCACCACCCAATGCCCCCTTGGGCCAAACCTGCCAGGGTGTCCGGGGAACATCCGGCTGGCTCATTCGCGGGTTCCGCGGGGATCTCTTTGAACCAGGAAACATTCCTGGAGACTTCTTCACCTCTCCTTCTCGCCGTCACCATGGTGCCGCGATTGGCAACTACTGTCCAGGTGCCGGGTTCATAGTTCGTCCTGAACTTTCCTCCGGGCCGGCAATCTTTGATGATGACGGTTGCACCTGGCTGGAGTGTTCATGGTGCTGCGCGTCGTTGAACACTGGCTTGCTTGTTCTGTCGTTCTCACCTCTCTTGTGTTGCTTGAGCATCCAGAGGTGGGGGCGTCCACCCTGGGTAGGCAGGGATCAGGTCTCTCCTCGGGCCTTGCAGCATTAGCGACCACGGGCTTCGCTGTGTGGTGCAATGTGGGGTGCTCCGGTACTCTCTTAAGAATTCATGGAGTCACTTTTCCGGGTCGACCTGCTCCAGCACAGCCATGCGGAACATCTTGTTCAGCGTCCGCATGAACCTTTCGACATCGCCGTTTGCCTGCGGCCACTGAGGTGTTACTCGGCGATGGTGTATCCCTCTTTGCTCGAGGAACATGGCGAATTCCGAACCCTGAAACGGCGGCCCGTTGTCACTCCGGATCTCTTGTGGAAACCCAAACATGGCGAACACTTTCTCCAATATGGGGCTTACGTGGGTGAATGCGGTTGAGGCTACGGGCTCCACAAGTGGATACTTGGAGAATGCATCCACGATCACCAATGTATGTCCCCCGCCGGGGAAGGTCCCGAAGTCTACACTCACTTTGGACCAAGGCTCCGTGCATGCTTCTTCGGTGATGACCGGGGTTGGCCTCTCCGGAGCGCTGGTGAGCTGGCATGACGGACAGCGACGGACAAATTCGTCGACCATCTGTTCCAATTCGGGAAACCAGACTTTCTCCCTCATCCGTGTCTTCATCTTTGTTGCCCCTTGATGGCCTCCATGACTGAGCTGGGTGGCACGGTGTCTCAGTGCTTGGGGTATGACCAGCCTGGCTCCCCTCAGTAGAAGTCCGTCCCCTGTGGCGCTGAGTTCGCTTCTTACGCGCCACATCTTCGTCAGGCCTTCCCTCTCTTCGGGACCCCAGGAGTTTGTTTGTTGCAAGTAGTCTTTCCACGACCCTTCCTGGATGGCGCGAAGGGTCCGGCCGTACACCGGGTCACTCTGGGCGGCTCCTTTGATGTCCTCGAGGGTCATGGCTCGCGGGCATGCGGCTGTGGACACCATGTTGATGTACTGTTCAATGTCGTCGTCTCCCTCTGTTGCCAGCTGAGTTGGGTGGCGGGACAAGAAATCCGCTGGGTTCTTGGACCCTGGCCAGTCCACGACTTCCATCTCGTAGGGCTGCAGCTGCACGGCCCACTGCTCATTCGGCGGGGGCGGATGGGGAGCTGACCCCTTGAAGAGCGGGACGAGGGGCTGGTGGTCGGTGACCATGGTAAACGGCTGTCCTGTGAGATAGAGGTGAAAATGGCTACAGGCCCACTTTATGGCGAGTGCCTCCCGCTCTATTTGTGCGTACCTTGTCTCGGTGGAGGTGAGGGATCTGCTGGCGAACGACAGCGCTGCCCATCTGCCTGGCTCTTGTTCCTGAGCGAGGATCGCCCCTAGCCCTACCGGGCTTGCGTCGGCGAGTACTTCGGTCTGCTTGGCTGGGTCAAAGTATGCTAGCGTGACTTCGCCCAGGAGGGCGTCTTTTATCCCTTGGAATGCTTCTTCCTCGTGTTGCCCCCACTTCCACTTGGTGTCTGTCCGGGTGAGGGCTCTGAGGGGTTCAGCTCGGTTTACCAGGTCAGGGATGAACCTCCTGCAGTAGGTAGCCATCCCTAAGAAACTTCTTACTTCCGTGGGTGTTGTGGGAGCGGGAGCATTCTTGATGGCGTGCGATTTTCTCGGGTCTACTTGGATGCCTTCTTGGTTGAACACGTACCCGAAGAACTCAAGGGACGGTTGGAAGAACTGGCACTTGTCCTTGTGGAGTGTCGCCCCGTGTTCACTGAGACGCTTTAGTGTGTTTCGGAGGTGTTTGTGGTGGTCGGCTGCAGTCGCGGATTGGATTAAGATATCGTCACTGACGTTAAGTACTCCTGGCAGGCCAGATAGCATCTCTCGTATCATGTTCTGGAACACCTCGGCTGCTGAGGATATTCCGAAGTTCAGCCTCTTGTACCTTCTTAATCCAAGGTGGGTACTAAACGTGGTGATGTACCGGCTTTCTTTGGATAAGGGCAGCTGGTGGTACCCGGCGTTTAGATCAATCTTGGAGAACCATCTTGACCCGTTGACATCGGCAATGATGTCGTCCATCGTCGGCGTGATATGGCGTTCTCGTTTGATGGCTTTATTCGGAAGTCTCATGTCGATACAAAGACGTATCGTACCTGGCTGTTTTGGTTTCTCTGCGATGACCAGCGGGGACACCCAAGGCGTTGGCCCGGACACCTTTTCGATGAAGCCTTGTTCTTCTAGGAGTTCCAGTTCCTTCTCCACCAGGGGTCTCAGGTGGAACGGTACCCTCCTGTGTCGCAGGGCGACGGGGGTGACTGCCTTATCGATGTGTAGTTTGATGGGGTTACACTTGATGCAGCCAAGGCCTTGGAACAACTCCGGAAACTGGTCTAGCAGCTCGTACACTTGATGAGCTTGAACACTCCTGGCGAACGAGACTAGTCCTCGGTCCTCGGCCGTGTTGCTGCTCAGCAGGGTGTCCGCTTCTCTGTCTATCACGTGGATGGTTGCGATTACTTCTTGTTCGTTTGTTTTGATCGGGACGGATATCTTCCCCTTCAACGGCAACGGGGTGTGAGCCCCATATGCGTATATTCTGGTCCTGGAAGGGGTCATTGGTGGGCATGGTCGCAGGCGTCGATATTGCTGGAGGCCCATCACGTTCACTGACGCGCCGGTGTCGATGACTGCTTTTATTTCTGTGCCGGCAATCCGGACCACGCAGGTCGGCTGGGGTCTTCAACGTCGTTTGAGCTCTTGCGCGAACGATATCAGGTAGGTTTCTTCTTCGTTGTCTTCTGAGGAGGAGTCGACTGGCCCGTGATATCTGCGGCTGGTCCTCGGCGTCTCTTCTGCCGCCGCTGGATCCGCTACAGATAGGTGGCGTATCGCCCGTGCTGGCGGTCTTTGACCTCTGGTATCACGGCCCCGGTTCCGTCGTCGGCACACGGCGGCAAAATGGTTGGGGATTCCGCAATTGGTGCAGGTCTTCCCCTGCGCGGGACAGTCTCTCGCGGCATGTGGTTCGTGGCCACAGTAACCGCACCGTGTTCTGGGTGCATCGGGCTTTGCTTTCCGGGTGATGTCCGTACGGGCCTTTGTTCTGAGGGCGTCCGCCTGCTCCGTCTTGATCGTCTCTGGTCGCCCTAGAGGTTTGGTGAGGGCTTGGTCCATCTCGTTTGCCCTGGCCGCCGACAGGTCATGGGACCGCGCTAATATAAGGATGTCCTCCAGTGCGATCTTTGGTTGGCGGAGGATAAGGCCTCTTAGAGTTTTGTCCCTGCAACCTTGGATGAGCTGTGCCCTGATTTCTTTAGGCTGATCATCTTCGGTGCACGTGCTGGCGAGTTCACGGAGGCGGGCGTAGAACGCGACTATCGATTCCCCTTCCCTTTGGCGCGCTTGGCGCAACTTTAAACGTTCAAAGTCCGGGTTAAGTTGGGGATCGAAATGAGCGTCTAGGGCCGCGACGGCTGCTTCGTAGTCCGCTGCCGCCCCAGTGTCCGGCAGATGCTTGAAAAGCTTGAAGATCTCGTCTCCGGCATAGTGGAGAAGCAGGGATCTCTTTATCGCTCCGTCCGTCACCCTGGTCGCGACGAAATAGTTGTTGAGGTGTTCGATCCAGATTTTCCATCTGGGGGACGCTGTGGCCGGGTCCTCCAGTTCGCTGAAAGGTGGCAGCACCCCTGAGGCTGCATGTTGGAATGGAATGCGGATTGGCGCTGGTGCTGGGTTCTCGTCTCCCATGGCACCGGCGGGCTGGCGCGGCGCAGTACCAATCTATTGGGCGCTGACTGTTGGTGCGCTGTTGAGGTGGCAACCTGTGCGTGTGGCGGGCTTTCCGTGGCTGCTGCGCAATATGCGGTGTCCTGCTTCCTGCCCTCCGGGGCGCCGAACCCCGCACGTCCCCTGCGTGTGCACGTGGGTCTGGTTCAGTGAGGATACCAGGTGTCCTCGCTGGGTGTGGGCCGAGGCCTGAGGGTGCCCCGCCGTACGATGGCTGTAACAGTGGATTGAGCAGGCTGACATGGCCGGGTCTGGGCTGGCACGCGGTGAGGCCTGAAAGTTGTGTTGCAGCTTGATGGCCTTGCCGCCGAGGATGGCGCTGCGTAGCGTGTGAAGGCCTGGAGAGCGCGTTGTAGCGCGATGGCTTGGCAGGTGAAGCGGTGATGCTGTGTGGCAAACGTCGCGCGGTGGCGCACTCCTGTGTTGAAAGCTGGCAGTAGGCACGCTTGACTCACCACCTGTCAGAGGCTGTTTTATGCTGCGGTCCCCGGGGCCGCGCGGGTCATGGACGTCTGCGAGGAGCGCCGTGCAGGTCGCGGTGATGCGAGGCAGGGGGGCAATGCTGAGAGCGAGGGTCACGGCCCCCCTCGTCGCCAGTGTGATGCGGGCGTAATCTCAGGCGTGGAACAGGCCCGCAGCGTGCTGCGCGGGTACGCGGGAGCACGGAAGAAATGCGAGACACACTTTGCCGGTCTTGGAAGTGCCGCCCCCGAGCGGGCGCTTCCCCTTTATTCTACCCCGCAGGCCACACCTGGCCTGCGGATGAGGTGCGATGTAATTTCCGGCTCGGAGCCAGGAACACTGGAATGCTGACCATTACACTTAGGACAGTGTGGACTGAAATTAGTAAGAATGTAAAATGGAATGGGTAAAATGAGCAGACCAATAACTGGAGACGGGGGATAGACAGTGGACTCGGTTACTGCCAGGCCATCTCCAGTTTTATGTCTGTCTGTCGACACTAAAAATGGTATAATTTTGGGGACAAGTGGTCGTTGAGCCAGGACTCTGCAGGGCTGCCCCGGGCCCACAAAGGGGGCCCTCCTAAGAGGGCGGCCCCCCTTAGTGCCACAGGATGGCACACAAGTCAGCCTCCCAGTGTTGGGGACCCTCGAGGGTCCCCCATGCACGCATCACTTCTGGGCAGGAGGGGGCAGGGGGAGAAGTACTTATACCTCTCCCGGCCACTATTCGCCCTCTTTCCCATGCTGCCCTGACGCCGTTTGGGTTCTCCTGGTCACGCTGTTCCCCGGGCTGCGACAGTGTGTAGGTCAGCTCCGGGGCCGTATCGCGTCGTCGTTGCAGGTCGAGTCGGTGTTTTGTGCAGTGAGTCAGGGCAGTTCTTTCAGCTTGTAGTTTATTCAGATTGCTTAATGCGGCTTGTCCTGCAGGAATGGAGCAGTGCAGGTCCTTCAGCGTTTGGGTGCTAGCTGCAACTTGGTAATCGTGCGACGGAGGTTTTAACAAACCTTTAGACGTGGGCAATTCTGGCACGCGTTTCTGTTTTGGCGCCGGGGGTGTGCCGGTTACATCCCCGGTCTCGTGGTCAGCTCCCCATGTTTCCATGAGTCGTGCCCCTATACTCCCAGGTGTGCTCCGATCGCGAGACACCCGCGACCGGAGTATGAGGCTAGTCAACTCCGGTGTGCCTTGCCTGTCTCGCGTTGCGGCCCTGTGCCGGGACTAGTATAACCTCTCTACTGTCGGCAGCCCCTGTGCCGAGGTACCTTACGGTTAATGTTGCAACCGCCCTCGGGGCTTGCAGTTGTTTTGTACGGTCTGGCCTTGGTCGGTTGCTCGAACCCGATCTGGCGGTGCGAGGAGGGGTTCATTCAGGGGACCAGGTGAGTCGAGGCCGGTTGGTCCCAAAGAATATGATTACCTAAATAAAAAACATCCAAGGACACCTGTGATCTATTTCCTTCCAAAGGTCCATAAAAATGCAACTACCCCTCCTGGTTGCCCCATAGTTTCTGGGTGTGACTCAGTGCTTGAAACCATCGCTAAATATGTTGATGTATTCTTGAAAGAATTCTTGGTAAATGTTACATCATACCTCAGGGATTCAACCGACTTTATCAATAAAGTTGAGGGTTTTCAGTTTGACACTACTCGCCACATACTAGTCACTCTTGACGTTGTGTCTTTGTACACGCAAATACCTCAAGATGATGCACTTGATGTCTTAGAATTTTTTCTAGAAAGTAGAGATCGTCCCCATCGGGTCCCCACCCAATTTATTCTATCTTTAGCCTCACTGGCTCTCAAGAGAAATTATTTCAAGTTTCAATCTGATTTCTTTGTCCAAGTAAAGGGGACTGCCATGGGATGCCCATTCGCGCCGGACATGGCAGTCCTCTACATGGCGAAGTATGAGGACCGGCACATCTATAATAACATTCCCTTTGGCCAGCATGTGGCACAATGGTACCGTTATATAGATGATGTATGGTGCATCTGGACTGGCACAGAAGGAGAACTGTTGCAATTTCATTCGTGGTTGAATACACGCAACCCAGACATGCAATTTAGTCTCAATCAGAGTACTTCCAGTCTGACATTTTTAGATGTGGAAGTACGCCCAACCGAATCCGGATTGATCACTACTCTATATATCAAACCGACTGACAAAAATACGGCTTTAAATTTTAGAAGTTACCATCCAAAAAGTTTGAAAGAAAACTTACCGTATGGTCAATATTTGCGCGTCAGAAGAAATTGTACGCGACAAGAGGATTATGTGATACACTCTGAGAATTTGACGTCGAAACTTAAAGAGAAAGGCTACCCGCCAAAATTGTTGAAACACTCATGCAAACGGGCATGGTTCACACCTCGTGAAGTGTTGCTTGAGAAACAACAAAAGAAATCTATGAATCGCCTAGTCTGCGTTTCGACATATGGCCCATATACGAACTCATTCCACAAAATTGTACGCCAGAACTGGCATTTGGTGAAGGACATTGATAAAGATCTTCAGGTCCCCTTATTTGCCCTTAAAAAGAACACAAGTATAGGACAGAGACTAATTCGGGCGTCTGATGACCCCCCAAAAAAACCTGAAACACTTGGCTCCTTCTTTGGCTTACCACCATTAAAGGGTCACCACAAATGTGGGAATTGCCAAGCCTGTAACTCTGCGTTTGAGGGGTCGGAATTTATCTGTGGCCGAGACAAATGGGTACATAATGATTTTTCGAATTGCAAGACCAAGAACGTGGTCTATGCAATCACCTGTCCTTGTCCTCTGACATACATTGGTAAAACAACTGAAGAGATAAGACTGCGAATAAGTCAACATCGCTCTAGGATTAAAAATCGGGTCATGAATGCACCCCTGGTGGCGCACTTTGAGGCCCTTAAACATTCAGAAAATGACATGAGATGGACGATTCTCAGTGTCATCAAAATGAACACCAGAGGTGGCGATTTAGAGAGGAGATTGCTCCAAAGAGAAGCATATTTAAATATGCGTTTTGATACGGCTATCAGTGGTTTGAATGAAATGTCAGAAGTAAACAGACTGTAAAAATAAAAATAAATCAATTTTTTTTCTCCAAAAAACCCTTTCAATCCATCAAACTCCAGTCCATATTTTACATAACCATTTTGCCTTAATCAACACTAATGTGACTACATATCCCAGAATGCCATGCGGCGATCATGTGACAATTGCAAGTTGTACTGGGAAGGAAATGTGACCCCGCCCCTGTGTTTGAACTGAATCTTCACTGAACAGTTGGATCCATTGTGAATCGTTTAACCGGCCACCCAGGCAAGTTTTGTGAGTTAGTGGGAATGTTGAGAAGAGATTGAACCTTTCTTGAAAAGAAGCCCATTGATGGCTCTTTAATTTCCCTCTTTCAGAAACATTTAGGAGACGGTGAATAGGCGCTCCAACGGCACCGTTTGGACCCACAAACATCTAAAAAGTGAGTTTGCGGGTGGTTTGTAGTTTTAATGTTGACAACCATTGCGCAAACAGAAGTCAGGTTTCAATTTCATTTTTCCTTTTCCAGCTCTGTCAGATTAAGGAACAACGAGTTCCGGAGCTTAAACAAACCATTTATCGAGCACAGCGTAAGCAGGCTTCTTGATCCCTCATTTAAAAGGATATAAGGCAAGTGTTGAAGACAGGTATATGTCATAAGGCAATATTCTCTTTAGAATGCACCTTACTAAGTAAGCCACCCCTTCCTTCTCACCCCCTTCTTTCTAGATAAGAATATTGATAAGTTCTACCATCATTTGACTGAAGACCCTTTTGCCCCCATATTCAGTTCTTCCTCATTAAAGGTAAGAACGGTTTTTTAAGCATTGGTACAGTTAGGAACAAGAGAGAATAAGTCAGTAATTAGATTCCCCGTCTCTCATATATTCACTTCTATTTCAGAATTCGACCAAGTCCTGGTCCTGAAGAGAACCCCCAAACAAATATAGGGTTCAGAAACGCGTCGACCACATACATCCAGCAGTAATAACTGCAAGTTAATTTAATTGCTACATTGTACAAATAAGGCATTTGGCCTGTTGTCCTTAGAGCACTGTCTGGTTGTGTTGTAATAGGTTGTAGCATGATAATATCATAAAGTAAGCCTACACCGTTACTTTTTTTCTTGCTTTGTAAATGAAGGACTGGTCATCTATTGTTATGTATTTGTTGTTTAGTGTTGTTCACTCATGAAATGTCAAGTTCATTGTATTTATGTGATTATGTATTGTAAATCTTATTGTGTGCCTATATGTTTTTTGATATGAACTCAATTTAATTTATTAAAAAACTTTTCCGAAATAAAAAAGTAAATGGTGAAATAAAAATACTAAATCCTGTAGATATATATGCAGGGTTTATTCTAGTTAAAAGGTTGCGTTCAAACACTTGTTGTGTTTCCAAAGTATCAGTGGTCTAGTTTGAACGCGAAAACAGACCCTACCCCTATTTTTTCGAAAAACTGTGTGGGAGGCGGGCACGCACGCCCGTGTCTGTTCCAAGTAGTTGAGTCGAGGTCACGGCATGGGGAGGGTGCGCTTTCCCGAGCGGACGTGTCTCGCGGGTTTGCGGTTGCTGGATTCCATGTGCGGTTGCGGTCTGCTCCCCCTCGCAGCAAAATCATGAGGGTGCCCGTAGTTTGTTCAGCTCTGCGGCTTCACTGTGATTTCGGTTCCCATGCCACAGCGGGCTTGACCTGTAAGCCTGTGGTGCTCTCGCTATAGTGTGCTTCAGTTGTTATTGTGCTAAGATCGAGGTGCTGATTAGAAGCGTAGCTAACTCGAACGCACGATCCTTGGGGGGCCTGGACCGCACCGGGTCCCGACGTGGGGTTGCAGATGGGCATGTTGATTTGTTGTGTCTCGCACACGCGACTACCTCCTAGATTAGGTGGTCTTCGAGGAAACCGGATGCCCCCACGAGCTGTTGGTTGTCTCAGTTGGCGGGACTAGCTCAAGTGATCAGTTAAGTCCCGCTGATCGACGAGTGAGGGCCCTTGCTTCACTGTCCGGGTCAGTCTTTCTGTTCCATTTTTGAGCGCATTAACTTTTTGTATTTCTTGCCCCGCGCAAATGATTTCACTTGTCTTCAGTTCCCTGGGAAAATGTTTGGGGAGCCATGTTGATTTATGATGAGTCTGTACTCACTACGGTTTTGGTAAGCGTTTGAGAAACATGAGGGCTAGCCGGGGCTGCAGGCAGACTACATTAAGTTTGTCCCTAGAGCATTTTCAATGTGCTTCGCCTGTGCAATTCTTCCTTGTGGGGCTTCCTTCCTAACCTCTGCTGCTGCTAACTAGGCATGACAAGCATTGGGAATCACAATGGGTCTAGTTTTTAATAGGTTTCGCTATTGGCCTATGGTAGTTTTCGTTAGCCAGAGTCGGAATAGCTGCTAGTGCAGGACTATATAGGCGGTGGTGTGTAGGTCTAAGTTGGGAAGGGTTTTCTCGTGATGCAGGCAAGCTGCATGGTGGTGCACTGGGGCCTTGGCAGTGACTTTAGGGCTCGCTGCCCCTGCTTCTGAGTGCCCAGGGCATGCATGGCTGGGCGCGTTGCAGCGGGGGGACAAACGAAGTGGCATACGTTCGGCACATGAGCGGCAAGTGCGAGGCATCATTGGTTTTGCAGTATCAAAGGGGTATCGCGCTGGTCGGCACAGTGTTTATGGGGGGGATGCTCAATGTCCTCTGGTTACTCATTGGTTATATCGGGAGCATCGGTGGTGCACAGCGAGGGGCGGTTTGAGCAACTATACCTCAGGGGGGCGCCATTTGTGCCCCGTTGTCCTCCGCTGGACAAACGGTGGTGTAATTGGATTGGCGTCTGTCTTGTCCGGAGTGCAGGGGCATATCTCTCACCGCCCCCCCTTCAGTCTGGCGGTGTCGGGAGCGGCGGGGGTTGTGAGTGGGAGGTACAATTGAGCGGCTGGGCGGGTGGCCCAATGCACCGCTGGCAGTTGCATTACAGCGGTCCGCTCTATCGCCTCGTTGATTCTTGGTTTGGTCCGAAGGGCCTGGTGTCGGGCATCCGGCGATACTGGCTTGACAAACCTACGGTAGAGAGGGCGTTTTGTTTAACAGATATGTTTTGGACTCAGACTGACACTGGGCATCTCGGCGTTCTGCTGCCGGAGCTTATTGGTCAATCCGGGGCCTTTTGCAGCGCCCTTCAGGAGTCTTCTATGGCATAGCTTTGTACCCCCTCCTACTCAGAGGGATTTGGCAGCGGGTTTTGTGGTCCGAGTCAGTCTGGGTGAGGCGAAGGCACATGGCCAACAGGAGCGTCACCGCATCCTACCATTACGGCCACCATTGCTCGGAGCGCTCCTGGCAAGATGGCTGGTGACGCCTGTGGGAATTTTGAAAGAGTGGGTTCCCCTGATGCCGGTATGTGTGCTGGTGAGCATGCAGTCGATGTGCTTGCTTCGCTGCGATGCAGCTGTTGGTGGGGGAGAAGAGAGCGAGGCAGGTTGGCCCCGCTGACATCTTGTCATCTTGTTGTATTCTGATCGGGAATATAATACGAGTTTTAAGAAGGCATGACATAAAACTAAGACCTGCAATATGCATACATCTGCCCTGTTACCTCATTATACCCGCCGCCCATTTCTCTTGCTTTCATCACCTCCCCTAGGTGCTGCACCACCAGATGAGCGGTACCCTTACTTAGGGTTGGGGTCCCCTTTGTAAGTTAGGGCTGGATTTGGTGCGGGATAAGTTGGAAATCTGTTTTCATGAAGCAAATAATGATGCTGGCAGTTGAGCTCGTTCCTTGTGGCAATGGTAGAGTGCTATGATCTTCTGTGTTATCTTGCATGGGATATGCCTGCGATCTCTGGGAGTTTGTACACAGCTTATAGAGGTTATAGGCGACAGGGGCATGCATCCTTTTGGTTGGTTTTGGTAAGGCATCAGGAATTTTGCTTGCAGGAAGGTATTTAGCAAGCCCTGCACGCAAGGAAACTTTTCTTGCTCACATGACCAATAAGCATGGGGCATATGGGATATACTCAGGAGCAACCATTTAATAAGGCCATCCTATCAGATAGTGTGCCGCCCCCCCAGCCTTTCACCCTCCTGAGGCCGATAAAATGAGTCCTTCGACTTTGGTAGCAACATTACCTGTTAAGCAGGGCCAGGATAGCTTTCGGGGTGAAGGGTGGCTTTGGCACAGCCTGTGGCAACCTCAGTTGGCAAGCTTCTTTACTATTCGGTAAGGACAGGGAACTTGGAGAGCCAATGGTTTTTGGATCTTGCACAACAGTACTATGGGTCTACATTTACTTTCGACTGGCCTGAGTGCACTCAACTGTAATGAAGTTTAGCCGCGGTTCTGCCAGCTAAGCTCATTACGAGTTTCAGAGGATAAGGGGGTTACCTCTCTAGGGATAGGCATATGTTAAACTGTTGTGCTTAGTGAGGTTCCTTAAACCGAAGCGGGTGTGGTATCTTGCCAGGGTTATCTTTTCTTTTTTCATGAAGATCGGCAGATCAGGATATGTGACACACAATTGGTTTTGCACACGCCAGGGGGGGGGGGGGGACTACCATTTTCGCACCGTCTAGTTAGTCACGGGGTACGCACTTGTCAAATTTGTACCTTGTTTAAACCCACAAGGTGAGAAAGTCAAGTCTGGACCTCCGAAAGTGCGGCATTGGCCCAACACTGCGATCTTCAGCAGCAAGTTCACCCTAGATCTGACTGGGTGGTTTTCTGGTGCAATAGGCACCGTCAGTTAATTGTCACCACCAGCGCCTCTGACAGTCTGCCACTAGGTGGCACTGTCTGGCTTTGAGAGAGGACCACCACAACAGGCACTGAGTAAGTCAAGTCATTGACTTGACACAGACTATTGCCTTCTGCCCAAGCCATCCTGTTAGCCTTGGGGGCCTGGATTGCATCATTTGTCACACTTCGAGTTCGAGTTATATAGAGGCTTGTCAGCTCTGTAATTTCGATTGCCAAGTTTGCTGCGCTTCAAGGACAGAGGTTGAATGTCTCCTGACAAGTTCGGCTTGCAATTTTGGTTTACATTGGGTTTGGTGATTACATTATCCTTTCACTTGCGGTCAGAGAAAGCTGATAGCTGTTGGGATATAGCAGTGCATGATCTGGGACACTTAGCAGTAAGCCGGCAAACATGAAGCACATAGAGCGTCATCTGAAGAGGAATGCAGAGGTGTCAGTTCTGTTTGGACAAATGCTCCGGTAGTAAGGGAGCTCCGTGGGGTAAGGCGTGCACGGCAAGGATCTGGGGGTAACCAGCAAGGGTTTGCTTCCTGGGTTTGTAAAGTTGATGAGCTGGGCCAAGTTGTGCTTCTAAGCACCGTGAATAATCTATAGGTCACAGTTGAATACTAGCACATGCCGTGCATAATCTATGTCACAGTTTTGAATACTAGCACACGTCATATGCACAGTTACTAGTAGCTTCTGATTCCTCTACTCCTGCACAACATCACATATATTGTACATTCAGGACACAGGTTATACGTTCTACCGACCCGATGAGAGGTAACCACGCTCTTCAGCGATGTCAATCATTACGGGTCAAGAGGGGCGAGTAGGGGTTGCAACAAGACACCTGCAGCAGGGAGTGCTGCCAGGCAGCAAAGAGTTGGTGAGTAAATAGGTTGGGCAGGTCCCGTGGGGGTGCCTGCCACCTGGCCACTGCAGGTTGTTTATGGGGATCTCTAAGGGCTTAGGAGGGGTCATGGCAAAGTAAACCTGGGCTGATTCGCATGCGGGGTGTGGCGGTGGTGGTACTACCTCATATCACAGGATCACTCTCTGTTGGGTCTATCTAACGATCAGCCCAACTGACTTTAAATATACAGCCTCTCTTGTTTTGCCATACTGTGAGTAGGTTAGCCATGATCTTTAATAAAGTGCTGCAATGGCCCACTAATGCTATAGTTCAGCATCGGTGCTATATTGGACCATCATTAACACCAGCAGCTGTCAAATGGGTAGCAGTAAAGCTTTCGTTTATGTCGCCCGGGATTGGGGCTGGCAATGTCATCGTACTTTGCGGCCAGAAACGGAATAGGCAAAGACATATCTGATTGCGCAACGCGCACTCAGCAGTAAAGCAAGCTAAGTTTCAGCAGAATCATGGTATACAGTCAGTGTAAACGCAGGTTGGTCTACACACGAATAGGCACTTTCTGTCAGCTGGAGCAGGAGTTGCCATTCCCAAGAGGGTGCAGTTTGCCTTGATAGTGCCGAATTGGAAGGGATGGAGCACTATACGGACAACTACCAGAGCACATTTTAAGTCATAGTTAAGAGGGTGCAGGTACATTACTCATAGTTTACTCCATGTCCCCTGATCAATAGGGTTTGCATGTTACCAGTTGCTTCAGTTATGAAATTTTCCTTGGGAGTTGTCAGTTAACATTGGGACTGCATTTTGATGGTCAGCCGGTTGGCAGGCCTTTTAGATGTGGGTTTGTAGCTCAGGCATGTCCAAATAAGGGTTAAGCGGCCAGAAGTCGGCCCGGGGATACAAGTTCACAGGCCTGTTGAACGGCAGAACTGATAGGGCTTTTGTTCGACCTCTTGGTCACAGGTTCAGATCCTGATGGGTCCACTCAGCATGTCATCCTTCTGAGGTCGATAAAACGAGAACCATGGAGTTGAGTAACAATAAACATGTTTAAATTCTCCCGCCCTATAGCCTTAGCTGGCAGCCATCAGGTTGTGAAAGATGTCATCCAACAAGTGTGCTACGGTCCAAAGATTGGGGAAACTCTGGGTTAAAGCACAAATGGGCTACAAAGTATTAAAGAACATTTCCCAGGAATACTAGCAGAAGTTTGGGAGGGCAAGGCGTCACCTAGGGTGGTGACTGGCTTATTTCGATGGACATGCTCCAACAAGCGCTATACACAGAGGTGTGAGTTGAGCAACAAACTGGGGACCTGGGAATTATGGTGGTCTGAAATAACCCCCCCGGCAGGTGTGGCAGGGGGCGCGTTCAGGGGAAGCCAAGGAGACCTCGCACAGGAGGGTGAACAGCGCCATGCGTTTATTCACTGTGCATAGGGGTTTTGGTTTTATCCGGTATGATTTCTGCACACCAAGTCCACAGGGTGTTTAGATGCAGATGGGATACACCTGTCCAAAGTGGGAATGGACCTATTCTTGCTTGATCTGGGGGAGGCCTTGGAATCAGCAGGGTGTAGGTAACTAGGTCTATCGTGGTGGGGGCCCTGGGGTGACGGTGGCCACACCCAGTGCTGTGGCGGAGTTACAGGGCAATCCAGAGGCTGTAAGGTACAGAAGGGTACCCTCTGCCGGAGCACAGTAAGGGTGCTAAAGCCAAATATCCCCAGGGAGGTCCTCGCGTTGGACCCTGGAGGAGCGACGGCGCCCCGTTAGTCCTACGGGCGGTTGTGGACCTGAGCAACTGGGTGTAGGAAGGTGGAATCTGACTATATGGTTGACCCCACTTTTTTTATGGTGTTTTGCTGGTTTATGACTTAGTTGGACTGGGATCCTGCTATTCAGGGCCCCAGTCTATCTGCGTTCTCTGTAAAAAGGTTTCCATGTGCCTTAGGCACATCTCTGATTGGAATCTGGAGTGCCCTTATAAGTCCCTAGTATATGGTATACTATGTACCAAGGGCATAGGTACCTCAGAGGCCTGCCAGGGGCTGCAGCATGTATTATGCCACCCCTGGAAGGCCATCCAAACTGACACCACAGGTCTGCTACTGCAGCCTGGGTAAGGTGGTGCATGCACCCCTTACTGTGATATAGGTTACCTATATCACTAAATACATACACACATATAAACCTATAAGTCACTCCTAAGGCAGGCCTTATCAATCCTAAAGGCAGAGTGCATGGTTCCTATGTGAGAGGGTGCCCCTGCATGAGCAGGACCCCTCTGCAGCGTTCGGAGACCATCTCTGATGCTGTTTGTAGTGCAGCCTGACCATATACTCTTAAGCGCATTATATCCTCGCGGTAAAATGCTAACTTTGGAATGGCTGCACCTAAACATGTCGTGTTTGGTGTCAAACATCTTGGAATACTACCCCCCGCCAATTCTGGCGGCGGGGGTAGCATTCCACCCTTCTAGAGGGAAAGACATGTTAACCCTGACTAACCCGGTAACTTCTCTCCAAAGCCCTGGCATCACAAAATGGATGCTGCTGCCACAGACACGAGTCTGGCCTCCTGCTGCTGGACGAAACTCCGGCAGGGGAGGCCTGGACAATAGGTTTCCTGTCCCAGGGAGGTGTGACCACCTCCCCAGACAGGATAATGTGTATTGGGGCTGGGCGGGAGCACCATCTGTGTGCTTTGAAGTCCTGCACTGGGGGCACATTTGGTGTCCCTGTGCATACCCCAGTTCAAACCGGATCAGGGGCTTGCAGCCCCTGCTTTGGCGCGAACTGGACAAAGGGAAAGGGGTGTAGCCACCCCTCTGCCCTGACCCACCCATAGGTGGGGCCACAGAGTAGTCCAACCCCTATCTTTAGTATAAAGATAGGAACCCAGTCCTTAGGACTTTAGATTATCCCTGGACGAAACTCTGAAACTGAATCCTGGACCTTCGACGCTCTACTCACGATTAGAGGACAGAAGAATCTCCCTTGGGGTCAAGGAGTGACTCCCCTGCTTGGCAGGCACCAAAGAAGCATCTGTCCGGTTCGCATTTCTGAAGCTCCCGTCGGACGCCGAAGTCATCGCATCACCAGAGGTGGATTCTCAGACTTCCCGAGGCTACCCTGAGTCCCCAGCAAAGCTGAGGCCCGTGGCTATCGTGGGTGACTTGAGACCGTGACCCCTGGACACCGAGCACATTTGCAAGTGCATCATCTTCTGGGTCTCCCAAGAAGTCGTGCTTTGGGCTCCGAGTAGCCCTAGCCTCCAGCACCACCTGCACCGAAGATCACTGGCCCCCACTCCACGAGTGTCCTGTAAGCCAGCTCCACGTGCGGCGTCACGAGGCTCCTTCGCGGTCGCTAGCCCGTTGGCTAGTAGCCCTTAACGAAGGCCAATCCTTTTCTTACTTGGCATCCTGGTTGCTCCAGGCCTGCCCTCACTTACCCTCGCTGGGTGAGTTCCACCGACCTTGCTGGTCTGCACCATCGACGATCTACATCTTCACCGAGACTTGCCGTTGCCAAGGCTTGTTGGGTCCAATCCGGTCGCCGACACCTCAGCACTCGACAGACATCGTGTACCAGCCCGAATCCTGCTCCTGGTTGCCGACAACGCCTCCTGGACCTCGTGGCTGAAGAGTCAAGATGACCGTCAACGCACCTGAAGCACTCGACATCGGTGGGCATCTGTCCATCGCCTTCCTGGTCACTGGCTAGTGACCCAGACTCTGTCCCCTCTGCTTTCAGGTTCTTCAGAACTCCGATCCACTCTTGGATCCACCCGGACACTTTTCTCTTGGCCGCCAGCAGCACTTTGCAGCAGATCGCCATTCGAATCGACGACGAAACCCGACCCCGAAAGGCACCTATGCACCCGGCTTCCCTGGGTGAGGTAACACGAGTACTCCGGTGCTCCCGTGGGTAGAGACTCTTCAAAGTCCTAGATCTCAAAGGGTTTTGTCCTAGTCCTCTTTTAAGTGTCCCTTTTCTATAATTTCCCGATCCCGACTTTCTCCATAGAAGTCAACGGCGTATCGCGGTTGTGTATTTACACTGCACGCGTCTCCCGTAGGTCCCCTGTGTCACTACCTTGGGTGGTTCCTTGTGGTCCAAGCACTTCTAGAGGCTCTAGGCCTAGTGTCTAGTTCAGTCGTGGTTCGCATACCACTTTATTGGTATATGGTTTGGTACGCCCCTAGGGCCCAAACGTGTATTTGTGCTATTACTGTGATTTGATAACTTATAACTTATGTACTTCGAACTCTAGCCTCATAAAGAGACTAGAGGGGTGTGTTTAGCAATAAATACATATATTTTGAATATATACCTGGTGTGGTGCTCTTTCATTTGGTCACTCAAGAGATTATAGACTGGTAAAACAAGCTGCTTTACATTCCTTCAAGACTTAGCCTGAAGGCTGCTCTCCATAGCTACCACTAGGATAGCTTTCAATAAGGTTGTCTTTAACCTATCTCCAATAAGGGGTTGTTTGGACTGGTGCAAGGTGCCCACTATAATTAGTGGACAGCATATGCCAGGCCAACTTCTCACATTGGTGTGCAGCGTGTGGGATTCCAGCTTGCTATTGTTTTACCAGATAATCTCAATTGAATTGATCAACTGAAAACCACTAAAGGTACCTAAGGTACATATAATTTAAGCTTAGAATACAGTAAGTTCTACTGAACTTAGAGTTGTGTGTTAAGGGATAGCACAACCCTTTCTACAACTCAAGAGAGTTTAGTAGGCCACACTAGAGTAGGTAGTGCATACACCACACCACACTAGTAATGTCTTTAAGGGGAGGATCCAAAGAATCCTTGCAGGAAGCCATTGAGCTTCCACCCTCCAAGTATGATACACTCCCATTCTTGGAATTGAGAGCTTTATGCAACTTGAGAAAAATAAGGACAGGCCAAAGCCCCACCACCCAACACCTCAAGGAGTTGTTGGTGGCTTATGACCTTAGTAAGCCCTTGGGGACTGAAGGGGTAGGAGCTGAGGGTGGGGCAGGAGAAGAGGAGGAGGCCAGGGGTACCAATACCCCCAGCCCCCCTCTGAGACTGGCCAGGAGGGTGACAATGACCCTGACCTGGATAACCCAATCCCTCCTGTGGAAGATGATGAGGATGATCAGGATGATGCCCTCTTTGTCCCCCAGGAAGGATTAAGAGTGTGCCCAGGAAGTCTAGATCTCCTTCTCAGGAGTCTAACCACTCTGGCACCTCTATAGGGAGCTCTGTCTCCTCTCACAGGAGGGAATCCTCCCATGAGAGAAGAGCCAGACTGGTCCAGTATGAGGAAACTCAGCTGGAAATCAGAAAAAAGCAATTGGCTTTAGATAGGGAATCCCTAGATCTCCTTAGAGAGAGAAGAAAGTTGGGACTAGAGTCCCATGGTGGCAGCAATATCCCTAGAGATAGGGACAGGTCTTATGACCATAGAAACCTAAACAAGATTGTCCCTCCCTACCAGAGTGGGGATGACATCCACAAATGGATAACTGCACTGGAGAGGGCCTGTAAAGTTCAGAAGGTCCCCCAGAGGCAGTGGGCAGCAATCTTGTGGCTCTCCTTTGCAGACAAAGGTAGAGACAAGCTCCTCACTGTAAGAGAAGAGGATGCTGACAATTACACAGTCTTGAAGAGTGCTCTGATAGATGGGTTTGGCCTAACCACTGAACAGTATAGGTTGAAGTTCAGAGACACCCAAAAAGCTCAGACTCAAGACTGGGTTGATTTTGTAGATTGTGCTACAAAGGCTCTGGAAGGTTGGATACATGGCAACAAAGTGCATGACTTTTTAGGATTGTACAATTTGATTATGAGGGAGCAGATCCTTAATAATTGTCAAAACCAGCTTTTGCACCAGTATCTGGTGGACTCTGATCTGACCTCTCCCCAAGAATTGGGAAAGAAGGCAGACAAATGGGTCAGAACCAGAGTAAAAACTAGAAATCAGGGTGGTGACCAGAAGAAAGATTCTACTAAGTCCCAAGAGAAAGGTGGGGATAAATCTAAGGATAAGTCCCCTACAGGGCCCCAAAATTCCTCTTCTGGGGGTGGGTCCCAAACTCCTTCCTCTCCTGAAAAGAAACCATATTGCCATGTCTGTAAGAAGCCTGGGCACTGGAAAACTGATCCCAGTTGCCCCAGGATTGGCAATAAAGAAAATGTTCCTCCCACAACTACTACCACCCCTCCTGGTACTACCAGTAGTAATCCTCCAGTTGGGAGTAGTGCACCCAAAAAGTTAGGTGCTTTTGCAAGAGGAACAGAGGTGGGCCCTAGTTTAGACAGGGACTCCTCAACAGACTCCTCTGACTCTGATGGTGGTATAGGATTTGCCACCTTTACCATGGGTCCCATAGCATTGGGCAGGTACAGATTGGAGCCAATAATTAATGGTCAGAAAGCTGTGGCATTTAGGGACACAGGGGCTAGTGTCACCATGGTGGCAGGGAAACTAGTCCCCCTCACCAGCTTTTACCTGAGTTTAAATACCAGGTGACCAACATTGATGGTGTCAGAACAGATCACCCCATGGCCATAGTCAATCTCAGCTGGGAGGGGGTCACAGGCCCAAAGAGAGTGGCAGTGTCCCCCACCTTACCTGTAGATTGCCTGATGGGCAATGATTTGGAAATTTCAGCCTGGGCTGAAGTTGAACACCAAACCCATCTTAGGATGTTGGGCGTCCCTGTAAAGGTTAGTGGGGCTGTGATGGCCACAGCCCCAGCCCAAGAATTTGGAGAGATGGAGCCTGAAAGAATGGCCCACTCTCCCCCAAAAGAGAGCACAAGGGTTGAAGAAAAGTCTTCTTCCCTCCAGACAGTAGGTAAGGGTCAGCCTCCTCAGGGAACTGACCCTACCCCTAGTGAAGGAACTGCCCCAGAGGTAGTCAGGCCTGGCCTGGCCACACCCCTGATGGCAGAGGACCCTTCCAAGGTGGTACCCAGTCTGGAGCAGGTAACCTGCCCCTCTCTACCCTGCCTCAGCCAGCCCAGGGCTGCAGAGGTCAGGGAGGTCAGTGGACCCCCAGGGCCCCCTGTCCAGAGGAACCCCCATCAGCAGATTAGGGGCACCCAGTCTAGTAGCCCTAGCCAGGTGAAAACTCCTCTACACACTGAGGGATCCCCCATGCCTTTATGTAGGGACCTCCCCAGAAGGACTCTGGTAGGCAAGGGCAAACCTGGGACCTGAAGGTTCCAAACCTGCCCTGTCCCTCCAGTAGTCCATCCAAAGGGACCCAACCCCCAGCTGTAGGCAGCCAAAGGTTGACCCTTAGAGCAAAGTGCAACTCAGTCATGGAAAGACAGGCATACATGGTGACCAGTGATCTGAGGAAACTGAGGCCAACATTCCTAGGGCCTCACTTCCCTACTCAGACACCTCACCAGCCTTGTACTTTACCTAAGCACACCACAGGTAGTGATTCCCCATGGTGGAGACCCTCTCATACCCTTAGGGTGAGGGATTGCTTAGTGGACCATAAGACAGGGGGCAACCATGCTAGTGCAGGTGCTTCCTTATATGACCACTTAGTCAATGAAGGCTCAACTGGCCAAGGTTAGCCTTATCTCCTTTCGTTTGGGGGGGTTATGTAGGAAGGTGGAATCTGACTATATGGTTGCCCCCACTTTTTTTATGGTGTTTTGCTGGTTTATGACTTAGTTGGACTGGGATCCTGCTATTCAGGGCCCCAGTCTATCTGCTTTCTCTGTAAAAGGTTTCCATGTGCCTTAGGCACATCTCTGATTGGAATCTGGAGTGCCCTTATAAGTCCCTAGTATATGGTATACTATGTACCAAGGGCATAGGTACCTCAGAGGCCTGCCAGGGGCTGCAGCATGTATTATGCCACCCCTGGAAGGCCATCCAAACTGACACCACAGGTCTGCTACTGCAGCCTGGGTAAGGTGGTGCATGCACCCCTTACTGTGATATAGGTTACCTATATCACTAAATACATACACACATATAAACCTATAAGTCACTCCTAAGGCAGGCCTTATCAATCCTAAAGGCAGAGTGCATGGTTCCTATGTGAGAGGGTGCCCCTGCATGAGCAGGGCCCCTCTGCAGCGTTCGGAGACCATCTCTGATGCTGTTTGTAGTGCAGCCTGACCATATACTCTTAAGCGCATTATATCCTCGCGGTAAAATGCTAACTTTGGAATGGCTGCACCTAAACATGTCGTGTTTGGTGTCAAACATCTTGGAATACTACCCCCCGCCAATTCTGGCGGCGGGGGTAGCATTCCACCCTTCTAGAGGGAAAGACATGTTAACCCTGACTAACCCGGTAACTTCTCTCCAAAGCCCTGGCATCACAAAATGGATGCTGCTGCCACAGACACGAGTCTGGCCTCCTGCTGCTGGACGAAACTCCGGCAGGGGAGGCCTGGACAATAGGTTTCCTGTCCCAGGGAGGTGTGACCACCTCCCCAGACAGGATAATGTGTATTGGGGCTGGGCGGGAGCACCATCTGTGTGCTTTGAAGTCCTGCACTGGGGGCACATTTGGTGTCCCTGTGCATACCCCAGTTCAAACCGGATCAGGGGCTTGCAGCCCCTGCTTTGGCGCGAACTGGACAAAGGGAAAGGGGTGTAGCCACCCCTCTGCCCTGACCCACCCATAGGTGGGGCCACAGAGTAGTCCAACCCCTATCTTTAGTATAAAGATAGGAACCCAGTCCTTAGGACTTTAGATTATACCTGGACGAAACTCTGAAACTGAATCCTGGACCTTCGACGCTCTACGTCACGATTAGAGGACAGAAGAATCTCCCTTGGGGTCAAGGAGTGACTCCCCTGCTTGGCAGGCACCAAAGAAGCATCTGTCCGGTTCGCATTTCTGAAGCTCCCGTCGGACGCCGAAGTCATCGCATCACCAGAGGTGGATTCTCAGACTTCCCCGAGGCTACCCTGAGTCCCCAGCAAAGCTGAGGCCCGTGGCTATCGTGGGTGACTTGAGACCGTGACCCCTGGACACCGAGCACATTTGCAAGTGCATCATCTTCTGGGTCTCCCAAGAAGTCGTGCTTTGGGCTCCGAGTAGCCCTAGCCTCCAGCACCACCTGCACCGAAGATCACTGGCCCCCACTCCACGAGTGTCCTGTAAGCCAGCTCCACGTGCGGCGTCACGAGGCTCCTTCGCGGTCGCTAGCCCGTTGGCTAGTAGCCCTTAACGAAGGCCAATCCTTTTCTTACTTGGCATCCTGGTTGCTCCAGGCCTGCCCTCACTTACCCTCGCTGGGTGAGTTCCACCGACCTTGCTGGTCTGCACCATCGACGATCTACATCTTCACCGAGACTTGCCGTTGCCAAGGCTTGTTGGGTCCAATCCGGTCGCCGACACCTCAGCACTCGACAGACATCGTGTACCAGCCCGAATCCTGCTCCTGGTCGCCGACAACGCCTCCTGGACCTCGTGGCTGAAGAGTCAAGACGACCGTCAACGCACCTGAAGCACTCGACATCGGTGGGCATCTGTCCATCGCCTTCCTGGTCACTGGCTAGTGACCCAGACTCTGTCCCCTCTGCTTTCAGGTTCTTCAGAACTCCGATCCACTCTTGGATCCACCCGGACACTTTTCTCTTGGCCGCCAGCAGCACTTTGCAGCAGATCGCCATTCGAATCGACGACGAAACCCGACCCCGAAAGGCACCTATGCACCCGGCTTCCCTGGGTGAGGTAACACGAGTACTCCGGTGCTCCCGTGGGTAGAGACTCTTCAAAGTCCTAGATCTCAAAGGGTTTTGTCCTAGTCCTCTTTTAAGTGTCCCTTTTCTATAATTTCCCGATCCCGACTTTCTCCATAGAAGTCAACGGCGTATCGCGGTTGTGTATTTACACTGCACGCGTCTCCCGTAGGTCCCCTGTGTCACTACCTTGGGTGGTTCCTTGTGGTCCAAGCACTTCTAGAGGCTCTAGGCCTAGTGTCTAGTTCAGTCGTGGTTCGCATACCACTTTATTGGTATATGGTTTGGTACGCCCCTAGGGCCCAAACGTGTATTTGTGCTATTACTGTGATTTGATAACTTATAACTTATGTATTTCGAACTCTAGCCTCATAAAGAGACTAGAGGGGTGTGTTTAGCAATAAATACATATATTTTGAATATATACCTGGTGTGGTGCTCTTTCATTTGGTCACTCAAGAGATTATAGACTGGTAAAACAAGCTGCTTTACATTCCTTCAAGACTTAGCCTGAAGGCTGCTCTCCATAGCTACCACTAGGATAGCTTTCAATAAGGTTGTCTTTAACCTATCTCCAATAAGGGGTTGTTTGGACTGGTGCAAGGTGCCCACTATAATTAGTGGACAGCATATGCCAGGCCAACTTCTCACACTGGGGGTTGCCTGCAACGCTCCGCCCCCCTTAGCTGGGGGGGCGTGAGTAAGGGGGTGGACTGGCGGTCCACTGGTGGGAGGGGCTATCCCCTCCCCCAAATCGACAAACACCGGTTGGCTAGGGCCACAGTGTAATTTGGCTCATCAGGTGGGCAGGCGGCGAGGGGCTGCCTGCCCTGGGATCACCCGTAAGATAACCCACCATGTTGGCATATTTGTTATGCAAATAAACCTGCAGCAATTTTCTCCACTAAGAATGTGTCTTGTCTGATTATTTCTCCAAATCATTGCTGTGGGAGGGATGGGGAGTGTTGTCGATATTGGCACTATGCAGGGCTGCCCCGGGCCCACAAAGGGGGCCCTCCTAAGAGGGCGGCCCCCCTTAGTGCCACAGGATGGCACAAAGTCAGCCTCCCGGTGTTGGGGACCCTCGAGGGTCCCCCATGCATGCGTCACTTCCGGGCAGGAGGGGGCAGGGGGAGAAGTACTTATACCTCTCCCGGCCACTATTCGCCCTCTTTCCCATGCTGCCCTGACGCCGTTTCCCTCCCCACCGCTTACCTGGCGTACAGGCAGGGGGGGGGGTGTGTTTAACTAACTTATTATTTTGTGTTGCAGGCGGAGTTACAGGGCGATCCAGAGGCTGTAAGGTACAGAAGGGTACCCTCTGCAGGAGCACAGTAAGCGTGCTAAAGCCAAATATCCCCAGGGAGGTCCTCGCGTTGGACCCTGGAGGAGCAACGGCGGCCCGTTAGTCCTACGGGCGGTTGTGGACCTGAGCAACCGGGGGTTGCCTGCAACGCTCCGCCCCCTAAGCTGGGGGGGGGGCGTGAGTAAGGGGGTGGACTGGCGGTCCACCGGTGGGAGGGGCTATCCCCTCCCCCAAATCGACAAACACCGGTTGGCTAGGGCCACAGTGTAATTTGGCTCATCAGGCGGGCAGGCGGCGAGGGGCTGCCTGCCCTGGGATCGCCCGTAAGATAACCCACCATGTTGGCATATTTGTTATGCAAATAAACCTGCAGCAATTTTCTCCACTAAGAATGTGTCTTGTCTGATTATTTCTCCAAATCATTACTGTGGGAGGGATGGGGAGTGTTGCCGATATTGGCACTAAGTAATGAAGACAGCATCCAGTTTGTGATCGGAGATTAGGTTGAATAATTGCATATAATAATTTCAAGTGAGCATTTGCAGATCCTGCATTGACCAGCATACTTAATAAGTGAAAGTTAGACAGAGGGGGCGTAGTGTTGCATGCTGTAGAGACTAGGTTGACAAGAATGAGGTCGTTAGCATTAATATATGTTCCAATATGGACAAAAGGGTTAAGGAATGAAAAGTAACAACTACCGAAGGCCAGCAGGTGGCGCTGTCGGACAAGAAAGGAAATATGTAAAATCGGTTAACTTCATCACATAAACAAGAGAATGCAAAGGCTGAAACTAAGTTAAGAAAACGAAGAAAGTGCCCCATACAAAATACAGATTGAAAGAAAGGACAGGCAGCCTGGGGAAAAGCGACTTATAAAGATACAGTCTGGGCACAAAATCCGACAGTAAAGTCAGTGTGAAATTGCAAAAATGTTCTGCTCTAATCAGATGTATGTTATTCCTCGTGTGACCTTGCTATTTAGCCCCTAAAATCTAAACATCTCAGCTTGTCCAAAGGGGAAGTATATTTACACCTATGCTCCACAAGAGCAGTTGGCAAGGTACAATAATATACTAGTTTCATCTTAAGGTCCAGTGATGGGGGGTGCGGGGGGGCAGTGGCCTACATTGGGGCACTAATAGAACTGGTGGGGCCACCTACAAAGGACAATCGTAAAGCGTGTGTGTATGTATAGATACACACTAACAAAAGTGTACTGGTTTGCTAAAGATGTTAAATCAGACTTTGTGTGTGTAGATATATAATCATATACTGTCAAAGTAAGATTTAAACGTGTTAATATATTGGTGAATACGATGTCAATGTACACCATGAAATGTGCAGGCCCAACAGTGGCAAAACCAGTAAATGCAATGTCGATGTACGCCATAAACTGTGCACGCATAACAATGTCAAAAATAGTAAAAGCAATGTCGATGTCTATGACAACGGTACGCAAAATAATGAGAATGTCGGTAAATATATCAATGACCGCCCTGTTTTATGCACACGCAGCAACTCACCCAAGATGACCACCCCGTCAACCCCAAGTCAGAAATACGTTGTCAGACAGGCCCTGCGACCGAAACCCAGGCCTACCGATTAATAGGTCACAGGTGGGATTAAATTCAGCCCAAAGACAAACACGCAACCAGGGAAAACCCTGATCGATCACACAGATAGGCAGCTACACCACAAACAGGTCCGAGGAGATTGGCCCAAATAAAACATGCTTGCCAAAAGCTTAGGAACACTCGGCACATAAAGACAAAGCACGCACACCGCATGTAGTGATCACGCACTCCTCATGACGGACATATGAACACATACATACTGGCCCACACTAGCTCTCCGCGAGGTTGAGAGCCACCTAAGTCCCCGTTATCAGATGGTTATAATTTATGATGAGGCTCGAACACACATGCTCCTCAAGAATTTATCATACTTATATTATATATTTATTGTACTTCAAGAACTGTGTGAAATGCCGGCCAAAACCTCTATTCATCGAGACTGTCTTCAGACGCTATTCTGTTGATGCTCTCCAGGCTGCTGCATTTAATTAAACCAACTTGTTCCTGTTTTGCCAAATGCCTCTTGTCTTTTTATTTTTTCACAGTAAATCCATATCCAAACAACAAATGTTACAGGCAAACATTTAGGGTTATGTAGTGCCTCAAACAATCACGGCTTTGCAGTTAAACGTAGTAGGAAAAATTAATCTGTTTGGCAAGGTGCAGTGTCTTTTTATTTGATCTCTTGCCTCTCAGCATATTCAACAGCTGGGTAGGTGGAACCCAAGGCAGGTCAGGACAATCAGAGCTAGGACACCGATCCATGTTGCCTCCCTCTTCAGACACCAGTGTTAAAGTCTTTTAGGATTTTCCCCTGGGCCAGCGCGTATTTTGCCAGGTTTCACCTCGCAATCTTCTAACCACAACATGAAAAGCCTCCCACTCAGCACCATTGTCACTAACTGAACTAGTACATTATTCAAAATAAGTCTTTATAGTGACATGGACAATGTAGTGGGATGCAACCTCCAACATGGTATATTAGTGGGTGACCTGCCTCAGGTCACTAAAAACAGCAAGAAGAAATGTTCAGATTAAGTCATCTCTAGATATTCTACATTGTAGACCTCTTAGCCAGCTAGTTTGTGGGAAAAAATTCTAGTCTAGAATGGAGGTGATAAGCAGGTGAGTAGAAGAACTCCCCATCAATATGGTTAGACACAGATCATGCATTAGGGACGCCCATTTATTCATTCATTCCCTAAAATCTCCTGCCACTCTGACTACAGGTGACCCTGGGACCAAAGGTCAAAACCTATCCTGCACAGTAACAATGATGTAACTTCCCTATATCGTGGGCACCAGTGAATCCACAGATATTGTAGTTATGAGTTTGGACGACATGTATAATATTCGGCGCATAGATACAGATCAGAGTGAGTTGGTCAACATCTAGTTTTTTCTGTACTATGATGTATCCGCCTCCCTAGTCCATAGTTGTAGTGGTAAAGCAATAAGAAACTCTTGGATTGATCCATGTAAGCACCCCTCTGGTGAAGGAGGAGATTTTTCTGCCATATACCGGGCCAATCCGTCTTTCCTGGAGTTTTATAATCCTCCATTTTCCAGGTATTTTTCCTGTAGAAATTCAAAGAGTGCCGTTCTATGCCAGATATAAATGGGAATTTGGAGCTGCTTCGACGGGTCTGCCATGCCTGTTACATTCCAAGTGAGGAACATATATTGGGTGCCCTGTTGTTTCATAGTGTTGTACACTGCTATAGGACCTCAGAATATTTATGTATCATTAAAGTGGTATTCCAAAATAGAAGATCATTATTTCCCTGAGTGATTGTGGATAGGCCCCAAAGCCTCTACTCAAACTTCAATATGCCCTATATATTTTTAGATCTACATGGTGATTCCAGTTGACTTTCACATTAAGGAGCAGATCCTGACACACCATACCTCCCTGAGAAATGAGCTTCACCTGACATTTTTCACAACATTTTCAGAAATAGAAACTCAATAAACATAGAAAATTAATAGAAGATTGGTGCCTGGAACAGAATATATTGCATACAAATGAAACATATAAGGCTAAAAAATGCCTGAGCTTCTGGTGCACTATTTACGCTTATAAAAAGAGAACAAAAAAATGGAAACAGATGAGTGATTTCTCTAAGAACAATATAAAGAACTCTACTTGCTTCAAACCTCACACAACCTGTTTTCCTACTAGCTATAGCTGCTCATTTAAGTAGATTGTCATTACTGGGAGACATCTTTGTGTCATATTTACATGACCGTTTGTAGGAAAGTAGTATCTGCTTCTTATGGTTACCCCCACTTTTTGCTGATGTCTCACTGTTTTTGGACTAGTCTGACTGGGATCCTGCTATCCAGGACCCCAGTCTATCTGCTTTCTCCCTTAAATTGCTATGTATGTACTTTAGGTACACTCCAGATTGGATACTGGGGTACCCTTATCAGTCCCTAGTATATGGTACACCATGTACCCAGGGCATAGGTACCCCAGAGGCCTCCCATGGGCTGAAGCATGTATTATGCCACCCATGAGAGGCCATTCAAAATGACAGACCATGTCTGCTACAGAAACCTGGGTAAGCTGGTGCCTGCACCACTTACTTAGATATAGGTTCACTATATCCATCTAAATCACTACACTTAAAAACCTATCAGTCACCTCTATGGCAGGCCTTGTCAATCCTGAAGGCAGGGTGCTGGGTTTTACGCGAGAGGGTGCCCCTGCATGAGCAGAGCCCCTCTGCAGCCTTTGGAGACCATTCTCCGGGGTTGTCTGTGATGCAGCCAGACATATAGGTTAAGTTGCATTATAACTTCGCGGTAAATGCTAAATTAAAAACGGCTGCTTAGAAACATGTCGTGTTTGGTGTCAAACACCTTGGAATCATACCTCCACACCAGTAACTGGTGTGAGAGGTATGATTCCACCCTTCTGAAACCACCACTGTGGGTCACCGGTCTACCCGGTACCAGCTTTCTCGACCCGGGCAGCACAAAATGGACGCTGCCAGCCACAGACACGATTCTGCTCTCCTGCTGCTGAGCCAAGCTCGAGCAGAGGAAGGCATGACAATAGGCATCCTGTTACAGGGAGGTGTGACCACCTCCCAGACAGGGTTTAGTGTATTGGGGCTGGGTGGGGGCACTCTGAGAGTGCCAGAAAGTCTGCGCTGGGGGCACATTTGGTGTCCCTGTGCATAGTCCAGCTCAAACCAGTTCTGGGAGCCATTTCTCCTGCTCTGGCATGAAACTGGACAAAGGACATGGGTGTAGCCACCCCTCTGTCCTGCCCCTCCCCTAGGAGGGTCCCCTGAATCTGTCCAACCCTTTCCCATGGGTATAAAGTGGGTTACCTGCTACAGGACTTTAGATTTTACCTGGACAAGATTCTGCTAAGAAGAAACCAAGTACTTCGACTGCCTGCACAACGATTGCACGACTGAAGAATCTCCCTTGGAGTAAAGGAGTTACTCCCCTGCAGTAGCAGGCACCTAAGCACATCTGACTGGCTTGCTTCTCCAGAGCTCCTGCGGACTCCGAAGATTTCAGCAACAGAGGAGATGGGTTCCCAAAGGTCTCTGAGGTTGATCTGACCTCTCAGCGCTTCTGAGACCAGTATCCCTCATGGGGACCGTGCTACCTGAACCCCTGTGCACTGCGTACATTTGCAAGAGCATATGCTTGTTGGCGATCCCCGAGCTTGTGCTTTGGACTCCATGTAGTCCTGACCCTGAGCAGCATTTGCACTGAAGATATCTGGCCTCCACTCACCGAGTGCTCTGTGGGCTGGTGCATTGTAAATTCGCTTTAGGTCTCCTCGCGATCCCTGGTCCATTGGCCTGTGGGTCCTGGCGAGGGTCACCTTGTTTGTTCTTGGGCTTCCCTGGTTGCTCCAGATGTGCCCTGACTCCCCATTGCTTGGAGAGTCCCCTGGACCTTGCTGGTCTTCACCGTAACCTGTTTGTCCTTCCAGCATGGGTTGCATTTGCCAAGGCTTGTTGGTGCTCCAGCTGGACATCGACCCCTCAGCACTCGACATCCTTTGTGGGACAGCTCACCTCTGGATCCTGGTTATCCTCGACGTCTCCTGGTCCCCGTGGCTGCAGATTCAAGCATCCCTTCTTCGCACCTGAAGCACCCGACATCAGTGGGCATTCGACTACCGAGCCCCTGGTCACCTGAAGTGACCCAGACTCTGTCCCCTCTGCTTTCAGGTTCCTCTCACCTAGAATTCAGGCTTGGATTCCACTGGACACTCTTCGCCTTCCTGGCAGCAGTACTTCTCCGCAACTCTCCACTGAAAACGACGAAGGTTTCCGACACCACTTGACCCCTATGCACCCGGCTCCTCTGGGATAGGTAACACGGGTACCTCGGTACTCACTGGTGGGTTGGCTCTAGAACCTCCTATGTTCCAAAGGGTTTGCTTGAAGTCCTCGTAGAAGTGTCCTTAAACTATAACTTTTCAACCGCAACTTTCCCATAGAGTTGTAGTGAGCACGCAGTTGTGTTTCCTCACTGCACCCGTCCTCCGTGGGCTCCCTGTGTCACTACCTTGGGTGGTTCCTTGGGGTCCCAGCGATTCTACGTGCTCTAGGCACTGTGTCTAGTCAAGTCGTGATTGTTATACCATTTTTTTAGTATATGGTTCGGTCTCCCCCTGGAGCCTGCTGTGTATTGTGCTACTTACGATTGTTCTATTGATTCAGTATTGTGTGCTTTGTGTTCTAATCTCGTGTAGAGATTAGTAGAGAGTGTTATATTAATAAATACATATTTTTATATAACTACTGTGTGGTTCTCCTTTCATTTAGTCATTCAGGAGATGATATTCTGGTAAAACAAGCTTCTTTACATTCCTTCAAGATTAAGCCTGAAGGCTGCTCTCCACAACTACCACTAGGATAGCTTTCTAAAGGTTATCTTTGACCTCATACATCATAAGGGTCGTGAGGACTGGTACAAGGTGCCCACTTTAATTAGTGGACAGCATATACCAGGCCACCTTCTCACATTGGTGTGCAGCGGTTGGGATTCAAGCTTGCTATTGTTTTACCAGATAAATCTCATTGAGTGATTAACTGAAAACCACTAAGTATTAGGCACATATAATACATCAAGATTGAATAAGTAAGTTCTACTGAACTTGGAGTTGGGTAAGTCAAGGGTCTAGCACACCTTTTCTCCAACTCAAGAGAGTTTAGTCTCCACAAGGTTAGGTAGGTGCCTACACCACATAACACTAGTTTGTCTTCTAGAGTAGAAGCCATTGGCTCTCTGCCAACTAGGTACAATGGCCTCTCATTCCAGGAATTGAAAGCCATGTGTGTGTCTAGGAAGTTGGGGACAGGGAGCGGTGCAAACACCCAACGTCTCATAGAGATTTTGCTCTTGGATGACCTTAGGAAGACCCCAGGGTCTGATGAGGTAGATAGAGTGGGTGGGGCAGGGAATGAGGAAAGGCCAGGAAGTGAAACCTTCTTTGACCTGGACTCAAACCCTGGCCAGGAGGATCAAAATGATTCTAACCTGGACAACATAGAGCTTCCTTCAGGTGGGGGAGAAGGCCCCAGTGGCCCTCTCTTTACTCCACCAGGAAGAGTACAGAGTTTACCTAGGAGATCTAGATCTCCCTCTGTAGAATCTCAGCACTCAGGAACTTCTGTAGGGACTTCCATATCAAATAAGAGGGAATACTCTTATGAGAGACAGTGCCAGCTTCTGGAGCTTGAGAAAATCAAGCTTAGGCTCAAGAAGGAGCAGTTGGCCCTAGACAGGGAATCCCTAGAGCTCCAGAGAGCTACAAAGAGATTGGGACTAGAGTTCCATGGTGGCAGCAACAGTGTCCCTAGGGTTAAGGAGTATACTCATGATCATAGGAACCTGAACAAGATAGTCCCTCCCTACCAGAGTGGGGATGACATCCACAAATGGATAACTGCACTAGAGAGGGCCTGTAAGGTACAGAGGGTCCCTCAAGAGCAGTGGGCAGCTATCTTGTGGCTCTCCTTTGCTGACAAAGGTAGAGATAAGCTCCTCACTGTTAGAGAAGAGGATGCTGACAATTATTCATGTGAGAAGTTGGCCTGGTATATGCAGTCAACTAATTAAAGTGGGCACCTTGCACCAGTCCAAACGACCCTTATTGATGATTAGGTTAAAGACAACCTTTATAGAAAGCTATCCTAGTGGTAGCTGTGGAGAGCAGCCTTCAGGCTAAGTCTTTAAGGAATGTAAAGCAGCTTGTTTTACCAGTATATAACCTCTTGAATGACCAAATGAAAGGAGAACCACACAAGGTATATATAAAATATATGTATTTATTACTAAACACTCTCTACTAACCTCTTTATGAGATTAGAGAACAAGGCACACAATATTACAGTACTAGAACAACAGTAAATAGCACAATACACAGTGGGCTCCAGGGAGAGACCAAACCATATATTAAGAAAGTGGTATAACAACCCCGACTTGACTAGACACAGTGCCTAGAGCACGTAGAATCACTGGGACCCCAAGGAACCACCCAAGGTAGTGACACAGGGGACCCACGGAGGACGGGGCAGTGTGGGAACACAGACGGGAGCTCCGTACAACTCTATGGGAAAGTCACGGTTGGAAATTTAGAGTTTAAGGACACTTCGGAGAGGACTTCAAGCAAACCCAGTTAAATTTAGAAGGTTCTAAGGCCAGCACCCTTGTGAGTACCGAGGTACCCGAGTTACCTATCCCAGAGGAGCCGGGTGCATAGGGGTCAAGTGGTGTCGGAAACCCTCGTCGTTTTCAATGGCGTGATGCGAAGAAGTGCTGCTGCCGTGGAGAAGAAAAGTGTCCGGTGTGACCCAAGCCTGGATCAGAGATGAGAAGAACCTGAAAGCAGAGGGGACAAAGTCTGGGTCACTTCACGTGACCAGGAGCGGAGCAATCGAATGCCCACCGATGTCGGGTGCCTCAGGTACCAAGAGGTGAAGCTTGACTCTGCAGCCACAGGGACCAGGAGACGTTGACGACAACCAGGATCCGCAGGCGAGCTATCCCACAAAGGATGTCGAGAGCTGAGGGGTCAGTTTCCGGATTGGAGACCAACAAGCCTTGGCAACTGTAACCCACGCGGTCTGAGTAATGATGCTTCTGTGAGGACCAGCAAGGTCCTGGGGACTCCCCAGGCGATGGAGAGTCAGGGCACGTCTGGAGCAACCAGGGAAGCCCACTGAAAGTTAAAGTTGCCTTCTCAGGGACCCACAGGTCAACGGACCAGGGATCACGAAGGGGCCTCGAGAGGAATCACACAATACCAGCCCACGGAACACTCGTGGAGTGTAGGCCAGTAATCTTCGGTGGAAACACTGCTCGGGGCTTGGACTACAAGTAGCCCAAAGCACAGCCTCAGGGATTGCCTAAAAGCATATGCTGCTGCAAATGTGCACGGTGTCCAGGGGTTCGGGTTGCACGGTCCCCACGAGGGCTGCGGGTCTCAAATTTGCTGAGAGCACTAGTCGGCCTCGGGGAAGCTTGGACACCCACCTCCTGTGTTGCAAAATCTTCGGAGTCCGTCGGGAGCTGCGTAGATGCAAACCGGTCAGATGAGTTGAGGTACCTGCGTTGCAGGGGAGTAACTCCTTTACTCCAAGGGAGATTCTTCAGTCGTCCAGCAAAGCATAGATCGTCGAAGGTTACTTGGTTTCTGTAGCAGAGTTTAGTCCAGGTAATATCCAAAGTCCTGTAGTCAGGGTTCCTACTTTATACCCAAGGAAGGGGTGGGATAAACTCTGGGGACCCACCTATGGGAGGGTCAGGACAGAGGGGTGGCTACACCCATGTCCTTTGTCCAGTTTCACGCCAGAGCAGGGGCTGATAGCCCCTGCAACCGGTTTGAGCTGGACTATGCACAGGGACGCCAAATGTGCCCCCAGTGCAGACATCAAAGCACTCTGAGAGTGCACCCACCCAGCCCCAATACACTAAAGCCTGTCTGGGAGGTGGTCATACCTCCCTGTGACAGGAAACCTATTGTCAAGCCTTCCCCTGCCGGAGTTTCGTCCAGCAGCAGGAGGGCAGACTTGTGTCTGTGGCTGGCAGCATCCATTTTGTGATGCCAGGGCTCTGTGAAGCTGGTACCGGGTGTACCTGTGCTGTCATATTTCTCCCTCTAGGCGGGAGGAATCATACCTCCCACACCAGTTACAGGTGTGGAGGTATGATTCCAAGGTGTTTGACACCAAACACGACATAATTCCTTGCAGCCATTTTAAAGTTAGCATTTACCGTGAGGTTATAATGCACTTAAGAGTATATGGTTGGCTGCATCACAGACAACCCCGGAATAGTGGTTCCGAAGGCTGCAGAGGGGCTCTGCTCATGCATGGGCACCCTCTCACATAAAACCCAGCACCCTGCCTTCAGGATTGATAAGGCCTGCCATGGGGTGACTGATAGGCTTATATGTGCAGTGATTAGGATAGAGATAGTGAACCTATATCTAAGTAAGGGGTGCATGCACCACCTTACACAGGCTGCAGTAGCAGACCTGTGGTGTCAGTTTGAATTGCCTCTCAGGGGTGGCATAATACATGCTGCAGCCCCTGGGAGGCCTCTGGGGTACCTATGCCCTGGGTACATATATACCATATACTAGGGACTTATAAGGGTACCCCAGAATCCAATCTGGAGTGTACCTAAAGTACATGTAATCAATTTAGAGGAGAAAGCAGATAGACTGGGGTCCTGAATAGCAGGATCCCAGTCAGACTAAGTCGAAAACAGTGAAACATCAGCAAAAAGTGGGGGTAACTATAAGAAGCAGATCCTACTCTCCTACAATTCAGTCCTGAAGAGTGCTCTCATTGATGGGTTTGGCTTAACCACTGAACAGTACAGGATTAAGTTCAGTGACACCCAGAAGGCACAGACTCAGGACTAGGTAGACTTTTTAGATTGTGCTTCTAAGGCTCTGGAAGGCTGGTTACTTGGCAGTAAAGTGAATGATTTTAAAGGATTGTACGATTTAATTATGAGGGAGCAGATCCTTAATAATTGCCAAAACCAGTTGTTGCATCAGTACTTGGTTGATTCTGATCTGACCTCTCCCCAAGAATTGGGAAAAAGGCAGACAAATGGATCAGAACCAGGGTGAAGCACAAAACTCAGAATCAAGGTGGTGACCAAAAGAAGCAAGATGCTAAAACCTCAGATAAGGGTGGGGAGAAGGGTAAAGACCAGAAGTCTTCACAAGGGCCCCAAAAACCTGCATCTGGGGGGGGGGGGGAGTCACAATCTAACAAGGAAAAAGGCAAAAAGAAACCTTGGTGTCATATCTGTAAAGAGAAGACCCATTGGACAAAGGATGCCAATTGTCCAAGGGCCAAGGATTCTACTCCTACCACCACTGCCCCTAAGGCAACTGTCCCCCCTAGCACAGTCTCAAGTGGTGGTACACAGAACAAGGGAATAGTGGGGTTAACCTTGGGATCTGAGATGGATTCTGGCCTAGTCAGAATTCCAACTCAGGCTGTTTTGGTCTGTAATGGAAGCATGGATATTGCCTCCTTATTTGTCAGTCCCAGTAACCGACGAAGGTTTCCGACACCACTTGACCCCTATGCACCCGGCTCCTCTGGGATAGGTAACACGGGTACCTCGGTACTCACTGGGGGGTTGGCTCTAGAACCTCCTATGTTCCAAAGGGTTTGCTTGAAGTCCTCGTAGAAGTGTCCTTAAACTATAACTTTTCAACCGCGACTTTCCCATAGAGTTGTACGGAGCACGCGGTCGTGGTTCCTCACTGCACCCGTCCTCCGTGGACTCCCTGTGTCACTACCTTGGGTTCCCAGCGATTCTACGTGCTCTTGGCACTGTGTCTAGTCAAGTCGTGATTGTTATACCATTTTTTTAGTATATGGTTCGGTCTCCCCCTGGAGCCCGCTGTGTATTGTGCTACTTACGAATGTTCTATTGATTCAGTATTGTGTGCTTTGTGTTCTAATCTCGGGTAGAGATTAGTAGAGAGTGTTATATTAATAAATACATATTTTTATATAACTGCTGTGTTGTTCTCCTTTCATTTAGTCATTCAGGAGGTGATATTCTGGTAAAACAAGCTGCTTTACATTCCTTCAAGATTAAGCCTGAAGGCTGCTCTCCACAGCTACCACTAGGATAGCTTTCTAAAGGTTATATTTGACCTCGTACATCATAAGGGTCGTGTGGACTGGTACAAGGTGCCCACTTTAATTAGTGGACAGCATATACCAGGCCACCTTCTCACACCGTTCCCCCGAGCTCATCCACCATCATTACGGTGACGAGTGACAATAGGGGAGCCAGTCTCCAAGTCCTCTGAAACTAAATCAATCTTAAGGTATTTTCCATCTCAATTAGTGATCTAACTAGTCAGTGAAGATCCCCATTTTGCTCTTTGCGGGTGACATTCTGCCGATTTTGAAAACCCCAAGTGGACTTCAAAAACAGCTGACTCTTTTTGGTGATTTTTGCCAGTCAAGGGGTCTCGAAATCAATACTGCAAAGACCATGGTAATGTTTTTTAATCCACATAAATCTTTCAAAGGAAGGTTAGTTTCTGAGGGTACTCCTCTTGAGAGGTCCTTTTTTTATTTGGAATCACTCTATCCACTACTATGTCTTGGAAGCTCCATACTGTTAAGTCATTCAGCACAAATGGGTAATGGGGGCTATTTTAAAGGACCAATGAGCTTCTTGTAGTAGACCGATAGCACCAGCTCTTAAAATGTATGAGGCAAAGGTATTGGGTTCTGCCATTTATGGGGCCGAATTATAGGGTTTCACTAATTTTAATGAGGTAATTCAGTCTGAGAATACATTTATGAGATCAAAGCACTCCCATAATTCCTTTGTGAAAAGGGTTGAGGGCAAATATAGATTGTGCCTGTTACTATTCTTGAGGCGCTTATGGTCTACGCCTGAGCTAACTCACTATGCTTCTGGCCTCCAGGATGTTTTTTGTCTCAGATCATTTTCTCAAAGTCAGCTGGCTCAGTAACATCAAGTAGTCATTAACTTCTATTGGCTTGGTGAATTATGGGAGAATCCGCAGAAGGGGGGTTATCCCTTTCAAAGAAACCCTGAAAAAGCTCTACTGGGCAAACATTTTGGCCGATGAATCCCACAATGTTGCCAGTGCCTCCTTGGCTGGCGGGTCTTTGTTTTTAAATTGTCCTGTGTTCATGAGAAGTATTGGGACATTATTATAGCACCATTGGATAGAAAGCTGTATTTCCAGTTTAGAGTGGGTACTATCCCACTAAAATCTTTCACTTTTAAATGGGTGGCATCTGAATCTATGGTTTGCCCCATGTGTGAGGCTTCTAGGGAAACTCTCTCTCATGTCCTCTTTGAATGCCCTGTCTATGCTCATGCTTGACATACCTGGCTGTCACCTCTTTGTAGGCAGCTGGGTACACGTAGTCATCTTGCCGCACTGCACATATTAAAAACTGGCTGTCAACCATTATATGCTTGTGTATTGGCTAAATAGTTGGGTGCTATGTGGCAAGTTCGGCGCAAGGCCTCCTCCCTACACTCGAGAGCAACTGTTCTTAAAATAAATATTTTGCATTTTGTACTTTATTCTTGATACTGATTGAGGGCGGTGGCCTAGATATGCTTGGGTTGCTTTGTGTTTATTGTATGATCCTTAGGGGGTTTAGATTTGTTTGGGATGTGATTTTGCACATTTTTAAGTCAATTGTTTTTAACTATTTATTATATTTTATTGTTAAATTCACTTTTTTATCAATCATTTCATTGCATGCTTATTTCATTGTGGTACAAACTTTTATGGCTTGGATAGCCGAAATAAACTAATTTTGACTTTGACTTGACTGGTCAGTGACTGCAAATGTGCCTTGCACCACCAGTGCTACTCGCCCTTTAAGCAACATGTGTTGTGGTTGGTCTTCTACGTCTGGTGTTTCTCACTCTGCTTCACTGCCACACAGATTGCGATCGAACTTGTTCTTAGCAGGGAGCCTTTTTTGTACTCACTCATTCCCATGTGGCAGCGGCATCAGTAAAGAAGTGAATCTTTCCATCTGCTATAACCTTCAGTTTGGCAGAAAAGAGGAGCATTACTGAATGTTCAATTCCCATAGCCAGTGTTTCACTTTGAGGAATGAAATAGGCTCTTGCAGAATTGCTTGGGAGTCATTTGGGAATATCATTACAGAAGTTCTCTTAAAGCCTATAGGGCCCTAATGTCTTGCTCATTAGAGTATAAGTTTGCAGTCTCTGTGATTTACTAGACAGGCTATAACAGGTCTTGGTCGTCCCGCCAGGAAGACAGGGAATTGACACTCTATATGCTTGCTGCATGGAGAAAATGTTCGAGAGGAGCTTTGGCACTTCAGTTCTGGTAAAGCAATCTTCTATGAAGAGCTCCATGTTGTGGCTCTCTGCTCTTTCGGTCAGTCCTACTATTCTGATTTTGTTTTTCCTGGATCTGTTTTTGGCTTCTTCTCCCTATATTTAATGAATCAGCACCAGTTAGTCCTCATTTGTTTTGTCATCGTCATTAATTCAGGTGCAAGAATTGCAACTAATGATTCTCTTTCCTTGACTTTGTTTGTTTCTTTTTCCTCAGAAGGTTGACTGCAACAGCTACAGCATCTATTTATTTTTTCACTGACACTCTAGTGTCTTGGAAGGCCTGCCAGGTTTGCTTGAAATTGCAGTTCCCTCAGTCAGATGGCTGGGTTGACAAGGGCATGTTATTATTAGCCTGTTCTGGGACAAGGTGTCTGTGAAAAGGTGCATGTCATTATTGATATTTTTGACTTGCTTATCGTTATGCAGGAAGTGGTTGGTGCTTCTGTCAGTGAACAAGATCAGCATGATTCCTATGAGGTTCGCTGCTTAGCAGCAGATACAGGGGAGGAAGGACGAGTAGAGTCTCTCACCAGTAGTGTCCCCTCTAACACCAGTCTCTCTAGTGAGGGTTCTTTTCTTACCTGACCGTTAGTCTAGGTGCCCATATGCACTTTTATGTTTTAGCAGGGCATAACAAAGCTGCTTTTCAGTTCCTCAATCTCTCTTGGTTTACACCCTCCATGGCCATCAAGTAATTCACAGCCTTTACGCAAACTGAGAGGATGGGTGAAGATGAGGAAGGAGTTCACTAGCAATTCACCATGCTCATCTGGCATGCTCCTTAGGACATGCCTCTCCCACTTCACAGTTCCAAATAGTAATCACTGTGCAGTTTTCCTTCGATTCATTCAGGATTGTTTAATAGTATGCTGTCCTCTGTGGAATTTCAGGTTGGTGTTAGGCTAGCCCCTTCATTTTGGTTATAGGGGCCAATCACCAGTGGTCTTGTATCACAGGTTTAGCCCTAGGTGGCAGGTGGATTACTATGCCAATAGATGGCTCATCTTCTCCACTGCATGCACACCAACAGGCCTCGCTGCCATAAAATCTGGTTGCAGGAAGAAAAGTTATTTATTTGTTTACTCTGGGGTATTAAGCAAAGCTATCACTCCGAAGGGAGTCTCTTGGAGCTAGGAGTTTTGAATCAGAAGGGTGACAAAGCTCATAAAAGCGCACACTAATTTCTGCACCATGGTGCGAGGCTGTGCACATTGCACAAGGCAGCCTCATTAAATCGCTAGCACAGGGGATGGCAGCAACAGCAGGCTAATCTTAGTAGATATGTCTCTGCGCTGTGTTTTCCCCCTTGCACAACACAGTCCAGCAACGTTGGTTGCTGCGCTGTGTTATATTAACAATTAGTAAATCTGACCTATTGTGTCAACAGATTAGAGCCATCGATCAGTCTGTTTCCTTTGGACACATCCTGCAATCACTACCTATTGCCATTGACTTAAGGGTCCAGCGGCCACATCCCCACCTTGCTTCAGCGCCCCGGCATGGACTCCCATTCAGCAGGGACAGAGGCTGGGAAGAGGTTGTCTCGCACATGCAAGCACTGTTGTCCGCAATGTTGCCTCCAACAGTCAAGACGTGGTCACTGGCAGACAGGCCTCAATCCCTGACGTCGATTTAGCTGGTTGTATCGCTTTCTCTCTAAGGATGGGGCTGATCTCCAGCCATCGTTCTTACTGGTCTTTCCCCACGTCACAAAAATGGCTTCCAGACTTGTCAGCCCTTGAGCACATCTAACGCCAGAATCTCAGTAGGCTGCTGTGCTTTGTGCCAGGGGGAAATCACCTCAGCTGCACCGCTCCCCTTGGGTTTTCCTAAGGGGTAAGGCTGGTTTCTGAGAAGAGTACTGCTTGACTGTGTCTAAAGTAAAATAATTGCAAATATGTGTTAAGTATAATATATTAGTGGAAATCACAACCCACTTTAGTATGGAACAGAAAAGTTCTGCATCAGCCAATATACTTTGCGAGCCACTACAAAATCCATATTGAATATATTCCTTTTATTGAGGAGTTCTGCTGCAATAAACAGTACACATACAAACATCGATAAATGTACAAGTAATGCGCGCATAACTATGAATGAGTACACAATAAGAGGGATCAATTCATCATTTGTACTCCATTGAGGTTCTCTTGTGTACATCCTGTGGGACAAGAGGGGTCAGATGATATAAGAAGATGTGTTCTAAGTGTATTTCTGACGTGGAGGAGATGAATAAGCCCAGTGCTTAACTTGTAAAAAATAAAGTGCCAGGGCCTTCATTAGGGTGCCGCTTCATCCATTGCCCTTGCGAGCCCGCAAATGACAGAATCAACACAACTGCTACAAGTATAATAATTCAGACTATTCGAGGCCTCCAAAGCTTAAAGCATGGGTTGGGCGGCAAGTTTTAGTCAATTTTAATATATATTGAATTAATAAACAACTGTTGTTGTGGTCATATCTAATGTAGGCAAACGGTGCAACCATGTGGCGCACTGTCATAAGTGCCAGTGTTGAAAATTAAGTATTGGTGCCAAGCACCAGAAACCATCGGCTCAAATTAAGCACTGAATAAGCCTGGTCTGTAGCTGTGGTACCGTGGTCTCTGTTTTTTTTGGCTGCATGGGTTCCGAACGAGTGGGTGTCCTACGTGATTGCTTCAAGTGAAAGCTTTTTCCACAAATGTACAATTTAATTGAATAACTCTTTCTCTTTGAAGGTGGCGCATGTTTCTCTTATTATTTAGCCGTCACAATATTTCATTTATTTTTATGTTGTCAGTTGGTCTCACTCCATCTCCATTACATATGTCTTTGGCAGCCCTGCAGTCTTCCCATTCAACAATAAGTCTTTCTTATCTAGTATTTTCTGTTTGTTTTTGGGGCAGGGCACCAATGGGCTCTGGGGGTACATCTTCAATGCCTAGATCATCTGATTAATATAGCAAACCTTGATTTTCATCTGCATTGTTATGATTTTTACAGGCAGTGCTGCTCAGGGAAGGATCTTGTGGATTGGCTGATCCGCGCCAGCCCGACAGTCCAGTTCCGGAGTCAAGCAGTTGGAATCTGGCAAGTGTTGTTGGATGAAGGCGCTCTAATTCATGGTAAGGTGGTCTTCAATGTCGAGCAAGATCCGTAGCTAAAGTTTGAAATCTGCCCAAAGAGAAGAAAATCTTAGTTAAACTTTGTATTTAAATTATTCTCAGGCAAATGTCTTAATGATGGTTAAATGCTGTCTAATTAGGAATGTTTACAAGCATTCTGTTTACAAATACATTTACTTATAAAGAACAATATATTGTATGATTTATAGGTGAACGGACCTGCTGTAATGTTTATTTGCAAGATTATGTGTTTCTTCTGTCAATATCCATCTTGCCAGCTGACCTTCAATAACGTTCTCCTTTCTAGCCCTCAAAATGTTGTTCTTTCCCCACTGATTTTGGTTAGCTTTCTGCTGATCTCCCACAACAGCACACAATCAAATGTACCACCCACTTGAGTGTGCGACAGCAACCAAGATAGTCTTTTAAGGGCATCCCTGTCCTCTCCTGCTGACCTCAGAGTATCTTTAGGAAAGGTTTTGTAAATTCCACTGCTCTACCCTAAACTGTGTCGTCGCACTGTCTGTTTTTGTTGTGTTGGCTTTGTTCGCCCTAAGTTGGCAGGGTATGCCCAGACGTGGGTCCCTTGCTCACTTTGCCACTGGATTCAAGCTAGCCTGGCTGATGAAGGGTGTTACCCAGAAAACGGTCCCAGGATGCTTGTTTCCGGTTCAGGGAAGACCTGGCTTGGAAGTGGGGGCTGGACTGTTCTCATGAGGCACAGGGTCAAGACTGATTTGTATATAGCTGGGTCTGAACTGAGGTGGCGAAGTGAGCTAAAGAAGGATGATGGATTCAACCCAGATCTGTGACTGGGGGTGAGTGTCTGAAAAGTTTCAGCGCTCTGTCCATCATCTCCTTGTGTTTGCTTTGTTCGCCCTAGGTTGGCTGGGTATGCCCAGACATGGGTCCCTTGCTCACTTTGCCACTGGATTCAAGCTAGCCTGGCTGATGAAGGGTGTTACCCAGAAAACGGTCCCAGGATGCTTGTTTCCGGTTCAGGGAAGACCTGGCTTGGAAGTGGGGGCTGGACTGTTCTCATGAGGCACAGGGTCAAGACTGATTTGTATATAGCTGGTTCTGAACTGAGGTGGCGAAGTGAGCTAAAGAATGATGATGGATTCAACCCAGATCTGTGACTGGGGGTGAGTGTCTGAAAAGTTTCAGCGCTCCATCCATCATCTCCTTGTGTTTGCTTTGTTTTTGCTGTGGTGTGGCATGCTTTTTCTCCACCAATGACAATGTACTAATGGTCTCATAATTTCTGTTTTCCTTTCCAAGTGAACAATGGTTCCTTCATGCTATTTGACTAAGACAAAAACGAATGATCAGAATAAATCAATATAACAAGATAACAAAAGAGGCTACAGTAAGAAATACCTGGTGAAACTGATCCACCAGATTTCTCACAGTAATATTGCACAGGTAGCCAAGTTTTTGTTGTAAATTGAGGAATCCTCCCTTAACTCTTAGAACATTCTCAATTTCTTCTATGTAATGCGCTCACTTTCTGCCAAATCTGGCCACTTGGCTTTCAAATGTCACTCCTTCATTAGACCTGAATGCTCCGCACTCGTCACAAGTTTGGGTAGCTAAAAATGACACCAAGGAAGTGCTCCTACACTTCAGATGTGTCACTGAGGGTGTGTGTCACTAGGGTTTTCTCTGCACTGTGTTAAGTATTGACGAACCCAGTGATGCCCCTCATTACAACAGTTCCTCCCCCGAGGCACTTCAGTCAACAGTTCCTCCCCGAAGAACTCCAGTGCCTCGGTTTCAGCAGGCAGCATAAGATCCAAGCTTTCTTCCATGCGGGAGAAGGTCCCTCTTTGTCCAGTGTACACTGCTCTCAGCTACAACATGTAGTCACTCTCGGGGATCGCTCAAGGTAGCTACCTAGCCAGACAAACAGCTACCTGGCTGGGTGAGGCCTAGAAGGGACCAGGTAACTGCTTCCCCTCTGCGGTGCCAGTGCGCATGGTCTGTTAACACACAGCACCCAACAATGAAGCCCAAAGGCAGCTTAAATACACTGAAAACTACAGTGTTGCCCACTTCCACATACCTTCATTTCTTGCAACTATATTGCTCCTTTTTTAACCATTCTATGAAAAGGTGATGCCCTGAAATTCCCTGCACAGACTATCATTGACTCTCAGAAATGAAGTCCTGAGTCGATAATGAAGATGTGGCTGGTTTATTAGCATTTATTATTATTACTATAGTTTTTTTTATGGTTTATTATAGTTGTATTAATTTATTCAGGTTCATGCAGCACCATCAAATACAAGCCTCCTTCAGCCCGTGCCCACAGTAACTGCTGCTAGCTTTGCACCACTCCACACTGCAGAACACCTTTCACATAAATCTCCAAGTGCAGTAGTACGTGAGAAAGTATGAGTGCGAGAATCGTCATAGCATTGCCAGGTGTGGGGGCTGGCCGACATGCTCCATACCAAGGGTAGTGTGACCCGGAACTAGCCTGTCTAACACATGCATTCAAAAGAGAGGAAGAGCATAGGCGGCCATCTTGCCTCGTAGTAGAACTGCATGCCCAGCTTGCTTAGATTCATTGTAGCCCACCGCTGTTATTTCATTTTACATGCCATGACATGCATGAGGCTCTAGTCAGAGCCAGACCCCCAGCTGAAGCCCAAAGCAGAGAAGGTCCAAACAAAACGTTTTTGGGGTCCTAGGAGGAAATGAACATTTTATACAACCATAATTATCTTCCATATTATTTCATCGGTTGTCACAGTTTTGACAAGTGTTTCACTTTAAGTGGGCGGCACAGAGGCACCAATGACAATGATTTTGAATGTCTTTAAATGTTATAGTTGTATCCTTTGATGCACTGATGTTTTGTACAACTGTCCATTCATTCTGGTTTATTGTGCTAAACAAAGACAGAATTATCATTTGCCCCCACAATTTACGTGTTTATATCACCGGATTCTTGGTTTGAACAGTGATAATTTGTAAAATAATGAGTGCTTGTATCCTGAACCTGCTCAGAACAACGCAGTCGGCGCTATTACATGTGAGCGCGCCCAGTAATAGAATGGGTAGTCCTGAAATTACCTTAGGCCTCCTTATAAATTTAGGGCTCCCGGTTTTATGGTATTTATTCTTTTTGACGTTTCCGTCAACTTTATCTGTATTTATCGATATTTATTATGGGTTTTGTGAGAAAAATAAAGCTGAAACTGGTATATTTCCACATTTATTTAACCAATAAATATGCAGTCATGCTTGATTGCCTGCCAGGTTTCAGTGATATGAACACCCGCAGAAGATAAATCAATGCACTTATATGAAAATATGCACATTTCGGTATCTGCCTTGTGCATATCTACTGCTGTTTAAGCCTCTTTATTAAAATTCCGTCATGGCAAAGCGTGTTTAGAGTCACTCAAAAAGCAACCCAATTTCCGTTTTTATCCACATTTAAAAATAATTACAGACAAGAAAATAAATGTTTTTCTGTCTGTATTTATCTGTTAAACAATCTGTAAAAACGGAAAACAGGCCGCCTTACTTATAATCCACTGCCAGATACTCCCTGCCCTTTATCTCACTCGTGCAGGTTCCTGCCTTTTCCCTTGGTGACGGTTTTTCCATCTTACACTTCCTCCTTAGTTGCCCTTTATGTATTTTCCCTCTCCCGCTCTCGGGAAAAGTCTAATAAGAGAAAACAAATCTGTCGCCCCCCAAAAACGTGTGCCGGTGGTCCCCAGCGATTCAAATTAAGCGCTACATTTTAGATACTCTTTCTGGAACGCCATATGCTAATATATTGTCTTTGAAGATGTCTCCTATGGTACACTACATTTGAGCACAGTACATATTCCACCTCCCCTCCCCTCTCAGAACCCCGCACACCGAAAAGATTCCCTTTCAGACAGTATCTGCCTTCGACTTGGTGCAGCCCCACACTGCCTTTTGGCAATTGTCCGGCTCATCCCAGTGGGCATTTAAGAAGTGTAAGTCAAAGAAGGAACTTTCCACAAACGTCGAAACATTCGGGGCCTGGATGGGAAAAGGTTTCAGGTTTCCGCACACAGAGTAGCCCTTCTGGCCTGCAGAACTGAGCTGAATGTAAAGTTGGTACTAGCAATCATGGGTCAGTCATTTTTTGTGAACCATCAGTTAACGGAGGGGCCCTACATGGAGTGACAAAGGCAGTGACTTTGAGAAGAATCTGCTACCAATAAACCGGAGAAGTTCTTTCATGGAGAGTGCAGGGCGGTGGAGTCTCATACTGAAGATTTTTTTTGAAAACTTGGAAATGTAGATTTCGGAAAGAATCTGTGACTCATTGCCAACCATGTAGAAGAAAACAACAAGCGTTAGCAACGCCAATATTTTTCCCCTACCTGACCTATTAGCTTTGTCTATGTCTTTAGCCATGTTGCACAGCAGCATGATTTAAAGTTTTAAAAAAAAGCACTATGAGGTGACTTGTACCAGTCACGTCCTGTCACTTTTTTATTGCTGCTGGGAGGCATCTGCACCCTCCGTGCTGATGCTCTCCCTCCCGCCGCGCAGCACCCAAATTAACCCCCCCTGCCAGCACTTTAAAAAAAATCTAAAAGCGCTATGACGCAGCCAGAGTGGTCTGTATCATACCAGCTCTTGATTTCTACTATTAATAAGGTAAAAAGGAAGGTGACCGAGTGGCAAGTAGAACAAGTGCCTGACGTGATAAGAGACATTCACTATGGTTGGTGTTCACCATGTTCACAACATAACGAATACTACACACATTATATCCAACATTACAGCTTAGGAAGAATGAGAAAATACTCCATATAGCTGGGAAGCGCCGTGTTCACAACAGAAGTCTTCACCAGGGTAAACAAAAGAAAATACTACAACAGAACACATTGAGACGAAACTACCAATAAAAATGCAGCAGAGCCCAAATATGTGGCTAATATTGTATCAAAGAATCCCGGTTATAACCAATCCCCTTACACACTTGTACATCTGCTGGGGAATTGGTGTGCCAACCAGCCTAGAAGATTAAGATTCATAAATATTATGCTTCAGCCTTCCAATCTCGTGTGCAGCAAAACAATCCATAAATAACGGATCATAAGAACCTAGCCAAGGAGAAAGTGTGGGTTCACCAAATTGGTGTGAACCTCAACTGTCAGTAGAAAAGAAAACTTTATTTTCTTGAGTCCCCTCACTCACCCAGGGTTGCCCCTAGGTGTCATGCTTCATCATTGGGGCCATCCCAAACATCTACTGCTTGGGGCGTGCTGCGACTTGCGAAGTTACGTAGGAGCACTTGTTTTGTGAATATATGTATAGTGCAGTGTAGGGGGAGTGGTGTTTGTGCTAGTTAAAAATATACCTAACTAGTGAGCTAATGCTTTATTCCTGCTCCTAGTTGGTAAAGATAAAAAGGGGGTTAATAATGCCTTCCAATCTCACCCGGCAAGCCCATTAACACGCACCCCTGCTCACTGAAGTTGACACTGTCACCTATCAGAGGACTTCGCCACTAACACTACTGATCACACACCTTCACCAGCTGCCTGAGACTTTGTCTGCAGTTGAAACAACAGAACCGCATGGAAAGTCTCCACTGAACCACCGAAAGCACCATGATGCCACACCAAAGGGTGCTATTGTGTGCTGTGCAAATATCAATAGCTTAACTTATTAATGAAGCAAGCACACTTAAGACAAGGGCGGGGAAGAATACTGAATATCCATCCATGCATCCAATGGAAACGATTGTCTTTTGTTGTACTATGTATAGATGAAGCTTCTGCTGGTGAAATGTAAAGGTGTTCAACAGCCACACACCATCCCAGCTGGGGAGTGGGAGAAAGTTGAACAAAGAACCAGTACATAGTGTATACTAATGGCCCTTGGAAATAGTTACTACCGATACTAAAAAACTTGGGTTTTTGCTAGTATGAACCAGCTTTAAACTTTCTGCGGTTGCTCCCAAGTCGCCCAGTAACATTTCCGGTGGGTGACTTTCTGAAACATGCACTTTACTGGCGCAATAGGGCTGCCTTTTAGTTTTTTTTGAGCTGACTAGAGTTTACACTGATTTGATCTTTACAACTCCCTGTGCACGTCCGTGTATTTCTGACTTTTTAAACTTTTCTTACTATTTTTATTACGTATTTTAAATCAAATGTTTCTGTTTTTAGCTAAATTTGATTATGAATGTGACCTGGTGTTTTTAAATTTGTCTCTTTGCACTTCTATGATTATATACTGTAATCAAAATAAAGTATTTGATGATAGTGCAGTCTACTTTTTTGTCAGATTAATATTTATAAAGATTGTGAATACTGTGCATGGATTTCCATAATTTGTAGATCTAGTCTATTAAGGATATGAAGAATTAATGTTCATCTGTGCTGCTTCATTGAGGATAAGCCTGCAAAAATCAGAGTCATTCCTTTGGAAGACTGCATGTTTTTCTGTTTTTATCTAGATCTAGTTGACCTGCAGCCTCAGGGTTGACTTTGAACCTCCTCTGGATGGTGATCACTGTTGGTCCTTCCCAATATAGAACTACTTCTACTTACCTCAATTACATGTGATTCTTTATTCTAACTTCGCTGGTAATGAGCTGGAGATTGTGCGGGCTTCATCCTGAGTGTCCAAAAATCCAGATGAGACCAGTTACTGAAGATACCACCCCCTTCTGATGAACACGTCTAACCACAGATTCCTCCTCTTTAGAATACACCCAGAGGCCAGACTGTATGCAAAATATTTTTCAACACAGCTTCTACTTGGTAGAAAAGTAGCTTTTTCGAGTGTGCAAGGGAACACATCCCCTCCTAAAACCACAGGGTTTAACCCTTGTTGGGATTGTCAGAAACAGATGTCTGTGACAGATCCCACTGAGGTGTGTTTGGTCTTTGGGTTCAGGCATTGACTCCAGGTCATGTTTGGAGTGTGCTCTTATGCAACCTAAGTTGATCCGGGATCAGGATGCCAAGCTGTACTTTGCTGAAAACTGCAGGAAGTCATGTAAGCCCTGGTCCCACTCTAAGTCGAGAGGGCAGACCCGTTCCTATTCTTGGGGCTGCTCCTGCAACAGGTCTTCATGGCGGTCCATGTTTTCATGGCGGGCCATGTGTTATGATTTTCAATGTACCCCAATATAGGCCTGGGTACTCTCCTAACTTTTCACCTACATTTACACTGCCATTGTACTACATAACAGTTTTGGTGCTGACCTTTTACCTAGTTAGGCACTGCATAAATGTCGTGTGGTTTTCTCCTAAAACTAGCCTCATTTATTATGCATGAGGATTCTCAGAATCACAGCACGATTACCATCTTCTGCATAATAACTGTGTATAAGGTTCATCACTATCGTCATCCTCGGCCGACATGGCACAGCAAGGTAGAACCCCTGAGGGTACCTTTCAGGTATATAAGCACCACATCTTCACTGAGCCAGGAGAGGAGAAAAAGACTTCCATGCTGACACGCTGACACGAGACGCTGAGGTCCCTGCATGCAGATACTCCAGCACGCAGTGGTCTGACATCCCTCGCGGGGTGTCCAACTCAAGACCAAGACGGCGTCCTTCATTCTCTCACATCAGGTAATGGGGTTGGCTCTATCCTAGGGGGATTCTTGGCTATACACCTACATACATGCTAGGTACATTTAGGTACATCTTGTTAGGGTTAGCATCGTAGGAGTATGCATTATTACTGTTATGTATTTATATGCCTGCATATATTCATTGTTTTAGCACTATGGTAGAATTCTACCATCTATTTACTCTGTTGGTGCTAATAACCGTATATATCTGTTTCTGTCTTATGGCTGTTGCAGCACATGTATTTACACTAGAATGATGCTGGTTCAATAAATACTTATTGAAAACGTCCCCATCGCTTATTCTGTGTATCCCTCTGAGACAAAGTGAGCACGAGTGACTGAGCGAAAAGTACTGTACTGTTTCCACGATCCCTGAGGGGACAGGGTTGTCATGTTCAATAGTTGCCAGAAACTATTCGCTCCTTGGTCAGAGGGGTTCATAGTGGCACTGTGAGCTAGCTGGTATACAGGGCGAACATATCCGGTGGGTATGTCTTGAATCAGTCTGGACACCAATCCCACAGTTTATGTTGTCTAAACGCGCAGATCCTATACAGATTTATAGTAACTACATGATACATGTTTTCATGATGGTCCATGTTTTCATCGCGGTCTATGTTTTCAGGAAAGTCGAAGGCCAAGAATGAATGGAAGAAGGCCAAGCTAATCTCATCCCATTCATGCCACTCTCCCTCTGAGAAGTTGTGAGGATGTCAAGATGCCCCTCGATCCCTCTTGTTGTCCCACACAGAGGAGCTGATCCCATAGCTGGGGCAATCGGTGATGTTGCAACAGATTGGGTCTTTCTAAGAAGCCTCGTTGCACATCTTTGGCACCTGCCGGCTCCCTGTGGCACCCTTTTCGGCCCCACTGATCTGCAAAGGCCTACAGTTGAGTTACCACTGGTGTAGCCCTCCTCTGCACCATATGTACCTCCTGAAGCCGTTTTGGGTTCAGCTCTGAATCTGGAGTCGATTCCATGTCCATAACCGCAATTCATGCCGGTTCCTGATATTTCTACGTCAGCAGCAATATCTCAGATACCAGAGGAGGATACAGATCCTATTGTCCTGTCCATCTCTGGACTAAATATGTCTCAACCTCGGCCGAAGTTGCATCGTAGAACAGTTCCAATGCAACTGGCCCCAGTTAACTCGGACAAAAGAGCACCTCTGCTTACAACTTTTTTGATTGGAGTCTGACCAACGGAAGCCAGCCTTTGGTGAATATGGTGATGATGGCGATGAATATCCCCCACAATATGATGGCGATAATTTTTATTTGGACCTTCAAGATGCAAGTGGATTGGACACTTCCCCTGACATTGGACGGGGTTCTTTCTTGGCCCTTCAATGTAAGAGACATCCTCATTTGCTGTGGTAATGAGGCAAGCAGCGGAAGTTCTGGACTTACAAATGCCATCTGTTGAGATGAAAACTGATGTCTTCACTGAACCTTTGCAGCTTGGGCAGACCTCGTTAAGTCCTGCTGCCATTTAGCGAAGCTCTGACTGAAACTCTCATGGGCAACTGGGCTAAACTTTGTTCCTGCCCATCTGTAAATGGACAGGAAGCACAACACTACAGACCTGCTCTGGGTGACCCTGCATTTTGATACAGCACCCTACTCCTGAGAGCCTGGTAGATGAGGCTTCCATTATCAGGATTAACCCAAACTCCGCCTCTACGAGTCAAAGAGGTAGAGAGTTGAATTGAGTTGAGGCATTAGGGGAAAGAGGTGTTATCCTTGGCTAGCCTTGCCTTTCGATCAGTCAGTGCCAGCTGCTTGTGGAGTAGGTTCTCCCATGCATTATGGGATATGGTTGCAGAGATCGTGCCAGCTTCCTAAAGGAGTTCTGTGCCAGCTTAGAGCAGACCATTGAGGATGGCCAGGACTTGGCCAAATATGTCATACGGTTTGGTCTGGACACGACCATCTATTTAGGCAGAGTATCCAGGACTGGCGTGGTGCTCCATCGCCATACATGGATGAAATACATGGGCTTCTCAGATAATGTCCAGGTGTCACTCATCATTATGCCTTTCGATGAGTCTTGCCTGTTTAAAGAGCTCCAGGATAGAATCGGCCTTCTTGACAAACAGAGTGGAGCCACAACATGTTCCCTCAGCCTCTTCACACCACAAGTCAGTATCCGCATTAGTTTTGCCACTTTTGAGGCATCACCAGGGGTTTCACATATAGGCAATATCAAGGCCCCACCCACCACCCTAGCAACAGTCGCCCAAGCTCTTTCGGGGTCAGGGTAGGGGATCCAGCAGACAGCATCCAGGTCTGCAGGGACAGCAAACCTCTCAGTCCTCTATCCTTTGGTAGCCACTCCAAGAAACTGTAGTTTGCCCTTAGTGGCACAAAACCACCCAGTGTGAGGTAGAGCCTGTCTCCACCGGTGGCAGGCCATAACATCCGACAGGTGGGTTTTGCAGACAATTCAACAGGGCTACACTCTGCCATTCCTTTCCAACCTGCTGCATCTTCCACCCACATCCAAGTAGTTTTCAGACTTGTCCATTGTAGGAAGCTGGCTCTCTATACACGAAACCAAAGTAAGGTATAGTGTGCACAGAGTCCAGGGAGTTGCCAAAGGTATAGCAGAGGCTAAATTAGACAAGTAATAACAGCCTCTTTGTGGTAGTGTGGGCAAGCAGTTAGGCTTATCCAGAGGGTGTGTTCAGCATTTATTGTATTCACTCAATCAAGGCTGATGGCACACACTCAGACAGAATCCAGACCAATAAGGTAATTATAAAAAAAGATATACTTATGTTTAATTTCTAAAAACCAAGCAGGACTTGGTACAGGTAGGTAAAATGTACTTGCAATTGTAAAACTTTACAAGGTAAAGCAATTTGGATGGATTTGCAATTATTACAGGTTTGTATATGTAGGAAAGTAGGATCTGCTTCTTATGGTTACCCCCACTTTTTGCTTGATGTCTCACTGTTTTTGACTAGTCTGACTGGGATCCTGCTAATAATGACCCCAGTCTATCTGCTTTCTCCCTTAAATTGACATACATGTACTTTGGTACACTCCAGATTGGATACTGGGGTACCCTTATAAGTCCCTAGTATATGGTACCCATGTACCCAGGACATAGGTACCCCCAGAGGCCTCCCATGGGCTGAAGCATGTATTATGCCACCCATGAGAGGCCATGCAAAATGGAACTCCAGGTCTGCTACTGCAGCCTGTGTAAGATGGTGCTTGCACCACTTACTTTAGATATAGGTTCACTATATCTATAGGTCACTACACTTAAAACTTATAAGCCACCCCTATAGCAGGCCTTATCAATCCTGAAGGCAGGGTGCTGGGTTTTTAGTGAGAGGGTGCCCCTGCTTGAGCAGAGCCTCTCTGCAGCCTTAGGAGACCATTCTCCCGGGTTGTCTGTGACTCAGCCGGAGATATAGGTAGAGATGCATTATAACCTTGCGGTAAAGGCTATCTCGAAAACGGCTGCATAGAAGCATATCATGTTTGGTATCAAACACCTTGGAATCATACCTCCACACCAGTAACTGGTGTGGGAGGTATGATTCCACCCTTCAGAAGCGAGCTTCGTGGGGTCACTGGTCTAACCGGTGCCAGCCTTCTCGACCCGGACAGCACAAAATGGATGCTGCAGACCAGAGACACATTTCTGCCCTCCTTCTGCTGAGCCAAGCTCAAGCAGAGGAAGGCAGCACAAAGGCATCCTGTCACAGGGAGGTGTGACCACCTCCCAGACAGGGTTTAGTGTATTGGGGCTGGGTGGGTGCACTCTGAGAGTGCCTGAAAGTCTGCACCTGGGGCACATTTGGTGTCCCTGTGCATAGTCCAGCTCAAACCAGTTCTGGGAGCCATTGGCTCCTGCTCTGGCGCACAACTGGACAAAGGACATGGGTGTAACCACCTCTCTGTCCTGCCCCTCCCCTAGGTGGGTCCCCTGAATCTGTCCAACCCTCTCCCGTGGGTACAAAAGGGCTTACCTGGCTGTAAAACTTTAGATTTTACGTGGACAAGATTCTACACGAAGAAACCACTGACCTTCGACCGTCTGGACACTCTGGACTTTGCTGGACCTCGACTGGGCTCGACTTCGTCCCCCTTTCCGTCCGAAGCTTAGTTCGTGCCTGTGCTCCATACAGGCTCCGTGCAGGAACTGTGGTGCACTAAAGACAACTGAAGAATCTCCCTTGGACTGAAGGAGTCACTCCCCTGCATTTGCAGGCACCTAACCGCAACTGACCGGTCTGCTGCTCCTGAGCTCCTGCGGACCCCTAAGATTTCAGCAACACAGGACATGGGTTTTCGATGGTCCCTGAGTTTGATCTGCCCTCTCACTGAGTTTGAGGCCAGTATCCCCCGTGGGGACTGCATAACCCGAACCCCTGTGCACAGCGTCCATTTGCTAGTGCATATGCTTGTTGGCGATTCCTGAGCTTGTGCATTGGACTCCGTGTAGTCCTGACCCTGAGCAGTATTTGCACCCAAGAATTCCGGCCTCCTCGCACCGAGTGCTTCGTGGACTGGTACTTTGCAATCTTGCCCGAGGTCCCCTCGCGACTCCTGGTCCTTTGGCCTGTGGGTCCCCCTGAGGGTCACTTTGATTTGGGCTGGGCTGTCCTGGTTGCTCCGGACTTGCCCTGACTCCCCAGTGCTTGGTGAGTCCCCTGGACCTTGCTGGTCTACACCGTAACCTGTTTGACCTTCCTGCGTGGGTTGCTTTTGCCAAGGCTTGTTGGTGCTCCAGCCGGACACCGACCCCTCAGCACTCGACATTCTTTGTGGGACAGCTCACCTCCAGCTCCTGGTTGTCCTCGACATCTCCTGGTCCTCGTGGCTGCAGAGTCAAGCATCCCTTCTTCGCACCGGAAACAACCGACATCGGTGGGCATTCGTCTACCAAGCCCCTGGTCACTCTGAAGTGACCCAGACTCTGTCCCCTCTGATTTCAGGTTCCATCTTCCCCAAATCCATGCTTGGATTCCACCGGAACCTTTTTACCTTCACGGCAGCAGTACTTCTTCACAGCTCTCCATTGAGAACGACAGCAGTTTCCGACGCTATTTCAGACCTATGCACCCGGCTCCTCTGGGATAGGTAACTCGGGTACTTCGGTATCCACGGGTGGGGTGGCTCTTCAAACTCTTAAGTTCCAACAGGTTTGCTCGAAGTCCTCCTAGAAGGGTCCTTAAACTTTAAAAGTGTAACCGCTACTTCCCCATAGAATTGTACGGAGCCCGCGGTCGTGTTCCCACACTGCACCCGGCCTCCGTGGGGTCCCTGTCTACTCACCTTGGGTGGTTCCTAGGGGTCCCAGCGATCCTACGTGCTCCAGACCTTGTTTTGATCTCAGTTGTGACTGTTATACCACTATTTTAGTATATGGTTTGGTCTCCCCCTGGAGCCCACTGTGTATTGTGCTACTTACAACTGTTCTATTGATCTCGTATTGTGTGCTTTGTGTTCTATCCTCGTGTAGAGGATAGTAGAGAGTGTTATATTAATAAATACATATTTTTATATAACTACTGTATGGTTTCCCTTCTTTAGTCATTCAGGAGGTGATATTCTGGTAAAACAAGCTGCTTTACATTCCTTCAAGATTAAGCCTGAAGGCTGCTCTCCACAGCTACCACTAGGATAGCTTTCTAAAGATTATCTTTGACCTCATACATCATAAGGGTCGTTTGGACTGGTGCAAGGTGCCCACTTTATTTAGTGGACAGCATATGCCAGGCCAACTTCTCACATTGGTGTGCAGCGGTTGGGATTCAAGCTTGCTATTGTTTTACCAGATAAATCTCATTGAGTGATTAACTGAAAACCACTAAAGTATTAGGCACATATAATACTTCAAGATTAGAATAAGTAAGTTCTACTGAACTTTGGGTTGGGTAAGTCAAGGATCTAGCACAGCCTTTCTCCAACCTAAGAGAGTTTAGTTCCCACTAGGTTAGGTAGGTGCATACACCAGACCACACTTAGTTTGTCTTCTAAAGGAGAAGCCAGTGGCTCTCTGCCTTCTAGGTACAATGGTCTCACCTTTCAGGATTTGAAAACCATGTGTGCTTCTAGGCAGCTGAAGACAGGGAGATATGCCACCACCCAACGTCTCATTGAGGTGTTACTCTTAGATGACCTTAGGAAGACCCCAGGGTCAGATGAGGTAGAAAGAGTGGGTGGGGCAGGGAATGAGGACAGGCCAGGAAGTGAAACCTTCTTTGACCTAGAATCAAACCCTGACCAGGAGGATCAAAATGATTCCCACCTGGACAACTTATATCTTCCATGAGGTGGGGGAGAAGGCCCCAGTGGCCCTCTCTTTACTCCTCCAGGAGTTTACCCAGGAGATCTAGATCTCCCTCTGCTGAATCTCACCATTCAGGAACTTCTATAGGGACCTTCATATCTCATAAGAGAGATAGCTCTTATGACAGAGAGTGCCAATTTCTAGAGCTTGAGAAAGTCAAGCTAAGGCTCAGGCAAGAGCAATTGGCACTAGATAAGGAATCCTTAGAGCTCCAGAAGGCTAGGAAGAGATTGGGACTAGAGTCCCATGTTGGCAGCAACAGTGTCCTTAGGATTAAGGAGTATACTTATGATCATAGGAACCTGAGCGAGATAGTCCCTCCCTACCATGGTGGGGATGACATCCACAAATGGATAACTGCTTTAGAGAGGGCCTGTAAGGTACAGAAGGTCCCTCAAGAGCAGTGGGCAGCTATCTTTGGCTCTCCTTTGCTGACAAAGGTAGAGATAAGCTCCTCACTGTTAGAGAAGAGGATGCTGACAACTATTCAGTCCTGAAGAGTGCTCTCATTGATGGGTTTGGCTTAACCACTGAACAGTACAGGATTAAGTTCAGAGACACCCAGAAGGCACAGACTCAGGACTGGGTAGACTTTGTAGATTGTGCTACTAAGGATCTGGAAGGCTGCTTACTTGGCAGCAAAGTGAATGATTTCAAGGGATTGTAAAATTTGATTATGAGGGAGCAGATCCGTAATAATTGCCAAAATCAGTTGTTGCATCAGTACCTGGTTGACTCTGATCTGACTTCTCCCCAAGAATTGGCGAAGAAGGCAGATAGGTGGGTCAGAAGCAGGGTGAAGCAGAAAAACCAGACCACAGGTGGTGACCAAAAGAAGCAAGATGCTAAACCAGCAGATAAAGGTGGGGAGAAGTGTAAAGACCAGAAGTCTTCTTCAGGGCCCCAAAAACCTGCATCTGGGGGTGAGTCACAATCTAACAAGGGAAAAGGCAGAAAGAAACCTTGGTGCTTCCTGTGTAAGGAGAAAACATATTGGCCTAGAGATGCCAATTGCCCAAGGGCCAAAGATCCTCCTACCACCACCACTGCCCCTAAGGCAACTGTTCCCCTAGTTCAGCTCCAAGTGGTGGTACAGGGAACAAGGGTGTAGTAGGGTTAACCCTGGGATCTGAGTTGGGTTCTGGCCTAGTCAGAACTCCAGCTCAGGCTGTCTTAGTCTGTGATGGGGGCATGGATATTGCCTCCCTAATTGTCAGTCCCAGTAATCTGGGCAAATACAGACAACAGCCCTTAATAAATGGTAAGGAGGCCATGGCATATAGGGACACAGGAGCCAGTGTCACAATGGTGACTAAGGACCTTGTGAGCCCTGACCAGATCATACCTGTTGAGATGTACCAAGTGACCAATGCTAGCAATGTCAGGACAGATCATTCCTTGGCAGTTGTGAATCTCAGCTGGGGAGGGGTAACTGGCCCTAAGAAGGTTGTGGTTAGCTCAGACCTCCCCTTGGAATGCTTGTTGGGCAATGATTTGGAAACTTCAGCCTGGGCTGAAGTGGAACTCGGAACACATGCAGCAATGTTGGGCATCTCTGCAGATGTGTTTGCTGTGACTAGGTCACAGGCAAAAATGACTTCCACTGAACAGGCCCTGGATCCTGGAAAAATGGACCAGGGGCCTTCCAAGAGAAGGAGCAGTAGGGGTAAGGCAGTGTCTTCCCCCCAGACTCAGAGTAAGGATCAGTCTCCTGAGGAAGATGATTCCAGTCCCTGTGAAGGAACTGTCCCAGAGGAACTTGAGCCTGATCAGGTTGAGTTCTTGGGGACAGGGGGCCCTGCCAGGGTAGAACTGAGTCAGGAGCAGCACAGCTGCCCCTCTCTTGAACCCCTCAGACAGCAAGCTGCTGCTGAGGCTGCTGGGAGTGCCAGTGGGTCCCACAGGATCTACTGGGATGAAGGACTCCTTTACTCAGAGGGTAGAGACCCCAAGCCTGGTGCTACCAGGAGGTTGGTTATACCTCTGAAGTTTAGGGGCTTCCTACTGAAACTGGCACATGACATCCCTTTAGCAGGACACCTAGGCCAAAGCAAGACTTAGGACAGGCTTGTCCCTCACTTTCACTGGCCTCACATGTCAGAGGACACAAAGGAGCTTTGTCGCTCCTGTACCACCCGTCAAGCCAGTGGTAAGGCAGGTGGTACCACAAAGGTCCCCCTGATACCACTACCTGTGGTGGGGGTTCCCTTTGAGAGGGTTGGAAATGACATAATTGGTCCCATGGATCCTCCTACTGCATCTGGGCACAGATATATTCCAGTGGTGGTGGACCATGCCACTAGGTACCCAGAAGCCATACCCCTTAGAACCACCACAGCTCCTGTGGTGGCCAGGGCCCTCCTGGGAATTTTTTCCAGAGTGGGTTATCCTAAGGAGGTCTTAACTGACAGAGATGCAAACTTCATGTCCAGTTACATTACTGCTATGTGGAAGGAGTGTGGAGCATATTACAAATTTACCACACCCTATCACCCACAATGCAATGGGTTAGTTGAGAGTGTTGTGTGGTTTGTGGACTCATGGTCTGCATTGCTAAGTTAGCTTAGGCCTGGCTGCCATGATGCCTCTTTGCGCACGTTACTTTGTGCCTTTGTTTTTCCAGCCTCTGCTATTTTGGAGCTGTCTGCCTTTCACCTTTCTTCCTATTCCCTTTGGGTTTCGTCTGCACATCATGTACAAGGTCGAAAAACAATGTCACTTGTTCTTGCTGATCTGGTCAGCCCCTCGCACTTAGACATAACACTGAATGCAGCTGCACTGGAGTAAATCGTGTGCTTTTAATATTGTGATTTTCACTGTTAGAGGCACTTGGAGAAAAACCTTTCCAGAGAGAAGAGCTGTGCTTGTCTGATGATGTAAACCTTGCATCTAGATATTGAGGTATGAGGGTCCGCCTGACAATGCCCAGAGGTCTTCTATTTTATATAATAAACTAGCTTCTAGCACGGGGAGGGTGGTATGGTCATTTAGCCCTATATCCACTGCTTTATGAAATGCTTTCCCCGTTTATATTCTATGGAATTGTAACTATGCTTATTGTTTTATTCTTATGCATTATGCTGATAGTACTGGCACGTGTACTGCATCTCAGAGCACGGTAGTTGAAATAAACATTTTAAACTATACAGTGACTCTTATTACGCACGTTGTGGACATGTATGAGTGAGTTATGAAAGGGTGTTCTTGCTCCTGTGAGTCCTGAGAGAGAGAGACCGTGTTCTGGGTTGTCTAATCATTGGTAGCATCGTTGCTAATGAGACGCTACTGCTAGTCGGGTTGGGATTGTGGGTACTAAGGTGTATTGTTGGCTCACCACTATACTCCGAGGTCCTATTATTCTGTGCATAACTCTGTATATGTGCAGAATCCCTACAACATGGCGCCCAACGTAGGGCTGCTTATCTGCGAGACGCTTGAGTAGTTCTTGTGCTTGTCCACAACTCCCTTCACAGACGCTTCCGGAGGCGTGTGTGAGGGCGATACCTCCTATATTGACGTTTTTATAGGTTCTTTCAAGCTTGAAGTTGTTAAAAGGTGTTTAAACAAAACCCTATATTGTGCTGCCTCCTACTAGGTTGTCGAAAATTCTTAGCCCTAATGGCTGTCACCATTGCGGCGCATAGCCGCGCAGCGCTCCGGGCTCATTTGACAGCGTATGGAGTGCCTGACGCGGGTGTCGATCTGATCTTTGTGGTACAAGCAGATCCAGCTTACCACTTTGAGGTGTTTTACTCTTGGATCACCTTACCGGTGGTGGATGGGAATGATAATTTGTTCCATGAATATACAGCCACCGCTGTTCCTAATCTCTATAGACCGTATAGGAATCTTGAAGTACCGCTCACGGCATGGCAACACCGTGTTTGGTTTGATGGCACCCTCCCCCAACCGATTACCTCGGTTCGTTTAGGCCCCTTATCAATTGAAGGGGCCACTTGGTCTGTTTTGGCCGGGTATACCCCACATCCACATTATATGACGCTGCCTGTCGCTGACCTGCGTAATTTACATTCGTCTTTGATACGAGTGCATAGAGCTTTAGTACAGTATGTTACAGGCAACATCCAGGCAGCCCCGCCTAGAGTTGCAGCGCATCCAGCTGGACCGGGCGGTGTAACCATAAGTCCCGTCATGGTTAATTCGGTGATGGGCAAGCGCCCACAAAATAAGGACGATTTTCCTTATTGGCTTGCAGAGAAATTTGACCAGCTGGAGGCAGTTTTTCCAAATACTTCTCCTGTGGAAAAACACAGGATTTTGACGATTAGTTTGCCAAAAGACCTAGTTCCCGAGTTGGCAGACTGCAACAACTGGGGTAAGGTATTCGCAGCAGTATATGCGAAGTGTTTCGGCACTCCTTCCATGACGGTTCTCCCCTCTGTAATTAAACGAGTACAGGATGAGCATGGCCCTGAGGCGGCTGTGGAATTAGGGATGAGACTGGTGGGAGTGTTCGATGTAGTGGCTGATTTGATTCTTGCGAATGTCAAGGCCGATGCAGTTAACTTCCAAGTAGCTAATGCTTTGGCTTTGGTCCCAGAACCGGGCAGGCCGCGCGAATTACCGAAAATTATTGCACAGGCTTACAAAACCATTGGCCGTAATAGCCTGGGAGTCAAGCCTTTTGCTAAGACGCAAACACAATCGCAACCACAACCAAAAACTCAATCTGAGAAAGATGAGAAACCGTTCTTTACTAAAAAGAGCTGGAGGTTGAAAAACAGGGTAAGCAACAGAAGAAGCCGGGTCGCGAGGCGCTTCCCCAGTTTCCGTCTCTTCTGAACGCACATATGATTTGCGCGATAGAGCGAGAATTAAATCTCCAGAGAGATTTCAAGTCCCTGATCCACGTTCTCCTCGTTCTTCACAGCCACCGTCGACCTCCCAGACAGGTGGAGGAGAGCGCCAGGATAGAGGAAGGGGTCGAGAGGCTCCACAGGGACGAGACCAACCTCGACAACAAGTCCGAGGGAAACCAGAAGAATTTCAACGTTCTCGCCCACAGTTTCAGAAGAAAAAAGTTGCAGCTGTAACAGCGAGGTATGCCACGGACGGTGAGAACGAGACTCCTGAATTGGACGTGGGCAGTGACGCTCCTCGACAGCGCCGCAGAAGTTACCATAGTGCGGGAGGCACTACGTCCTCATGTGGAGGCGACAGCAACTGAAACATTCATTACTGTCGAGACAGCTGACACCAGAGTGGCACCCCCTGACAGACTATATAATATTGTCATTCAAATTGAAGGTGACATACAGCGTGTTATTAAAGGGATTTTTTGGGAGAATCTGACCTCTTCTTACGACATTTTGTTGGCGGAGGCGGATTGGCCGCCCCCATTCGTACTGGCTGCGCGTAGAGGGGAGGAGGTAATCCTTCCGAGCTTTTCTCATCATGTCCCAAAGGACAAAGCGGAGGCTCTCGCAGCTGAGTGGGCTGTGTCCCTGGCTCCAGCGTTATACCGCAACCACGTTGGCTGGGATGAAGACTCACCCCCCATGATATTCCTTTGCAGTCGCTGCCACAGCCACAACCCCAATATCCCATCAATCGGGAAGCTAAAGGTCCCGTTTCTGAAATTCTGACACAGTTGGAATATCAAGGAGTAATTGAAACATGTGTTTCACCAATGAATAATCCCCTTTTCGCGGTTTCTAAACCCGATGGATCGTACCGCCTAGTATTGGATTACCGGCATTTGTACTCTCATTGTCGGACCTTTGCGGTGCAAAATACCCATAGATCTGCGCTTGTTGACAGTCTTGTTCGTAAAAAATATAAAACGACACTTGAATTATCCAATGGATTTTACACGCACAACTTAGCCCCGGAGTGTAGCCGATGGAGTGCTTTTACCTCCGGTGTTAAACATTTCAAATTACGGCGTTTACCCATGGGCTACAAAAACAGTCCAGGCGTATTCGCTGCCCGTGTTGTCTCTTTGTTAGACGGCATAGACCCAGATGCATGTTCGTACGTCGATGATATTTATCTGACAGACGACGAATTATGGCCGCATCTTTCATGAGTGGACCGCATTATTCTTGAATTTGCGGTCTTAGGTTACAAGTTTAGCTTTGCCTAATCTCATATTGCTGAATTTACCGTTTTGTTCTTGGGCTATGAGCTCAACAATGAAGGTAAGGGCTTAGCTCCCCATTTCTTGGAGAAATGCGCACTCTTGTGCCCTCCAACCACTCTGAAGAAACTTCAGTCTTTGCTGGGTTTCCTGAACTGCGGGCGTACTTACATTCCCGAATATGCCCAGCATATCAAGCCACTTTATGCCTTGATACAACTTAACTTTTCGAAGTCATGCTGGCTTCCCGAGCATTCCTCTATACTGCGTTCTTTGCAGTCAGATCTACTTGAATCTAAATTCTTGTTGACTCGTGACAACCACACAAACCTGGTGATTAGAATCGTTCCAGGGGCAGTGGGTTTCACGTATTTAACCTTTAACGAAGGTGACACAGTTCCGATTGCATACAAGTCACATCTATACACTTCTGCAGAAATGCGCTTTTCCTCTGTGGAGAAAGTTTTGACTGCAGTGCAAATGGCGATTCTAAAAGAACGCGCACTGGCACAGGGAAAACGCATTTTGGTGGTAACACCCTATCCTGCCCTTGAGGCAGTGACGAAAGCAAGTGTACCGAACTCTAAGGCTTTGCACTCCCGTTGGATACAATGGGCAACATCTTTGCCGTCCTCGGATGTCACTTTTATCTTTGATTCTTCGCTTCAGACACAGGAGTTTTTACAGTATGAATTCGTTCATCCTCCTCCTCTGTCTTTGCTACCGCTTGAGGAGTACGAATGTATTATCTATACCGATGGTTCGGCACAACCGGCCACGGGTTCCAAGCATGCTTATTCCGCAGCATGTGCTATTGTTGCGGGTGTTATGGTGAACGGAGAGTTCAAACAGACTGTAGTGCACACTCAGGCACTTGGAGACAGTACTGCACAATTGGCCGAGCTGCGTGCTTTGGTGCTCGCACTTGAGTTCGCTAATCCTGATGTGACCACTCTTATTGTATGTGATTCTTACTACTGTGTTCAGTCTTTCAATGACAATCTATTCTTTTGGTCACAAAATGACTATAGAGATGCTAAAGGCAGCACAATTAAGCATAAAATGCTTTGGGTTCGAGTGGCAGATCTGAAACAATGTCTGCCTCTCACACAGGTGATTCACACCCTTGGCCACCAGCGTGTGGGCGCACACGCTGTCGGTAACGGTTTGGCGGACGAAGCTGCCAAATCAGCAGTAGCCACATGTTCAGTAGCAGCAGTTACAAGATCCATGACTAAAATCGATAAAGATATTTTGGCAGCTATTGCTGCGACAAAAGAAGGTGCTAATTACCCACGGGGTTTCCCTTCCAAATACTCTTATCATTTAGGTCCCGAACAGGCTCCTTACGTAAGAATTCCAGACGTTGGTGATCGGCTGATTCCCAACGCGGACCGCAGACTCTCCTTGATAACTGCCGCACACGAAGGCATGGCTTCGGCCCATGCTGGCGTGTCTGCGACGGTTTCCATCTTGCAGCGGCGTTACTGGTGGCGTGGTTTATATAAACAGACCCGTACTTATGTGCTTTCTTGTGACGTTTGTCAGCAAATTAAGCCTTCCACGGTTACACGGCCACCACAGACACCGCTCTGCATTTCTAACAGACCTTTTGGGTGTGTTTTCCTGGATCACTGCGGTCCATTTTCTTCTGACACTGCATATAAGTACATCTTGGTTGCAGTGGATTCGTGCACACGTTTCATCTGGGTCTGGCCACAACGGAGTGCTGATGCTCGAAGTGTCATCAGGGATTTGCGTGTCTTTGTGGGAATTTTCGCCTGCGGCACCTTCCATTCTGACCAAGGTCCAGCGTTCGCCTCTAAGGCCTACAAGGACGCAATGGGGTCACTGGGGGTGCAGGTGAAATTTTCGTCTCCATATCGGCCTGAGGGCAATTCGATTGTTGAACGAATGAACCGGGACTTAAAGCAATCCTTGACAGCTAGAGTCTTAGGTACTGGCAGGAGCTGGCTGGCCCACTTGTATACCGTACAACGTGCACTTAATAATCTTCCTAGAAGACCTCTGGGTGGGCGGACCCCATACGAAATGCTCTTTGGCATAAAAATGTTTGTGCCTGACCTTGATGGTCTAGACATGGCGGCGCAATCCGCAATCTTTGACGTAGATAACCATTCTACTATGTTACAGGACTTACAAGAAGCCCGAGACAATCTTGCAAACGAACATTTACCCTCAGCCACAGACGTTGCGCTGCAGATTCCGGTTGCCGGTTGGCTTCCGAAGGTTGGAGACCTGGTCCGAGAAAAGGTGGAGAACAAAAAAGAATTTGGCCCCTCTTATCGTGCACCGGTTCCAGTCCTTGACTTGAAGGGTACTCGTACAGTAATCTTACCACCGCTTCCTGGTCGCAAGGACAACAGATACATCTCAGTGGAAAATGTCAAGTTACAACATCTGGCCGATCCTGAATAGTGTAACACCAGCGGTCTCTTGTCCAGTCATTTCCAGGACAAATGTTTGTGGTCTTCCAGCCCGAACGGTCACTGATGTTGCCATTGAGATGGTAGATGTGCCTGATCGCCTGCTCGACTACCCGGATTCCCCCTGCAACGAGGAGACCGAGTATACCTACCCCGCCACCGAGTCCGTGGCTCATTTACCAACAATGCCACTGAGCCCAACACGTTATTCTTTTGACTCGGATTCCACCTCAGCACTTATCCCGTCCAGATTCAGTATTTTTGTATCCTGGTTTAGAGACAATTTTTTGATCCCCCCATGGACATACATCTGGTTGGTACTATTCCTGATTTTTCTGTTCATGTCAATTGGCTTTGTCACAGTATTTTTTCTACTCATTAATGGTCACTATTTACCAGAACGCTCTGCTGTGAACTGTGTCGCTGGAACTTTGGCTCCGCATTCTTCATCTCATATCATGAAGCGTGACCACACATTTGTGAACATTTCAGCTTTTCCAGTCGCGATGGCATCGTATGGGATGCGGTAAATTTCCAAATTCATGGACCAACCGAGATTATTAATGTACCAAATGTCCTCCGTGTTTCAATGGGTGATGTCGTTAAAAGTAATATTCATTCTGACGATTGGGATGTATATGCAGTTGAATCGTTATTTACTCATTTGAAATATTATGCTGCTTTTAACGCTGAAGATTTGTACATGAATTCTGCAAGTTATGCCGATTTATATTGTTACCAGCATTGGGGCAACCACTTTCTCCATAAACCCAGTACCCTTCGGGGTCTTTTTAATTATACCCAATGGGAACATTGTCCGACCCCTTTGCCAGGTAACTTCCAGACTCTTAGAAATAAGTTTACTTATTTTACAGACTTTGATAGGTCGAACCCTGGGTCCTATTATTTTAAATTAAACACAACGGCTACTCAGAAAATCATGTTGACCCACACCAAATTGCTGTATTCGGGTTCCTTTTTGAACGCCTTAGCTGTGGGTGGGTATGAACATTGGCGTGACACCATTATTTTTGAATCAGACCATCTATCAAACGACCTGTTGGGGTTTGGCTACGTCCAAACAATTAAATGCCCCATCCATTCCTGTATTGTCTTCCACTCCCAACGAAAGCTTGCGCTTCAATATGTCCCTCACAGATTTGCAGGTTTTGTTTCAGAACAATTTGTTTAATGTCTCTACGTTTGTACAGTCAACCTGGTTGGTTTGGCCCATAGCATCTAATGCCTGCCAACTGCGTTTTCATGATACAGATCCTGGTTACAAACAGGATAGGCCGGACCCCAGGTTTTCTGACTCTCGTACTGTTACAACATATTCTGTTGGTAAATTGTGTAAACAGTGGTTGCAGCACTCTTCCTTAGATTCTGTTAAACAACATTTATCCCTCCTATCAGGCAACATTGATCTGTCCGACTTTGTTCTGGGGCCTCGTGGTCCTCGACCAAAGAGATTCATTTATGAGACTTATAATGAACTCTGGAAGCTTTTGCAAATTGAAGCTGCTTCCCGTCTTCGGGAAATCGATCAAGCAAATTTAGAAAAAGTGCTTGCTGTTGTTGACAATAGTATTAATACCCTGTCTTCCCGCATTTACGCATTAGAGAATATTATTTCCTCTGTTGTTGATATTGTACAAGATGATGTTTCTGTGTTATATCATGGTCAAAATCAATTGCGTTCAGTAATGCAGTTTGCATGGACTTTGCAAACACTTAAAATGGGGAAAGTTTCTTGGCACTTTTTGAACACCTCTGCCTTATTCTTACCTTTTAATTTGACTGAGAAGCAGCGGTTCATGTCCATGAAATATGCAGCATACACTCGAAAAAATAGAGCCCTTACCATTCTCTGTTGCAGAATTCGATTCTGCTGTGTGGCTAGTAAACGGGGTTATCGCTTTGCCTTTTTCTTTATTTGAGATCAGTTCCTGCATGAAACATTATCCTGTTGGCCGCTTTCAGCCTTTAGGCAGTGCTTTCCTGCATGAACTTTGGTCCCTGCCTTTCATGTATAAATGTCTTAGGGACGGGAAGGAAGTTTTTCTCACGGGGGAGTCATGCGATTCTACTGTGGGTCATTCCCTTGTTTGCAAACACATTAGAGTGCACGGGGCTTGTAACGTTTCGGCTCCGAATCTTGCTTGTGTTTTAAAGGGCATTCCTGCTCCTGCTATATCTCCTACTTTCACTGTGCTTGCTAATGGTAGCTATCTCCTTCTGAATAATCAGAACTGTTGTGGCATGCTTGCCGGCATACCCTATATTGTAACAGTTTCCCACAGGGTTGTCTGCTGCAAAAATGTGCTTTTTCCTCCCCCGCACGGCATCGTAGATAGTTCCATTTGGCCTTCCATTCCAACTTTGAAGGCGGATTTCAATAAATTGAGCAGAATAAAGGCACTATTATTGAACCAGGAGGTTATGCTCACATCCGCCCGGGAGACATTCATTCTCCAGGTGGCGAGTACCCACAGTGAAATACAGGCCCTGTTGAACACAAACCTCCCACAACATTTCGGTGAACTGATTCACCGTGTTTTCAATGCTTCACGCACCGAAGGTCTTGTGCACTTTTTTAAAGTTGTGGGCTCTGGCCTTGTTACCTCCTTTCAAACTATATTTGGTGTAATACCAGCTTTTATTCATTCCATTTTTTCCAGCGTCTTTGGCGGCTTTCCGTTGATCCTCGCCTTAGCGGCTGGTGTTTTGCTTTTGGTCTGTGTGCTACGCAATGGCTGCACTTCCTGGGGCCCTGCTCGACCACGGTCGACTCTGGATGCTCCGTGAGCGCATCCTCGCCGGCTTCGGCGTCCTGCCATTGGCGGCCCTCGGTGTGTCATATAGACTTTCTTTTCGCTTTGCGTATTTCACTTGCGTGCAACCTGTGATGTCTTGCATCCGATGTCCTTTCTCATGGTCCTTGGATTACTGCCTCTCCAATACGTCTCTGTCTCGCCCGGATTTTGTCCAGTTGGTGGGTCCCTTGGAGGCCCATGAACGAGACTGTTCCGGTGCTGGCTACATGGCGCATGCGGCTGCACTTGGGATTTTGGCACAATGGGATGTCTGGGCGGCTGCTCAGGCTCTCCTACAACAAAGTTATATTGAGTATCACGCAAGTTGTCCCGCAATGCTGTTCGCTGCTCCCTCTTGCGAGGAACATGAATGCAGTTTTGATTTATTGGACTGGATGGCATCTCTTTTTTCTGACGATTCCAACGATGTCCTCTTGGAAGGTGTGGCATTTTTCTGCACCTACACTTTTTTGGATTAGGGGGCCTCCGCTTTCGGTATTCCTGCCTCCCTGGGCGTTTTTCTCTATTTTGTTTTGTCTCTCCCGTTCATTGTCTTTCCTTTGGGCACATTCAGTCACAGACGTTGCCGTTCTGCTCCATCTATTTGAACTCTGTCTTCGTCCTATGTCTTTGCCGATGGACTGACCAGGGGAGGGTGTCGTGTGGTTTGTGGACTCATGGTCTGCATTGCTAAGTTAGCTTAGGCCTGGCTGCCATGATGCCTCTTTGCGCACGTTACTTTGTGCCTTTGTTTTTCCAGCCTCTGCTATTTTGGAGCTGTCTGCCTTTCACCTTTCTTCCTATTCCCTTTGGGTTTCGTCTGCACATCATGTACAAGGTCGAAAAACAATGTCACTTGTTCTTGCTGATCTGGTCAGCCCCTCGTACTTAGACATAACACTGAATGCAGCTGCACTGGAGTAAATCGTGTGCTTTTAATATTGTGATTTTCACTGTTAGAGGCACTTGGAGAAAAACCTTTCCAGAGAGAAGAGCTGTGCTTGTCTGATGATGTAAACCTTGCATCTAGATATTGAGGTATGAGGGTGCACCTGACAATGCCCAGAGGTCTTCTATTTTATATAATAAACTACCTTCTAGCACGGGGAGGGTGGTATGGTCATTTAGCCCTATATCCACTGCTTTATGAAATGCTTTCCCCGTTTATATTCTATGGAATTGTAACTATGCTTATTGTTTTATTCTTATGCATTATGCTGATAGTACTGGCACGTGTACTGCATCTCAGAGCACGGTAGTTGAAATAAACATTTTAAACTATACAGTGACTCTTATTACGCACGTTGTGGACATGTATGAGTGAGTTATGAAAGGGTGTTCTTGCTCCTGCGAGTCCTGAGAGAGAGAGACCGTGTTCTGAGTTGTCTAATCATTGGTAGCATCGTTGCTAATGAGACGCTACTGCTAGTCGGGTTGGGATTGTGGGTACTAAGGTGTGTTGTTGGCTCACCACTATACTCCGAGGTCCTATTATCCTGTGCATAGCTCTGTATATGTGCAGAATCCCTACAACAAGTGATTCAACAAAACCCTAAAGGGCATGATCATGGGCCTCCCAGAAAAGCTTAGGCGAAAATGGGATGTCCAGTTGCCCTGCCTTCTCTTTGCCTACAGAGAGGTTCCTCAGAAGGGGATTGGCTACATCCCTTTTGAACTTCTGTTTGGACATCCAGTTAGGGGTCCTTTATGTTTAGTGAAGGAGGGATGGGAGTTACCTCTCAAACCACCTAAGCAAGACATAGTGGACTATGTACTTGGTCTCCGCTCCAGGATGGCTGAATATATGAAGATGGCAAGCAAAAAACTTGAGGCTAGCCAAGAATTTCAGAAAGCTTGGTGTAGGAAGGTGGAATCTGACTGCATGGTTGCCCCCACTTTTTTCCTGGTGTTTTGCTGGTTTTCGACTTAGTTTGGCTGGGATCCTGCTATTCAGGTCCCCAGCCTATCTGCTATCCCCTTAAATTGATTGCATGTACTTTAGGTACACTCCAGATTGGATTCTGGGGTACCCTTATAAGTCCCTAGTATATGGTATACCATGTACCCAGGGCATAGGTAGCTCAGAGGCCTCCCAGGGGCTGCAGCATGTATTATGCCACCCCTGAGAGGCCATCCAAAATGACACAACAGGTCTGCTACAGCAGCCTGTGTAAGGTGGTGTATGCACCCCTTACTGAGATATAGGTTCCCTATATCTCTCCATATCACTGCACATGTAAACCTATCAGTCACCCCTATGGCAGGCCTTAACAATCCTGAAGGCAGGGTGCTAGGTTTCATGTGAGAGGGTGCTCAGGCATGAGCAGAGCCCCTCTGCAGCTTTCGGAATCTTCATTCCGGGGTTGTTTGTGATGCAGCCAGACCATATACTCTTAAGTGCATTATAACCTCGCGGTAAATGCTAACTCGAGAATGGCTGCAGGGAAACATGTTGTGTTTGGTGTCAAACACCTTGGAATCATACCTCCACCCCAGTAACTGGGGTGGGAGGTATGATTCCACCCTACTAGAGGAAGAAACATGGCACCACCGGTACACCCGGTACCAGCTTAACAGAACCCTGGCATCACAAAATGGATGCTGCAGCCACAGACACAAGTCTGCCCTCCTGCCGCTGGGCGAAACTCCGGCAGGGGAGGCCTGGACAATAGGTTTCCTGTCACAGGGAGGTGTGACCACCTCCCAGACAGGCTTTAGTGTATTGGGGCTGGGTGGATGCACTCCAAGAGTGCTTTGAAGTCTGCACTGGGGGCACATTTGGTGTCCCTGTGCATAGTCCAGCTCAAACCGGTTGCAGGGGCACTCAGCCCCTGCTCTGGCGCGAAACTGGACAAAGGAAATGGGTGTAGCTACCCCTCTTTCCTGACCCTCCCATAGGTGGGTCCCCAGAGTTTGTCCCACCCCTTCCTTGGGTATAAAGTAGGAACCCCTGACTACAGTACTTTAGATTACACCTGGACTAAACTCTGACACAGAAACCAAGTACTTCAACGATCTGCACAACGCTGGAAGACTGAAGAATCTCCCTTGGAGTAAAGGAGTTACTCCCCTGCAAGGCAGGCACCTTTAATGCAACTGACCGGTTGGCATCTCCAAAGCTCCGACGGACTCCGAAGAATATTGCCACACAGGAGGTGGGTTTTCCTAGGTCTTAGAGGTCGATCTGTGCCCACAGCAAGTCTGAGGCCCGTATCCCTCGTGGTGACCGTGCAACCCGAACCCCTGGGCACCGCGTCCATTTGCAGAAGCATCAGCTTTCTGGCAACCCCTGAGGCTGAGCTTTGGATTACTTGTAGCCCTGACCCCGAGCAGTGATCACACCGAAGATTGCAGGCCTACACTCAACGAGTGTTCCGTGGGCCGCCATTTTGTGATTCCTCTCGATGTCCCTTTGCAATCCCTGGTCCATTGACGTGTGGGTCCCCAAGAAGGCAACACTAACTGCGATTGGGCTTCCCTGGTTGCTCCAGAAGTGCCCTGACTCTCCATCGCTTGGGGAGTCCCCAGGGCCTTGCTGGTCCGCACAGAAGCATCTTTTCTCTTCCTGCGTGGGTTGCTGTTGCCAAGGCTTGTTGTGTTCAATTCAAGCACCGACACCCCAGCACTCGACATCCTTTGTGGGACAGCTCGAATCCGGCTCCTCGTTGTCCTTGACATCTCCGGGACCCCGTGGCTGCAGAGTCAAGCTTCACCTCTTCGCACCTGAAGCACCCAACATCGGTGGGCATTCGATTGCTCCGCTCCTATCACTGGCTAGTGACCCAGACTCTGTTCCCTCTGCTTTCAGGTTCTTCACATCTTCGATCCAGGCTTGGATCACACCGGACACTTTTCTTCTTCACGGCAGCAGAACTTTGCAGCAGATCGCCATTGAAATCAACGACGATTCCCGACACCCTTTGACATCTATGCACCCGGCTCCCCTGGGTTAGGTAACTCGAGTACTACGGTGCTCCCGTGGGTGTTGGCCCTAGAACCCCTTAAGTCTAAAGGGGTTCGCTCAAAGTCCTCTTCTAAGTGCCCTTTTGCTTTAAAATTCCAACCGCGACTTTCCTCATATAATCCTACGGCGCTCGCGGCTGTGTTCTCACACTGCACACGTCCCCCGTGGGTCTCCTGTGTCACTACCTTGGGTGGTTCCTTGGGGTCCCAGCGATTCTGCGTGCTCATGGCACTGTGTCTAGTCAAGTCGTGGTTCTTATACCACTTTCTTAATATATGGTTTGGCCCCCCCTGGGGCCCAGTGTATATTGTGCTATTTACTGTCGTTTTAATACTGTGATATTGTGTATCTTGGACTCTAATCTCATAAAGAGATTAGTAGTTAGTGTTTAGAAATAAATACATATATTTTATATATATACCTTGTGTGGTTCTCCTTTCATTTGGTCATTCAAGAGGTTATAATCTGGTAAACCAAGCTGCTTTACATTCCTTCAAGACTTAGCCTGAAGGCTGCTCTCCGTAGCTACCACTAGGATAGCTTTCAATAAAGGTTGTCTTTAAACCTATCATCAATAAGGGTCGTTTGGACTGGTGCAAGGTGCCCACTATAACTAGTGGACAGCATATACCAGGCCAACTTCTCACATTGGTGTGCAGCGTGTGGGATTCAAGCTTGCTATTGCTTTACCAGATAATCTCTTTGAGTGACTAACTGAAAACCACTATAGGTACATAGGTACATATAAATCAAGTTTAGAATACAGTAAGTTCTACTGAACTTAGAGTTGTGTGTCAAGGGCTTAGCACACCCTTTCTACAACTCAAGAGAGTTTAGTAGGCCTCACTAGAGTAGGTAGGTGCATACACCACACCACACTAGTCATATCTTCAAGGGCAGAAACCAGTGGGTCTCTCCCAACTAAGTATGACCATGTCTCATACCAAGAGTTGAGGGCTATGTGTGCCTCAAGGAAATTGAAGACAGGGAAAAGCCCAACCGCCCAACATCTCATAAAGATGTTGCTTGAAGATGACCTCAGAAAGACCCCAGGGTCTGATGAGGTTGGCAAAGGGGGTGGGGCAGCAGAAGAGGAAAGGCCAGGTAGTGAAAACTACTATGACCCAGACTCTGATGCTGGCCAGGGGGATCAAGATGATTCCAACCTGGAAAATCCAATTCTTCCTGAAGGTGAGGAAGGAGACCCCAGCGTGGCTCTCTTTACCCCACCTGGAAGGGTTAATAGTCTACCCAGAAGATCCAGATCTCCTTCTGGAATCTAATCATTCTGGTACGTCTATAGGGTCCTCTGCTTCTCATAAAAGGGCATCCTCTTATGAGAAGAAATACCAACTGCTTGAGTTTGAGAGAGCTAAGCTCAGAATCAAGAGAGAGCAATTGGCCTTAGACAGGGAATCCCTGGAGCTTCAGAAAGCTTCTCAAAAGTTGGGGCTAGAGCCCCATGGTGGCAGCAACAGTGTCCCTAGGAGTAGAGAAGAGACTCATCCCCATAGGAACCTGAACAAGATTGTCCCTCCCTACCAGAGTGCGGATGACATCCACAAATGGATAACTGCACTGGAGAGGGCCTGTAAAGTACAGAGGGTCCCTCAGGGCAGTGGGCAGCAATCTTGTGGCTCTCCTTTGCAGACAAAGGTAGAGACAAGCTCCTCACTGTAAAAGAAGAGGATGCTGATAATTATAAAGTCCTGAAGAGTGCTCTGATTGATGGGTTTGGCCTAACCACTGACCAATACAGGTTAAAGTTCAGAGACACCCAAAAGGCACAGATTCAGGACTGGGTTGACTTTGTAGATTGTGCTACTAAGGCTCTGGAAGGTTGGATACATGGCAGCAAGGTGCATGACTTTTTAGGATTGTACAATTTGATTATGAGGGAGCAGATCCTTAATAATTGTCAAAACCAGCTTTTACACCAGTACCTGGTGGACTCTGATCTGACCTCTCCCCAAGAATTGGGAAAGAAGGCAGACAAATGGGTCATAACCAGAGTAAATCCAAGGAATCAGGGTGGTGACCAGAAGAAAGATTCTACCAAGTCCCAAGAGAAAGGTGGGGATAAATCCAAGGATAAATCCACTACAGGGCCCCAAAAGTCCTCTCCTGGGGGTGGGTCCCAAACTCCTTCCTCCCCTGAAAAGAAACCTTATTGCCATAACTGTAAGAAGCCTGGCCACTGGAAAAATGACCCCAGTTGCTCACAGGCTGGCAATAAGGAAAATGTTCCTCCCAGTAATACTACCTCTCCTCCTGGTACTACAAGTAGTAATCCCCCAGGTGGTAGTAATGCACCCAAAAAGTTAGGTGCATTTTCATGGGGAACTGAGGTGGACCCCAGTTTATCAAGGTCCTCCTCACAGGCCTCCTTAGTCTGTGATGGTGGCATGGGATTTGCCACTTTTCCTATGAGTCCCAATACTTTGGGCAAGTACAGACAGGAGCCCCTAATCAATGGTCAGAAGGCGTTGGCATTCAGGGACACAGGGGCTAGTGTCACCATGGTGACAGGGAAACTAGTCCCCCTCAACAGCTTTTACCTGAGTTCAAGTACCAGGTGACCAACATTGATGGTATCAGAACAGATCATCCCATGGCCATAGTCAATCTCAGCTGGGGAGGGGTCACTGGCCCAAAGAGAGTGGCGGTGTCCCCAAACTTGCCTGTAGATTGCCTGTTGGGCAATGATCTGGAGGTTTCAGCCTGGGCTGAAGTTGAATACCAGGCCCATTTAAAAATGTTGGGCCTCTCTGAGAAGGTTGGTGGGGCAGTTAGGGCCTCAGCCCCATCTCAGGAAAACTTTGGAGAGGTGGAGCCTGAAAGAATGGCCCACTCTACTCCCCAAGAGAGCAGAAGGGTTGAAGAAAAGTCTTCTTCCCCCCAGACTATAGGTAAGGGTCAGCTTCCTCAGGGAACTGATCCTACCCCTAGTGAAGGAACTGCCCCAGAGGTGGTCAGGCCTGGCAACACCCCTGATGGCAGGGGACCCTTCCAAGGTGGTACCCAGTCTGGAGCAGGTAACCTGCCCCTCTCTACCCTCCCTCTGTCAGCCCAGGGCTGCAGAGGTCAGGGAGGTCAGTGGCCCCTAAGGGCTCCCTGTCCAGAGGAACCCCCTCATCCACAGATTATGGGCACCCAGTCTAGTAGCCCTAGCAAGGTGAAAATTCCTTAGCACACTGAGGGAACCCTCTTACCATTGGATAGGGACCTCCCCCAGATGGATTCTGTTGGGCAAAGGCAAACCTGGGACCAAGTGGTTCCAAACCTACCATGTCCCTCCAGTGTTCCAGCCCCAGGGACCCAACCCCCAGCTGTAGGCAGCCAGAGGTTGACCCTTAGGGGCAGATACCACTCAGTCATGGAAAGAAAGGCCTCCCTGGTGACCAGTGATCTGAAGAAGCTGAGGCCAACTTTATTAGGGCCTCACTTATATACTCAGACACCCCACCAGCCTTTTACTTTGCCAAAACACACCGCAGGTAGTAATTCCAAATGGTGGAGATCACCCAATACCCTTGGGGTTAGGAATTGCTTAGTGGACCATAAGACAGGGGGTAACCATGCTAGTGCAGGTTCTTCCTTATATGGCCACTTAGTCAATAAAGGCTCAATTGGACAAGGTTAGCCTTATCTCCTTTCGTTTAGGGGGGGGGTTATGTAGGAAGGTGGAATCTGACTGCATGGTTGCCCCCACTTTTTTCCTGGTGTTTTGCTGGTTTTCGACTTAGTTTGGCTGGGATCCTGCTATTCAGGACCCCAGCCTATCTGCTATCCCCTTAAATTGATTGCATGTACTTTAGGTACACTCCAGATTGGATTCTGGGGTACCCATATAAGTCCCTAGTATATGGTATACTATGTACCCAGGGCATAGGTACCTCAGAGGCCTCCCAGGGGCTGCAGCATGTATTATGCCACCCCTGAGAGGCCATCCAAAATGACACAACAGGTCTGCTACAGCAGCCTGTGTAAGGTGGTGTATGCACTCTTACTGAGATATAGGTTCCCTATATCTCTCCATATCACTGCACATGTAAACCTATCAGTCACCCCTATGGCAGGCCTTAACAATCCTGAAGGCAGGGTGCTGGGTTTCATGTGAGAGGGTGCTCAGGCATGAGCAGAGCCCCTCTGCAGCTTTCGGAATCTTCATTCCGGGGTTGTTTGTGATGCAGCCAGACCATATACTCTTAAGCGCATTATAACCTCGCGGTAAATGCTAACTCGAGAATGGCTGCAGGGAAACATGTTGTGTTTGGTGTCAAACACCTTGGAATCATACCTCCACCCCAGTAACTGGGGTGGGAGGTATGATTCCACCCTACTAGAGGAAGAAACATGGCACCACCGGTACACCCAGTACCAGCTTAACAGAACCCTGGCATCACAAAATGGATGCTGCAGCCACAGAAACGAGTCTGCCCTCCTGCTGCTGGACAAAACTCCGGCAGGGGAGGCCTGGACAATAGGTTTCCTGTCACAGGGAGGTGTGGCCACCTCCCAGACAGGCTTTAGTGTATTGGGGCTGGGTGGGTGCACTCCAAGAGTGCTTTGAAGTCTGCACTGGGGGCACATTTGGTGTCCCTGTGGATAGTCCAGCTCAAACCGGTTGCAGGGGCACTCAGCCCCTGCTCTGGCGTGAAACTGGACAAAAGAAATGACCCTCCCATAGGTGGGCCCCCAGAGTTTGTCCCAACCCTTCCTTGGGTATAAAGTAGGAACCCCTGACTACAGGACTTTAGATTTAACCTGTTTCTCGCCTATAAAATGTCTCTAATAGATCAGTTGGCGATTCCTCAGGACCTAGTGACTAAATGAAAACTATCTACAGTGTATGGTGTGGTTCTACATACCACTTCTTCTCTCGGTAGGACGTTGCCCCGGAGAAAAGCAGCCAACCTCTTAAGGATGGTGTGGTTCTACAGCAGCCAACCTCTTAAGGATTCAAGTGCTGCTTCATCAGACCGCAGCGGAGCGGGTAGGTGAGCCGGACTGCTCTGAGCGGGAGCAGCGACACTACGTTGAGTGTCCATATACTCCGCTGCGGTCTGATGAAGCAGCACTTGAATCCTTAAGAGGTTGGCTGCTTTTCTCCGGGGCAACGTCCTACCGAGAGAAGAAGTGGTATGTAGAACCACACCATACACTGTAGATAGTTTTCATTTAGTCACTAGGTCCTGAGGAATCGCCAACTGATCTATTAGAGACATTTTATAGGCGAGAAACATGTTGACCACTAAGGGGTAGAGCGTAATTTTTGTCAGATTAAAACAAAATAGTCGCCCTCCTTCTTCTTTTTACTTTTTAATCAGGTTGTGACCTCTCCAGAATAAAAATAATTATAGAGGATTCCCTTACCTGTTTTAACCCACACACCACATCTACATCTTACCAGGCCCCTCACACCCACGGCACCTATACGGCAAGGAAGAAAAGATCTCCGATAAAGAGCCCCTTTATGGGTGCCCGTCGAGCATTGCAGCGCCGGCTCGACGAGGAGCAGACCCATATGATGAAGCATGACACCTAGCTTGCTGGGTGTGTGAGGGTCCTAGTTCCGAAAGGAGGTATTCCCCACCTCCCCACCACTCTGAGTACTAACCAGGTGGCCAACTTGCCACCCAGGAACACCGTACCTCTTTTGTCTTCTAGTTCTACCCAGGGCAAGTACGGTGGACCTTTATCAAGCCCTCATTGTCCCCCTTGTTGTTTACTGTGTACCAGCCAGGACAGACGGTATGGGTGTTGGAGCCTGTGGCCCCAGCAGCCCTCCAGGACAAATGGAGTGGACCCCATACCATTATTGAGCAGAAGGGAGAGGTCACCTACCTGGTGGACCTTGGAACTCCCAGGATCCCCCACAGGGTGCTCCATGTGAACAGGCTCAAACCATATGTTGACAGGGCAGACATGGGCTTGCTCATGGCTACTGATGAGGGACAGGAGGAAGAGAGTGACCCACTCCCTGACCTCCTCTCACAGAACCCTGATGATGGCTCAGTTGATGGTGCAGCCTTGGCAGGCAGCCTCACTGAGCAGCAACAGACTGATTGCAGAAAGGTCCTCAATCAGTACATACACATGTTCTCCCTGACTCCTAGTCAGACCACTTGGTGTACCCATGAAGTGGACACAGGTGAAAGTCTGCCTGTTAAAAATAAGATTTACAGGCAACCTGACCATGTCAGGGACTGCATCAGGCCTGAGGTCCAAAAGATGCTGGAATTGGGAGTCATTGAACCCTCAGATAGCCCTTGGGCTAGTCCAGTGGTTCTGGTACCCAAACCTCATACCCAGGGTGGTAAGAGAGAAATTAGGTTTTCTGTGGAATACAGGGGGCTCAATGCAGTCACTGGGACTGATGCTCACCCTAGTCCTAGGGCAGATGAGCTCATTGATACTTTGGCCTCCGCCACGTTCTTGAGTACATTTGACCTCACAGCTGGATATTGGCAAATCAGACTAGCTGAGGATGCCAACCCCAAAACAGCATTTTCAACCCCTAGTGAGCACTATCAATTTGTGGTAATGCCCTTTGGCTTGAAAAATTCACCTGCCACATTTCAAAGGTTGGTGAATAAAGTTCTCACAGGCCTGGAAGACTATAGTGCAGCTTATCTTGATGATATTGCTGTCTTTAGTTTCTCCTGGGAGGATCACCTGGTCCACCTAAGAAATGTTCTGGAGGCCCTGCAAAAAGCAGGCCTCACTATCAAGGCCACCAAGTGCCAGATAGGGCAGAGTAAGGTTGTGTACCTGGGCCACCTTGTGGGTGGAGGCCAGGTTCAACCATTGCAGTTCAAAATCCAGACCATCATGGACTGGGTTGCTCCAACTACCCAGACTCAGGTCAGAGCTTTCTTGGGCCTGACTGGGTACTATAGGAGGTTTGTTAAGGGATATGGATCCATAGTGACCCCCTTAAATGATCTGACCTCTAAAAAAATGCCTAAGAAAGTTCAGTGGACAGTTAGCTGTCAAAAGGCATTTGATGACCTGAAGCAGGCCATGTGCACTGCTCCCATTCTGCAAAGTCCTGACTATTCCAAACAATTCATTGTTCAAACTGATGCATCTGAGTTGGGGTTAGGGGCTGTGTTATCACAACTGAATGAAGAAGGTCAGGATCAGCCAGTAGCTTTTATAAGCAGAAGGCTGACCCCCAGAGAAAAACGTTGGTCAGCTATTGAGAGGGAATCCTTTGCTGTGGTTTGGGCTCTGAAGAAGTTGAGGCCATACTTGTTTGGCACTCACTTCATTGTTCAGACAGACCATAAGCCCCCCCTCTTATGGCTAAAACAGATGAAGGGTGAAAATCCCAAACTTTTGAGGTTGTCCATTTCCCTACAGGGGATGGACTATTCAGTGGAACCTAGACCTGGGAGTAACCATGCCAATGCAGATGGACTCTCCAGATATTTCCACTTAGAAAATGAAGACTCAACTGGTCTAGGTTAGTCTCATGTCCTTTCGTTTGGGGGGGGTTGTGTAGGAAAGTAGGATCTGCTTCTTATGGTTACCTCCACTTTTTGCTTGACATCTCACTGTTTTTGACTAGTCTGACTGGGATCCTGCTAATCAGGACCCCAGTCTATCTGCTTTCTCCCTTAAATTGACATACATGTACTTTGGTACACTCCAGATTGGATACTGGGGTACCCTTATAAGTCCCTAGTATATGGTACCCATGTACCCAGGGCATAGGTACCCCAGAGGCCTCCCATGGGCTGAAGCATGTATAATGCCACCCATGAGAGGCCATGCAAAATGGAACTCCAGGTCTGCTACTGCAGCCTGTGTAAAATGGTGCTTGCACCACTTACTTTAGATATATGTGCACTATATCTATAGGTCACTACACTTAAATCTTATAAGTCACCCCTATAGCAGGCCTTATCAATCCTGAAGGCAGGGTGCTGGGTGTTTAGTGAGAGGGTGCCCCTGCATGAGCAGAGCCTCTCTGCAGCCTTCGGAGACCATTCTCCCGGGTTGTCTGTGACTCAGCCGGACAAATAGGTAGAGATGCATTATAACCTCGCGGTAAATGCTATCTCGAAAATGGCTGCATAGAAACATATCGTGTTTGGTATCAAACACCTTGGAATCATACCTCCACACCAGTAACTGGTGTAGGAGGTATGATTCCACCCTTCAGAAGCGAGCTTCGTGGGGTCACTGGTCTAACCGGTGCCAGCCTTCTCGACCCGGACAGCACAAAATGGATGCTGCCGACCAGAGACACATTTCTGCCCTCCTGCTGCTGAGCCAAGCTCGAGCAGAGGAAGGCAGCACTATAGGCATCCTATCACAGGGAGGTGTGACCACCTCCCAGACAGGGTTAAGTGTATTGGGGCTGGGTGGGTGCACTCTGAGAGTGCCTGAAAGTCTGCACCTGGGGCACATTTGGTGTCCCTATGCATAGTCCAGCTCAAACCAGTTCTGGGAGCCATTGGCTCCTGCTCTGGCGCGAAACTGGACTAAGGACATGGTTGTAACCACCCCTCTGTCCTGCCCCTCCCCTAGGAGGGTCCCCTGAATCTGTCCAACCCTCTCCCGTGGGTACAAAAGGGCTTACCTGGCTGTAAGACTTTAGAGTTTACGTGGACAAGATTCTACAAGAAGAAACCACTGACCTTCGACCGTCTGGACACTCTGGGCTTCGCTGGACCTCGACTGGGTTCGACTTCATCCCCCTTTCCGTCCGAAGCTTAGTTCGTGCCTGTGCTCCATACAGGCTCTGTGCAGGACCTGTGGTGCACTAAAGACAACTGAAGAATCTCCCTTGGAGTGAAGGAGTCACTCCCCTGCATTTGCAGGCCCCTAACCACAACTGACCGGTCTGCTGCTCCTGAGCTCCTGCGGACTCCGAAGATTTCAGCAACACAGGACATGGGTTTTCGATGGTCCCTGAGGTCGATATGCCCTCTCACTGAGTTTGAGGCCAGTATCCCCCGTGGGGACTGCATAACCCGAACCCCTGTGCACAGCATCCATTTGCTAGTGCATATGCTTGTTGGCGATTCCCGAGCTTGTGCATTGGACTCCGTGTAGTCCTGACCATGAGCAGTATTTGCACCCAAGAATTCCGGCCTCCTCGCACCGAGTGCTTCGTGGACTGGTACTTTGCAATCTTGCCCGAGGTCCCCTCGCGACTCCTGGTCCTTCGGCCTGTGGGTCCCCCTGAGGGTCATTTTGATTTCTGCTGTGCTTTCCCGGTTGCTCCATATGTGCCCTGACTCCCCAGTGCTTGGTGAGTCCCCTGGACCTTGCTGGTCTACACCGTAACCAGTTTGACCTTCCTGCATGGGTTGCTTTTGCCAAGGCTTGTTGGTGCTCCAGCCGGACACCGACCCCTCAGCACTCAACATCCTTCGTGGTACAGCTCACCTTCAGCTTCTGGTTGTCCTTGACGTCTCATGGTCCTCGTGGCTGCAGAGTCAAGCATCCCTTCTTCGCACCTGAAACAACCGACATCGGTGGGCATTCGTCTACCGAGCCCCTGGTCACTCTGAAGTGACCCAGACTCTGTCCCCTCTGCTTTCAGGTTCCATCTTCCCTGAATCCAGGCTTGGATTCCACCGGACCCTTTTTACCTTCACGGCAGCAGTACTTCTTTACAGCTCTCCATTGAGAACGATAGCAGTTTCCGACGCCACTTCAGACCTATGAACCCGGCTCCTCTGGGATAGGTAACTCGGGTACTTCGGTATCCACGGGTGGGGTGGCTCTTCAAACTCTTAAGTTCCAACAGGTTTGCTCGAAGTCCTCCTAGAAGGGTCCTTAAACTTTAAAAGTGTAACCGCGACTTCCACATAGAATTGTACCGAGCCCGCGGTCGTGTTCCCACACTGCACCCGGCCTCCGTGGGGTCCCTGTCTACTCACCTTGGGTGGTTCCTAGGGGTCCCAGCGATTCTACGTGCTCCAGACCTTGTCTTGATCTCAGTTGTGATTGTTATACCACTATTTTAGTATATGGTTTGGTCTCCCCCTGGAGCCCACTGTGCATTGTGCTACTTACAACTTTTCTATTGATCTCGTATTGTGTGCTTTGTGTTCTATCCTCGTGTAGAGGATAGTAGAGAGTGTTATATTAATAAATACATATTTTTATATAACTACTGTATGGTTTCCCTTCATTTAGTCATTCAGGAGGTGATATTCTGGTAAAACAAGCTGCTTAACATTCCTTCAAGATTAAGCCTGAAGGCTGCTCTCCACAGCTACCACTAGGATAGCTTTCTAAAGGTTATCTTTGACCTCATACATCATAAGGGTAGTTTGGACTGGTGCAAGGTGCCCACTTTAATTAGTGGACAGCATATACCAGGCCAACTTCTCACAGTATATGCTTTAAAAATAGTTTAAATTACATAGAAATTACTTTTGCGTTACTTTTGGATTACATCTACTACTCGGAGTGGTATGCCTAGATACCACACCGTGGATTCTACAACACAAGGTAAGTAAGACTTTTTCAGGTTTGCAAGATCGTTACTTTTCTTTCATACAAAAGTTCAGATTGACAGAACATTTTTAGTAACAAAACATGACAATATTGGTTCCTATGGGAAAAAGAAGGTTAACGGTTTGCAGGTAAGTAAAGGACCTGCAAGAATAGTTTTTGGGGGTTAGAACCAAGGTTCAGTTAGGCACTCAGATTGCACCACCAGCGGCACTGGGGCAGCCAGGCGCAGAGTGCAGGGGCTCAAGGTTAGCCAATAGGGCCTTCGGTCAGGGGCTGCTTGCGAGCAGGCCACTCGGGTATGGAAGCAAAGCTCCTGGTGTTAAGATCAGCACTGCAGGGGCCAACAATGTGCACAGGAGCTGCACCACCAGCGGCACTGGTGCGTTCAGGTGCACAGTGCCAAGGTGATGTCAGGGACTCTGTGGATTCCAATGGAGATCTTTGGTTCGGAAAAGATGCTGCAGGCTTGGGCAGGGAGGCTTCCTGAAGGTGACCACTGGCTGGAGAGGTAAGTTGAGTTCTTGGGGGAAACCTGGACACCGTCGGTTTGGTCACCCAAGGCCATGGGGCGTCGAGTGCAGGGGTGTCCTTTGACGTCTAGTCTTCTTACCAGCTCAAGTTGCGGTCGGGTGGACCCTTCAGGTTGAGGCTGCAGGCATAGTCTTGAAGCTTGAGGGAGGTCGGGGATCCCAACCTCCCAGGTCAGGAACACTGGGGAGACCTCCTCGTGGTGTTGGGCCACTCGAACTCGGGCCGTGAGCGTCGGGTGCATAGTGGTACAAAATCTCAGAGCCGCCTGGATCTGGATTCTGTGGGTGAGTCTTTGTTTGGGCAAATTCGGTGCTCACAGGAGTGCAGGGCAGGTCCTCCGGGCCCTGGGGGGGCTGCTGAACATACTGGGGTTTCTGCTGTAGGCAGGTCGGAGTTGGGACAGGCCAGTAGGGCTGGGGCCAAAGCAGTTGGTGTCCTCTTCTTCCTGGGTCAGCTCCTTCTTGTTTCTTCCTCGAATCTGAGTTGGCAAGGTTCAGGGTCGCCCCTAAATACTAAATTTTGGGGCGTTTACAGGGGTATGCAGGTTGGGACCAATGGGTCCTTTCCTTAGGGTGAGTACACCCCCTATTATGCCACCCTCCAGTGTGAGGGGGGCATGAGGCTCTTCCTAATTGGCTGGGTCCCTGCATCTTCAAGATGGAGGAGACTGAGATGTGTGCTTCACCTTGCCTCCCCCTCCTGAGGGGTGGGGTTGGCAAAGGTGGGAACACCTCTCCTCCTAACTCGGTTTTCCTGTCGATTTTCCTGCCCAAAGTGGGGTCAAAACCGGTGGGAGCCAGTTGCTGGGGGCAGGAAAAGGCAGGAACAGTTTACAAAGGTGGCAGACCTTTGAAACCTCCCCTTCGTGGACCCAGCCCATCCTGGGGGAGGAGGCATGACACCTCTGCCCAGGATGGGCTTTGTTTCTGGACCCAGAGAGCGGAGTCTCTGTACCCAGGGGTCCAGAAACCTGTCTGGTGGTGGCAAATGGCAGGCACCCATTCAGGAACCACACCGGGGCTGGTTGTTTTTCAGGGGGCATCTCTAAGATGCCCTCTGCATTTTACATTAAATCCCACACTGGTATCAGTGTGGGTTTAAAGTGCTGAGACGTTTGCTACCAAACTTCCCAGTGTTCAGTAAAGCCATTATGGAGCTATGGAGTTTGTAATGACCAACTCCCAGACCATATACTCTTTATGGCTTTACTGCACTTACAATGTGTAAGAATGGACTTAGACACTGAAGGGGTACAGTGCTCATGCAACTGTACCCTCACCTGTGGTCTAGTGCACCCTGCTAGAGGGGTGGCTTACCTAGGCCACAGGCAGTGGATTGTAGGCATGGCACACATGGATGTGTGTATGAGACACAAGGGACACCCTACTCACATGGAACCAGGGTACTTACAATTAAATCAAAAACAAAGGTTCCTGTGGACACTCAATGATTAATATTAATATATATATCAGCGCAATCGCAGTGGAATGGAGATAAATGGACGTCAGAGAAAGAAATGACATGTAACACAGAGTGTGTAGAGAAACAAGGTATTTATATGACAAATTCACATACGTTATAGAATTCTTAGTGCGAAGTGTCCCAAGTGAAAAGTGAAACCTATCACATTGGATCGTGACTTTTTGTGGCATAAAAACAAGGTTTCTATATTTTTAAACAGAAACGACCAAGTTGACAACTTGAAGCGAACCAATCCTCAGTTCCTACTATTACACTAGGAGGCTGTTGTAATTAATTGTGTATCCATTGAATGGTCGTTTTTGTGGGTACAAAGGTACAACTTTGGGAAGGAACACAGGCCCTGGGAACCTGATTGGCAGGGACCCAGGGAACACCAAGTCAAAGTGCATCATGTGTCAGGCAAAAGGGGGGGGGGAGTAACCATGCAAAAAGGGTCACTTTCCTACATCCATTTTGCTGCAGAAAGTTCAGGATGTTTTGGCAAAAGGGGCTATTGAGAGGATCCAAGCCTCAGAAATCTGAACTGGATGCTGCTCTCGGTATTTCCTACTGCCAAAAAAGGGCAGACAGCTACATTCTATTTTAGATCTTTGACCTCTTTATTTCTTCCTGCCGAAGGACAAATTCAAGATGCTCATGCTGGTCTAGGTATCATTTGCCCGATGGACCTGCAGGACATCTGTTTCCATGTTCCTGTCCTGCAGGGCCACAAGCACCTACTGTGATTTAAGGTCACCAGCATTTTCAGTTTGCTGTTCTCCCTTTCGGCCTCACCAGTACCCCTTGGATATTCACGAAGGTTATGGTGGTGGTCGCAGTATATGTTCAGAGGTCGGATGTACCAGTATTCACCTACCATGAAGACTGAAATGCAATTAAATGAAAGAGATTTATAAAGCGCAAACAAATGCCCAGAGGTGTCAAGGCACTAATGGGGTTAGTCCTATGGAAGAAAAAGTGCCAGAACTAGAGATTCAAAGATCACAAGGACCCAGAAACTCCATTAAAGAGTGAAAAGCCAGGTTTTTAAGGCCTTTCGGAATGTAGTGTGAGCCTGAAGGCTGGAGATGGAGCAGGGGAGGGTATTCCAGAGCTTGGATGCATCCACTGAAAAGAGTTTGCCTCCCCACCTTGCCTTTCAGAATTTAGGGATGGATACACAATTGTGCTGGAAGATCGGAGCAGTCTGGAAGGAATATGCCATTGGAACATGGCGATGGTCTCTCTCGGTCCAGTCTTCTGCTGTGCCTTGTGAATAATACACAAAGGTTTAAAGACAATGAGTTTGTTCACAGGCAGCCAATCGAGCTTGGATATCCCAGCTGAGACATACAGAATATAGCAATATGAAGGACCATTCTTGCAGCAAAATTTTGAACCAGCTGCAGCTTTGCTATTGCAGTCTTATTAACATCCAATTATAGTGCATTGCAGTAGTCCAGCTCAGAAGAAATTAATGCCAGAGCCACTTACTTACGCGCTGGAAAGGGGATGTAAAGAAACACCTTCCTGAGAGTCCTGATCATCCAAAAACAGATTGAAACCATTCGATTGACCTGATGGTGAAAGGACAGGTTTTTATCTACCAGAACTCCGAGGTTTTTAGTGGAGTCTGTGGGAGTGGGTAATGTACCCAGCATATTTGGCCTCCAGGACTTGGTGCAAATGGATGGGTGGCTGTCGAAGATGAAGACCTCCGTCTTGTCTCTGTTGAGTCTGAGATCGTTTTTTCTCATCCAGATGGCCACTGCCTGCATGCTGTTCCTAAAGTTGGTGGCAGTTGCCTCCATATCTTTGGTGATTGACACTATTTTTTGGGTGTCATCTGCATAAGATAAAGCCTGTAGCTCGAAGGACCTAATGAGCTTAGCCAGTAGGGAAACATAAAGACTGAATAATGTAGGGCTCAAGAAGGAGCCTTGAGGAACCCACATGGCAAGCTGATGAACTCAGAGCAGAATTGATCCACCATTACCATTTGTGACCTATCACTGAGAAAAGAGGTTAAGAGCTTCAATGCTAACTCTTTGACCCTCAGTTCCTGCAGCCGACCTAGAAGCAGAGTTGGAGAGATGGTGTCAAAGGCTGTGGACAGATCTAAAAGGATCAGTATCGCAGCTTGACCTGCATCAATGATGGTTTGGATGTCATTCACTGCTGACACCAATGCAGTTTCAATCCCATGGTTACTCCTGAACCCAAACTATGAGGCATTGAGCAGCTCACATGGTTCCAAATAGGCCGTTAACTGGGAGTTCAGGCACTTTTCCAGGATTTTAGTAGGGGTAGGCAGAAAAGAAATAGGCCAATAGTTTTTTTAACTCTGTGGGTTCCAGATTAGGTTTTTTAAGTAATGGCTTAACATTTGCTTTTTCCCCACAATTGTGGGTAATGTCCTGACATGATAGCTTTGTTCAAGGTGGCTGTAAGATGTAAGGTAATGGTGTTGACTCTAAGCTGCAGAATTTTGGGGGGGCAAGGTTCAAAATGAGAGCCAGAGAAGATAAGACTCCATCTGTTCAAGGGTGAGGAGGAAAAACCAGGAGAAGGATGATGTCGGGCTTCCTCTGGATATCATAATCTCATATAAAGTTGGCTCAGGAAGGATATCCCTTTGGAAAAGAATAGGGGGCTCTGAATTAAGTCAATCAAGTTCGTTATAAATATTCATGATTTTAGTCTGAAAAAACTCACCATTTGATTATGGAAGTCCTGAGAGCCCTCTATACTGGGTGGAGCTGAGGGTACAGAATCAAGTTAACTAGCTTGAAGAGGTCTCTAGAGGACTTGGCAGCTGCCAATTTGTTGGTACAATAGAGAATTGTCTCTTGCTAAATGTGAGCTTTATAATCCACCAAAGTAGACTTATATAAGGCTGTTTCCTGCGTATCATAACTTTTTCACCCGGCCCGTTACTGACAATGACAGGCCTGCCTTAAAAGTCTAAGTCTCTCTGAAAACCATGTGGAGGTAGGAGTCTTCCTCCGCATGTAGGTATCCTTAATAGGCACCGAAGTATTAATGGCTGAAGTAAGCCAAGAGGAGAACTCAGCTGCTTCTGACTCTGTGTCCTTGTGATCAGTCCTGTTAGTTATTAAGAGCGTGAGAAAAGGCTTCTTTACTGAACCTTTTTCATTTTCTTTTAGACGTTATGTTGTTCCTGCAGATACGGGTCTCCTGAGTATAAGGCCAGGAGAGAGGAAAAGGAACAGCATAATGGTCTGGCTGATTAGGCAGGGTCAACACAGTCAGTTGTGGACCACCTCCAGATGATGGCAAACCTCTTGACATCGTTTGGGTTCACTATCAATATGCTGAAATCACACCTGACTCTTTCTCAAAGGCTGACAAAGGCATCCAGGATAAAGTATGCTAGTCTTCCCTCCATACCAGAGATTCTAGGACTTTTGGGCGATGTTCCTGATGTTTCAGCCTTGGTCCTGAGTCTCAGTGAGGATGCCTGTGAGGCTTCTTGGGCTATTGACCTCCTGCCAGATGACCATGCCAGATTGTTTATGAGGGGGACTCTGCAGGGGGATTTGAAGTCTCAGGCCCAGCACCAAGCGAACCCGTGAGATTTCATCTAGCCTTCAGAGGAGAATGCAAAAGATCTGCAGTGGATGCTGCTCAACCACAGCTGGAAACGGTAGTGGACACCCTCTCTCTACCCCACCCAGAGGTGATAGATTCATCATGCGGGGTTTGGGTAGGTCACCTGGGGAGGAGGCATCCGAGGACTTAGGTCTGTGGAGAATAATGAACTCAGCTGGCGACAGCTAGCAGATCACGAATGGCAGAGATAGTGCAGGGTGTCTACCAGCAATGGGGAGAGGCCTGGCTCAATCTCTTTGCCACTGTCAAAAACGCACAACATCAAAACTTTTGCGTGCTGAAGTTCCCAAGAAGGGTCTCTTTCGGAACTGCACTCAGCATAGAGTAGAGCACAGGACTGTTTGCCTTCCCACTGTTACCTACCCTGTTTAGTGTTGTTTTCTGTGCTTTAATTTATGCTGCTGTTTGCAGGTGGCACTCTTTTTTTGGAGACAGGGACCTATTTTTCACCATCATACCTTTAACCAGAACAAGAGAGAGAAAGGTAGAAAGGAGAGAAAGATGAAGGAAGGGAAAGATAGGCAAACAAAGGCAAAAGGAAAAAGCTATAATAAACAGGATCTTCTGAGAGTGAGATAAAGTGTCAGAAACTTTACGGAGGTTAAAGAAAGAGGCATGGTGTTTAGCAATCCTGCCATTTTGCTGCGCCACCTGTGTGCTCTTAAAAAAATAACTTTGGCTAATGCATTTATTCTTTTAACAAAGTAAATACTGAGTGAGATTTTTTTAACGTCCTTTATGCTCTGGCTCTCTTTTGGACCCTCCTTGTTTGAATTGTCGAAATGAAGGACAGTCACCAATTTGTTACCTCCTTGGATGAAGGTTTGCACTAGAAGGAAGGGGTGTGCATCCTATGTTGAGGACAGCAGTTTGGAGACAAGAGGAGGAAAGCCGGAAAGAGCAAGTGACATTCATCACAAGTTCCTTGAAGATGTGGAGACAGATGTGACACATGTTAAAGACAGCGATCTATTCACTTAAAAGGACCATCTCAGTAGAATTCTCGACCATCACATCCAAGACTGGAAAATGACATTCTTTGATTCAGAAGCCTGCTAAAAACCTATCTTTTTTGTCAGCCTAGGGCTGGCCTTCCAAGAAGCTGGATACGGGGTCTCCTTCTCGACCCAGGTCTGCTAGATAGACATCTAAAACAAGTCCCACATATCATGATCTTCTCTGAGACTCCACTGACTCCTCCCTAACACTTTTCCATTTAGTTTTCTCCTTATTTGGTTATACTTTATCCTTCTTTAGTAGATCTCCTTGCCAATAGTTCTGACACATCTCACTCCAGTTACTGGCAGCACAATACAAACAAAGAAAATTATATTAAATAAAGATATAATATAGCTCTTTCCTGAAAAGAGTGAAAACATAATATGTTAGAGGTGAGATGTTTTCAAGGTTTTTAGGTTGAGGCGTTATTAGCGATGTGTGAGGCATTGATGAAATTTAATGTTAAGTTCTGAGACATGGAAGTTAGTTGGGTGTATGAAAGGATGATTTATGAAAAAATAAAAATCACATGGTTCGCTATTCGATGGTGAGAGAAAAGTATGAGAAAATGGTTATTTACACATAAGCGCCACTGCCAGAGTGAACAAGTTTCACAGCACTTAAGATGATTTTGTCACCCTTGTGTGAAGTTGTTAGTAATACAATAGTGCTTCGGGCCTATTGACCATGGAATTTAGCCTTGTTTGTGAATTTTTAAATGTGAGGAAACAGGCCATTAGTTGTGTGGCCAGCACAAGTAATGGGTTCACATTAACCCTCCACTGAGAACCAAACACCCCATTGTAGAGCTTGATTCTCTCAGGGTAGTGGAACAGAGCAGTGCAAGGCCTACTCAAGGGACATAATGTGGGCTAGTAATCACCATTTGCTGGCACGCAATAATAAGTCTCAATAAACAATTGCCCAGTCTCTGCTTTTCCTTTAGAAAAGGAAAAGTACATTTGTGACATTCACACTACTCAGTACTACGCAACAATTTACAAATATACATAAGGCTGTTAGAAATACCTTTGGCAACATTACAATCAACCCCTTAAAGGGTAATGCCGTCAAAATTCACATAACACCACCTTCATGTACAATACAGCACTTAACCATATATAGGGGTGTCAGTTTGCATTAGGTCTATGTTGTCCCATTTCAAGATTGGAATCATGTTATGATAATACTTCATTCCATCACTGACTTCAGTAACAATAGACCCTCTGCACTTATTAAAAGTATTCAAGCACTGCAATCAGGTGCCCACTTTATCAGTAATAAGGCATGACATCCCTGCATTATCAGCAATGCAGCAAGACATCCTCTTCTACAATTATGAGTTATCAGGCATTGCAATAAGGTGCCACATCATTGCGGCCTTTGGGAATATGAATTACCACCAGCACTGACAACTCTTTAAATAATGCATTGCACATTACATTTTTGAATGAAGCATTGCTTAAGACCGTGCTGAAGAATACTGTGAGAAATTGGGTTAATGGTTGGCTGGGGTGTAAGCGCTGGTCAAATAACACTCACAGTCCCTTGCAGGGTGAACCACAAAAAGTCACTAAATTAACCTGTGCTTAACCCTGAGTAGCTTGGCACAAAAAGCAGTCAGGCTTAACTTAGAGGCAATGAGTAAAGTATTTATGCAACACACAAACAACAATAAAGTGAAAACAAAACACAAGAAAAATTCCAAACCAATTTAGAAAATAGAGTAAATTTTAATACATTATTTGACTAAAAAACAACAAAAATCCAATCAGTAGAAGCAGAGTTATGAATTTTTAAAGTTTTTAACTGAAATCTAGCACCTAAAAGATCAAAGCGCCATCTGTGGACATCTGGTCGCGTGAGACAGGTTCAAAGTCGAAAGTTAAGGCCGACCGCGATGCAGCACGGTTGGATACAAGAAGTGGATGGGGCACGGTCAGCGCTTACCTTGGAACTTAAAAACATTTCTAAAGGAAAATGTCCGAGAAGGTAGAAGTTCAGCAGGGCAACGCTGCAGAAGTGTTTGCGGAGGGGGCCTTGTCGTCAGTTAGCCGTGGAGCGAAGCCACGGTGAACATTTTTAGCTTGGGGCTTAGTCGTCGAGAAGAAAGTCGAAAATCTCCAGCAGGACGCAGCAGAGAGCTGTAGCCAAAGACAGTTCCATGAGGTCGATGCCCCTTTGGTGAAGGACCGCTGAAACAGATTTGTGGCTGCAGAGAAGAAAGTAGTGTGAAAAGCCACAAAGTCAATCGGACCGGCTATGCACCTCAGGCGGATATGCGAGTAGGTTGGTCCCAGTCTCCTCCTGGTTCTGAGCAGTGGTGTAGCTAGACTAGTTGCCGCCCGTGGTGGTCCCTGCAGCTGCTGCCCCGTAGCTGTATGTAAAAGCGGGGGGTTGCTGGCGATACCTGCAGTGGCTGCCTCGCGGCCATGTGTAAGGGGGGTGGTGCTGGCGATGCCCCAGGTAAGAGCGGGGGGTAGGTAGGCTGCCACCCCCAAAACTCGTGCTGCCCGGGGCGGACCGTCCCCCCGTACCCCCTTGCTACACCACTGGTTGTGAGAGTAGTTTTGGGCCAAATTTTGTCTACGTCCTCAGTTTTGGAAATTGGCCATCTGTGCACCTTCAGATGTTTAAGGCAGGCTCCAGGCAGCAAAGCAGTCCTTCCAGGTGCAGCAGCAGTCTGGCAGAGTGCACAGCAGATAACAGCAGCAGGCAGTCCTATGAGAGTCCTTCCACAGGTCAAGTAGTGAACTGAAGAGTAGGTCTAAAGGTCCTATTTTTATACTCTGGCGCCCTTGTCCTGGAAGGTGGTAGAAGCTTCTGGAAAGGTTCTTTGAAGTGCATCACATTCCCTAACTCTCCTGTCCCGGCTCCAAGTTGGCTGCAGTGACAGTACAGGGTCGTTAAGCCTATTGTGAGGAGACAGGACATAGCCTATTCAGGTGCAAGTGGGGGCTGTGCTCAGCCCCCCCATCCTGTTAGTGATGGCACATTGAGGCACACCTAATCCCTCTATTGTGAGGCTCTCTGGTAGTAATTCACAAAGTCTAACTGTCAGCTGCACCCAGTCATGTGACCCAATACTCAAAGGTCTAAGGGCAGGAAAATTCCAATTGTCTAAAAGTGGCATTTTCAAAATAGTAATAAAAACCAGACTTACCATTTAAGAGGGTTTATCATTATAATTCAATAGGCACCACACGACATATCTACTTCCTCTCAATTAGGAATTACAGCTTATTAAATGTAATACAGAATTTTCAGTGTTATCCTATGGGAGGGGTAGGCCTCACAGTAGTGAAACATGAATTTGGGAGTTTTTGACTTAAAAGTACATGTCCTACCTTTTAATTACATAGCAACCTTCCCTATGGGCTACCTAGGGCTTACCTTAGGGGTGACATATGTAATGAAAGGGGGTTTAAATGCCTTGTCGACATGGCAATGTGACACTGCAATCAGGCTGCAATGGCAGACCTGGGACATGTTTTAAGGTGCTTCTTAAGTGGTGGCACAATAAGTGCTGCAGACCCACTGGTAGCATTTAATACTTAATATACAGGCCCTGGGTATGTGGAATACCACTCTGCAAGGGATTTATATGTAAATTAAAAATGCCAATTAGGTGTATGCCAATCAAACCATGTTTTAGGGAGAGAGCACAAGCACTTTTGCACTGGTTAGCAGTGGTAAAGTGCACAGAGTCCTAAGGCCAACAAAAACGAATTTAGGAAAAAGGCAAAACAGTTGGGGGTGACCCTGCAGAGAGGGCCAGGTCTATCAAATGCTTTCCAGTAAAGCCTTATGAAACCGTCATGAATAACACTTTTAAATAAAGCATTTTCAAACATGAACCATGTGTCTGTGTCTTTTTTTTTAACCATCTTTAGGCCACAACCTGCAGCCATAAACTTCCCAGCTATAGAGCACATGCTCTAGCCTGGGGGAGTACTTGGAAACCTAAGCCAAGCTCAGAGCGGTATTCCTTCAGTCGACCCTCCAGACTTAGGGTCCGCACTTTGTTGAAAAATCTTTTAGGTCTCTTTGGGGAGCTGTGAGCATCTGCAGCTCGCCTGCACTCTCTTTTCCATGTTGGTAGTGGCCCCAGTGTCCTGTGGCCACCAAAAGAAGCAGAAACTGTTTCGACAATATCAGGCCCCTCAGGGCATTATGGAGCGCTCCTTTCTGGGAGCTTGAATAAGTGATGAGCGGCTATGGCCGTTTGTTTCTTCTGTGCCGCACTACCTTGCACCATGCATTATTTCCCTTTTGTTTGTCTTTATTTATCTCTGGTTACCTGGCCCCATATTGGATACAGCTCAAGGATCCCACCCCTGGCTGCCCCGCTGGCTCCTGCGTGCTACCGCCTAAGCCAGCAGCTGTTTCTTCCTCTGCCCACTCCACTCATTGCTGGTGGATACCCCCTTCCCCCAGATATGGGGAGTGGGGAAGGCCAACTAAAGCTGAGGGAGTGCGGCAGCACTCCCACGCCTTTTGGACTGCTTCTGGGTGGGGCCCGACAGTGCCCTCCATGCCCAGTAGTCATTGAGGCCTTGAGCTGGGATTCTTGGCCCCTCCCTTGACTTTACGGGAGCACCACAGTGCTCATGTCTTCCTCTTACTGGTGGGGGACCCAGAGTTGGAGGTCCCGGGTCCCATAGATAACATCAGGCCCAGGGATTGGGATCCCCGGGCCCTTTCAGCACTGGGGAGGGGGGGCCCCACACATGCCCTCTCCCAGGATTTGCCAAATTAAAATCTCCCTGCGGCAACCCCCAGACCCTGGTCCACCCGAGGTGCGTTTAGCAGCCGGGCATCGGTGCTCCACACGCTCTATGATTGCGCTGAGGGGTGGGGGGGTCAAAGTTCAAATCCTTTGCCTTCTGATATCTCGGGCCACTTAGGGCTATTTTACATGCTTTTGGGCTCATTTTGCTCCTGGTGGTGAGCCCTAGCCACCTGGAGCACTTTCCTCAGGCCTCCGGGACTCCGAGGAGGCAAACGTTGCAGGAAGCTGGTTGCATTTGCTCCCTGCACCTTTCTCTTCTGATGCAGAAGTCAAGTTCTTCTCCAAACCAGTCGTTAGGGGGTGTAAGCGGATAAGCTTCCATGGTCCAGGGAAGAGCCCCATTGTTCCGGGGGTCAACTGTAGTCAGAGTCCTCAGTCCAGATGGCTATTAGGGTCTTCCTCCTTCCAGCTGTCCATGGCTGCCTCCTCCAGTCCCAGTGTCCAGCAGAAAAACACAACCAAGAAAGAGCTCTCACCCATTGTGCAAGACTTTTTAAGAGGGGGCGGAAGGTTCCAGAAGTGAGGCACCTCTGGCCTATTCTGGGGAGCCACATCATCTTTCCGCCCCTGTCCCAACCCTCCTGCACCTCATGCTGGGACAGTTCAAAATGGCATCACTCAGGAGTCTCTAGTCACACTTCCTCTGGGGCCTTAGCTCCGCCCCTTACTGACATCACTGCCAGGGCCTTTGCCACCAAATATTCAAAGAGGATCCCTTTCCTGTCTGGGCTCCCTCCTTTGTTCAGTGGGCTTGGACTGGCCCATCCCTTTTACAGTATGGCAGCTAATTGATTGATGCAGATCCTTCATTCTCACCCCTTTCCTCCCCAGGAGCTGAGTGAAGCACTGTTAATTGCTCCCTTTGTGCGGGGATGCCTTTGATTCAGCTGTTTGTGAGAAATGTAATTAACTTTGCACAGCTGGGTGACAAACGACTTGAGCTCTAACCCTGAGCTGAGCCAAAAAAGATGACAAACCTGGTTGACCCATATGTTGTACAGAACTTGGAGATTTGAGGTTGGCTTATAGGTTCCACCCATTTTGATACGCCATTGGTCTCTGTAGGCCAAAGGAAAGCGAAACTGCACTCTAATGCGGTCTTTTCCATAGGTATATAATGGAGTGTCACTGCAGACAAGACAGTAAAGCATACTGACTTTCCCTACGAGTGTACACTAACATTATGTTGTTTACTCCAGGTCAAATGCTGCACAGTCCCCTCTGCACCAGGCTACCTGTGTGCAGTTACAGGACTGCACACAACATGAGTCTCACACGCACAGTCCTCATACGTGGGCACAGTCGTTCATGTTTAACCAGCCAAGTGCCGCTTACCCTAGGTGCGTCGCCGTTGCCTTATCTTAAAAGGCGGACACTGGCAGTAAGCACGCTCAGTCCACTTGCCATATGTTTACCATGGGTGAGTCACCAGTTGTGAGGCTAACCCACAGTAAAAAAAAATGGTCAAAAATCAGGTGATCATAAAGCAAAAGATCTGGGTGAATTAGATGGGCAGAGCCCATCGCCTGGCATTGAGTATATCTGGCATTGAGTATATTCTTTGAAGCGGAAATGCTTTTTCTCATTAGCAGGAGGATAAAATGTCCTTTTGTTCCTTGGAACACAGAATGTAGCTTGAATGGTTTAGCTTGACTGGTTTTGGTAGGTGAGCTTTCTTGCAAGAGGGTGGTCCCTGCTCTGCACGTCCCTGCCAAAAAAAGAAAAAAGTATAACTGACAGTCTAACACAGTCAAATGAACATGGCATCAAAACATGACACATTACAGTATGGGTAATTGTCATGAATGTATTGTATTGTAATTTAGTTTATCTCTAGTACTTTCCTACCTGTTGTTGAGGCAATGAACCTATTGAATGGTCTTAGGGATAACATACTCCTTCATGATTGCCTGGTTGGTTTAAGGTAGGGTTCTCCAATGTCGGTCCTAGAGGGAGGGATCCATGGCAGACTTTTAAGATAATTACATTTATCTAAATGTGGATATGCTAAAAATATGGCATGGATCCGGCCCTTCAGGACCGACATTGGAGAACCCTGGTTTAAGGTGTTGGTCAAAGTGGCATTTATATTGCAGCATCATGAGAGGACTCAATTACCTTACAGTGCAGTATGGTTTAGTAACATAATTGTAAGCTTACATGATATAACAGTATATCGCATAATCAATCCTCATAAATGACCACTTGGTTCTGTTAATTTAAAAGCATTTAAAAAATGATTAAATGCATTATAAATTCAGTGCAAGACATCTGAAGATTTATGGTATTTATCCAAATATATGAACAGGTGTAAGAACAGCAAGGAACCTGATTACCTTGGTAAAAAAAAATTAGTTTTAAGTGTAGTTATATACTATAATAACTACAAATGAAACAAACAATGTTGAATGTTATTCACTTATTAATTTAGACTTTTAGTTGGAGAGGCTAGGGAATGCAGGTAGGCTATGACATTTTGGGTGTAGCTTAACATCACAGCTGTCTGCTTGACCAATTGTTACCAATTCTTTAAAATAGACAGTGAGTGAACTTAGGCTACGCCCTAAGGAGTCTTACTTTCTCTTCTCATGCTGTTTCTCTTCTCAGGCTATTTGTGGTGTCATTCTGCCCCCTATAGAGCACTTGCATTACAGTTTATGAGGTACTATTCTGTATCTCAAAAGTGCAATGGCCTTCACGATTTTCGATTTTGTCTCATAGAGGAATTGCATATTGAAAACAATATTTTTTGTTTTGTGTTTCACTACAGCAGTCTTTTTTAATAACTTAGTCACACTCTAAATGCAGGCCAGTCCTGTTGGCCTTTCCAATGCATGTTTCATTCTGGCTAGTAGATTGAATTAGGTTCTTCGGTCCAGGTGACTGGTTAAGACCGGTGCTTCCATGCACTGTAAGGTATGAATAATAAAAAGTAAACATAACAACCGTAATGCATTCTTTCCAACTGGATTCATGAGCTGCTTACTGTGGTGTTGTTCCTATAAACCTATATAGGATCTGCGCGTTTAGACAACATACACTGCAGAATTGGTGTCCAGACTGATTCCAGACACCCCCACCGGGTATGTTAGCCTGTATACCAGCTAGCTCACAGTGCCACTATAAACCCTCTTACCAAGGAGAGAATAGTTCTTGGCAACTATCGAACATGACAACCCTTATCCCTCAGAATCCTGGAAACAGTACAGTACTTTTCGCTCAGTCGCTCATGCTTACTTTGTCTCAGAGAAATACACAGAATAAACGGTAATAATGCGTACTCCTACGATGCAACCCTATCTAGATGTACCTACGTGTACCTAACATGTATGTAGGTGTGAAGCCAAGAATCCCCCTATGATAAAGCCAACCCCATTACCTGAATTGAGAGACTGTGGGACCCCATCTTGGTCTCGAGATGGACACCCCGCGATGGATGTCAGACCACTGCGAGCTGGAGTGTCTGCGTGCAGGAACCTCAGCGTCTTGCGTCAGTGTGTCAGCATGGAAGTACTTTTCTCCTCTCTCTGCCTCAGCAAAGATATGGTGTTTATCTACCCAAAGTGGTACCCTCAGGGGATCTACCTTGCTGTGTCATGTCGGACTAGGATGACAGAAGGAATGACCCTTATACATAGTTATTATGCAGGAGATGGTAGTCCTGCTGAGATTCCAAGAATCTTCATTCATAATGAATGAGGCTAGTTTTCGGAGAAACCCCCACGTCATTTACGCATTACCTTAACTAGGTAAAAGGCCAGTATCAAGAACCGTTATGTAGTGTAATGGCAGGGGAAATATAGGTGAAAGGTTTGGTTACTACCTGAGCCTATATCGGGGTACCTGTATGAAACATAACATTACCCTCAAAAGACTCCTCTGGATTGATAGTCACACTTTACAAAACCCCACACAGAAATAAAGTTTTTCCTCTATTTTCTTGACATTGTTCTGGTTTTCCTAATTGTGATTGTGGATTGTGTTTTCATTCTGTTGATTTTATCTCCTACTGTATTAGGAATTGGTGCGGTGTGACATTTCATTGCACCGACTGACACCTCTCTGCTAGTCACACTCCATACTGACTTGTTGCATTTTATTGCTGTCTCAGTCAAGCAGGAGATCAACTTCCAGGACAAAGAATCCCAGTTCTACCGCTTCATGGGAGTGGAGCTTCCTCAGAATGCTGTGGTCAGTGAGAGGGATTTGGAGGAGGAGCTGCAGGAGTGCCTAGCATTTCTGGCGTTGTTGGGACCAGATGCACTCCTCACCATGATACTGCGCAAAACGTGAGTTTAGATTTTGCCCTTTTTTAATGTGACTCTGGTTGCTGATTTGTAGGTTTGGCATTTTCCAAGGCCTGTTGATTTTAGTCTATATTCTATATATATTATACTGAGTTATTTTAGTCAACCCTCTTTGCTCACTGCTCTGTTGTTGTCTAATTCACAGTTTGGGCTCCATTAAGATGTCGGTCGGAGTCGCCTCCGACCGACACCTTCGCAGTCTCGGGACCTACCGACCTCAGGTCAGCTTTCCAGGCACCGCAATTGCAATGCAACCACACATGGTGTGGTCGCATACTCCCATTTCTCTATTGGAGCTTGTGCTGTGGCCGTAAACCACCCCAAATTTGCACTTAGCTATCAGCTCACGCAGCCAAGCTACAAAATCATCAATTGACTCACTGGGCTTTTGAGGCTGTGTATAAAACTGTGGCAGTGCATTACTGTATTTATAGTTTTAGCGAAAGGATTGTGTAATCTTAGTTTGGCTTCTTTGAACACATCCTCTATCACTTAACCATTTTCCTCAAACACTTCAGGTAAGTACTTAAATACATATCGACCTTCTGTGCCCAAACATCCCATCAGAATTACCTTTTTTCTGAACTGGTGAAAAATGTGTACCTCCTAAAGCTAATATAACATTTTCAAAAATCTCAGTCCAGTCCTCCCATTCAATAGGTGGATCCCCCTGCTGCATCAGAAAGGTCGGAGGTACTGTAATTGATTGGCTAATATTCATGGCAACACTTGAATACAGGCACTGTACCCTGAAACACTGACGATACAAATAGCGTGCAAATCGCTGTAAATGTTGATCTGCACTTTTGTCAAATAGTGTGCAAATCACAGTACAGAAAATGTCCACTTCACAACAGAATCTTTTCCAAGATGGCTGACATTTTTCTTTCCTTTTATAAGCTTCTCAGTCCAATTTCTATGTGAATCCTCTTCCTAGAGTCTTGAAGGATCAATTGAACTGATTGGCTGATAATAAGAGCACAAGACAGCACTTCAGGTAATCAACAAGATGCTGCTATAACTTAATTAAGGGAGAATGGCCAATAGGTATGTAATTGTCTAAGGACAGAGAAAACTTGTGTGAGACAACCTGCAGAAATAGCTCTGTAGTGTTTCTCTGACTGAAATTTGATTCAAGACGTCTCGGTCATGTCAGTAATTAACTCAGGTGGTAGCCCCCTTGGGACGCTAAAACAACAAGCTGCACAGCTGAAAGGCTGCTTAGAATTCCACTGTGAGAAGCTGTGTCAAATAAACCTCTCACCCTTTTTAGAAAAACATTTAATCCTAATGTTACATATGAATAAACAGTTTGCCTGTACTGATCCCAGGCACACAATGAAAGTGTCTCAGACTCTCCTTCTCACGGCATGTGCTTGTAATGTTGTGGGGCCCTAGGCCCCCATGCATATGCCATGACCACACAACACTGTGGGTTAGGGTGTAGAACTGGCCCAGGGCACGTGCACCCGGCCCCTTTTATTAACAGGGTCACATGTCCTGTGACGCCTGTGCTGGATGGGTGTGGGGTGGGGTGTAAGCCAGCCCTCGGGGAGTGGCTGGTGACAGAACAACTAGAACAGTGACCAGCAGGTCACTACATCCCTCCCAAACTTTATTCAAACTGGAATAACAAAGTCCAACCTGTGGGAGAGAATAAAACAATAAATAGGGACTTCCACTGAGTCTGTTTAGCTGCTGGCAGAAACAAGACGATAGTACAACTGCAGCTAGGATCACCAGTTCTGCTTGGCACAGTTCAGTGTTGCCCTGCGGGTCCGGTACTCCTTAGACTCCAGATATGGAAGTAGACACCAAAGTCCCTCTTTCTGTACTGTTCTCTGTGACGGTGCAGGTGGAGTGATGGTGAGTGATGGTGAATCACTCATCAGTTCGAGTTGTGGTTTCCACACAAGTGCTGCAATGCTTCTCTACAGAATAGTGGTGTAGTTGCAAAACATCATTCTCACCAGGATGCCCCTCTCGCAGGTGTTCTCCTCTCATGGGATGTCCCAGAGACCCTCTTCACCAGGCTTCGACAGGACCGGGTGTACTTCGCCGTGTCACTCCAACGCCACCCTCTAGGTGTGTGGAGGAAGTGCTACGAGTCCCACCTTCAAGTCCCTAGCTCCACCTGAAGGGTAGTTGTTTTCTCCTGCCACTTAACACATGATCTTCGTCTTCCTGGGACCTGCGGAAGAGCAGCTGTAGACTCATCTCTCGTGGCAGGACCCCCCTCTCACTGGCGTCCCTGAGGCCTTTGCCCCTGGGTCGCCACGGTCTGGTGTGGAGTGGTCGGATCCTCTTCTTCAGGACATCCAAGCAGTCTCACTGTCCAATCTCCCGTGCGACCCCAAAGGTATATGTCAAAAATAGTCCAGCCAGCTCGCCTCTGCAATCACCAGGTTTGCTCGGCGTTCTGAAGTCTCATGGATAGCTATTTCTCCAAGTGCCACCGATGTTCTCCAGGTACTGTGCTCCATGCCAGATGTTCTTGCACTCGGTCACCTTTGCCTTCTGGTGTGCGAGTTGTTAGATCACACACTCCTCTCTTCTTCTTGGAATTTCTTTGCGGTGGCGTCATGCCACACAATTTCCTCCTTCTTGTTCTTTCGCTTCACCACATGGTCTAGTCCCATCAGGTCTTGCACTTCTTCTCTGACCAGGCCTCAACATGTGATGTGCACTTCACACGGGGCTCCCTGGTCCTGTCCTACCCCTAGGACAATGCATTCTCTTCTCTCGGTGACCAGACCTGTCGTCCCAACCTTCTTCCATTCATTCCTTCTGACTTCAGGTCAATCTTGTCAGACCCATCCTCGGTACTCTTCACGGACCTCTCCTTGGTCCTCTTGTCAGACCTCTCCTCAGTCCTCTTCTCCGACCTCTTCTCAGGTCACCGCTTCTCCGACCTCTTCTCCGGTCGCCGCTTCTCCGACCTCTTCTCCGGTCGCCGCTTCTCTGACCTCTTCTCAGGTCACCGCTTCGCCGACCTCTTCTCCGGTTGCCGCTTCTCCGACCTCTTCTCAGGTCGGCGCTTCTCTGACCTCTCCTCAGGTCACCGCTTCTCTGACCTCTCCTCAGGTCACTGCTTTTCTGACCTCTCCTCAGGTCACCGCTTCTCTGACCTCTCCTCAGGTCACCACTTCTCTGACCTCTTCTCAGGTCACCGCTTCTCTTGCAGGTCATCTCCGCCGACCTCTTGCAGGTCATCTCCGCTGACCTCTTGCAGGTCATCTCCGCCGACCTCGGGCAGGTCGTCTCCTCAGACCTCTGGCAGGTCATCCTCTTTTGAGGTCGCGCTCAAGGCGCCTCAATATCACACCGAAGTGGCTCTCTCCTAGCAGCCTCCACTCGGGCCGGCTTCACAGGATGAGTCACGCCGTGTGACCGCCTGGGCCCTCTTCCTTGCAGGGCGCTCACTCTCAGGCTCTAGCCCATACTGTCCGTGTCTGGGGTACATCTTCGGCGCAACTTCTCTCCTTGCACTCTTTCCTCATCTGATGGTACTTCTGTGCCGTGCGGCTTGCGCACTTACTTATTCCACTTGCGGTGGGGTCCTTTCGCCACTGGGCGCGCATGACGTGCACTTTCCTCCGTCCTTCAGGGACTTGCTGCCTTCTATCCTGGTGGCAAAATTTCCAGGGTCCTTGCTGCTGCAGTGACCACCTATGGCCACTCTCCTTCTCCATCTCTCCTTCTCAGGCCCTTGCAGCCTTTCCGCTTAAGGTTCTTTCAGTGCTCACTTGCTGACTGAGGCAGTAGTCCTTTCATCACCCTTCACACAACAGTATTGGGGGGGGGGGAGTCTGCCACTTCTCTTCATGCAGATACACTTTTTCCTTCAACCACCTTGAGCAGCAGCAGCTTTTCCTGTGCTGCTGTGCGTTTCCCTTTTCACTGTGCCCTAGGGATTTTTATTTGAAGAGGTTGAAAACACTGCAATTAGGGCTGCCCATTCATATCCTGCTGGCACACCGTCCCCTTCTTTCACATTCATCTTAAATTGCCTTTTTTGCAGTCTTCTATTTATTGCACCAGTGTTTATCTACTCTTCTTTCCTTTTTTTTCACAAAGGCACGGATTTAGCTGCCTTTCTCCTTGCGCTGATCGTAGGCCACAGCAGTTAGTTATCCCTATACTGCAGGCCTGTTTATTGCCTTTATTCAATTCGCGGTATGGCAAAATGTCCACTAGGTGGGGCTGCGGGCTTATTATTGCTGTCTGCGGCCGTTTTCTCTCTCCCTGAAACCTCGATGGGTTCCCTGGTGCTGCACATCCTTCTGCCCACGCGGGCGTCGCTGGGGCAGGGGACGGGAATGCTCCATCGGCGGTTGCTGCACAGCCTTGTCTCCCTCTCGCCTGCTGTCACCATCACCGGTCGAGTGCCGGTTCACTCTGCCTCAGACCTCCCACAGGGTGGCGGCCATACCTCCTTTGCCTGGGAAGATTTTTTTTTTTACAAAAAAATTCAGTCCATGCGCGCGGGCACACCAGGCCTCGGAGTTGGGGAGGGTAGTGCTCTTACCTCCTGGCCTTGCATACGCTGTAGTGCTGTGCGGCCGACAGTGGCTGTTCGCAGAGGGAGTGCTGCGGGGCGGTGGGGCGGGGCGGGGGAGGGGCTGGTGGGGGGTAGTGGAGTCGGACATACGACGGGCAGGAGTAAAGTAAGTAAATAAATAAATAAAACTATTTACCTTGCGCTCGCTGCATCGCCGAGTTGGCGAAAGGTAAATAGTTTATTTATTTATTTTCTTACTTTACTCCTGCCCGTCGTATGTCCGACACACTACCCCCCACTCAGCCCCTCCCCTGCCCCACAGCACTCCTCTGCGAGCCGCCACTGGCGGCCGAGCAGCGCCAGACACGCGAAGGGGCGCTTCTCGCAAACCTACACCACTTCCTTCAGCATGCGCGGCAGTGATGCCGTTCTCCTCACCCATGTGCATCTTCACCTCCTCTCTACTGGCAGCGGGTCTCTCCGCTGTCCACAACCACCTCACACCACTCCACCCTTCCATCATTGGATGGCAGATGCGGGGCACATTGCATGGGCGTAGGGAGGTCTCTCCCACTCTTCTTTCCACGGGGGCACCCCCTTGCTGCTCTTCCCTTAACCCGCGGGCTCACCTTACGCCTGCTGGGTTTTGCAGGCAGATCACATGCGGGGTGGTCTCCCCTTCCGCTCCATTGTCTCTTTCACCGGAGCACCGGCACAGCTCCACAGCATTTCCTGCACCTCGTGGGCACACCACACGCCCTGCGGGACATCTGGCACTCCGCCAGTTTGCGGATGAGGTTGCGACAGGCAGCCCCCACTGCCAACTTTCCCCTCCGTGTTTCTGGGGTTACTCTCGGTGCGCCGCATGCATCAGTTTTAGCCAGGGGTGCCCACGACACGGGCAATGCTTTCTCCCCTTAAACCACCAAGGCGGCTGTCCCACGTTGGGCAGGTCCCGCTCGTCTCCAATGTAATGTTGTGGGGCCCTAGGCCCCATGCATATGCAATGACCACACAGACACGGTTGGTTAGGGTGTAGAACTGTCCCAGGGCACGTGCGCCCGCCCCCTTTTATTGACAGGGTCACATGTCCTGTGACGCCTGTGCTGGATGGGTGTGGGGTGTAAGCCAGCCCTCGGGGAGTGGCTGGTGACAGAACAACTAGAACAGTGACCAGCAGGTCACTACAGTGCTCTCCTGACAAAACGCTCTCCTCACACACCTCACACGCCATTTGATGCACTCCTGCTGCCGATGAAGGAATGCAGGCACAGGAATACTGCTCTCACTGCAGCGTCGGATCAAAATAGGCGCTCGCTCCTGCTTTCGATGATGGAAGCCACGCACTAAAACACAGGTTTTACCAGCAGCAGAGGTGTGGAAACGGCACTCTCCTCAAGAAGTGTTCTCCTCATGCACTTAAACGCATAGACGCTGTCACTCCCGTGACTCCTGCTGCCAGCACCAAAGGCCAGCACTCTGCGCACGCGCTTGAAGGCAGGAATGCAAAGTAATCTCTTCAGCAGGAATCGTTCACGGCTCCAGTCATCGACACCAAAGTGACACAGATTGTTCTGCTGGAATGTCTCACACCTTTACACAGTGTCTGGTGTCCATCTTACGCTTGTCGCCAGAAAAAGTGTTATAAAAGGACAATCATTTTTATTTATTTAAAAAGTTTTCTATAGCGCGAACATGACCACCGGGGGTATCAGAGCGCTTTACAGTATATAAGTCAGGGAAGGATACAAGGGATAAAAAACAGAGCAACCCAACACAGTAAAAACAATTTTAACAGTCTCATATAGCACTGAACCTTAGGGAGCATTGGAAGCAAAGAGTCCAGACAAAAGTTCGTTCATCAATAGCGTTTATACTTCCTTGAGAAAGGAAGTATAGGTATAGGGTCTAAGTTGCGAACATGGTCACAGGGGGTATCAGAGCACTTTACCGTATATCAGTTGCAAGCGGAATTAGGTGGAGGAAGTAGAGGACCGACAGAACAACAAGACAGTCTTCATATATTACGACCGGCAAGGATGCCATCTAGCAACTTGGAAGTCCCAGTACAGTGGTAAAAGTTTCTTCAGCAGTAGCAATTAACTTCCTTTTTGAAAAGGGCAGAGGAGAGAATCACCCTGACTTCAGAGGGTAAGGCGTTCCATATCCTCGTGGGGATACCCGAGAAGGCTCGACTTTAAGTTTTTTGTTGTTGTTAAATTTTTGTGGTTTGAGTAGTAATGTGCTGGCACTTCTCGAGGATCTTGATCCAGAAGAGAGCTCCAACTTTTGAGCGAGGTACATTGGGGTATTGAAATTAATGGCTTTATATGTCATACATACGATTTTTAATTGTATCCTTGCTTCGTAAGGGAGCCAATTTAGGGATATCAGCTCTGGCGTGATGTGATTGTGTCTTTTCGAGCCCGTTATGAGCCTTGCAGCAGAATTGAGGCTGGCCCTGAGAGGGGCCGTCTTCACTCTAGGAAGGCCACAAAGGGTTGCGCTTCCATAATCAAGCTTAGAGATCACTAGGGCTTGCACTGCAACCTTTAAGTCATGTGAAGGGAGGAAAGGTTTTATTTTCCTTAAGAGGCTGAGTTGGACATTTGCTCCTTTGGTGAGTGTACTAATATGCTTCTGCATGTTCAGACTCTTGTCTAGCATTATTCCCAATGAGCTTGTGGAATCAATGATGTGTGGCGTGCAGTTAAGAGCGGTTAGTTGACTCATCCATTCTTCGATGACTGGAGACTGCTTGGGTGGTGCAATTAGGAGGAATTCAGTTTTAAGAGCTTTGAGCTTTAGGTGGTTCCGTGTCAACCAGCTTTGTGTTTTCAGTAGGACTGAGTTGAGGGACCTGATGTCATCAGGGGAGGCAACTTTCATGTACAGTTGGGTATCATCTGTGTACATGTGATAGTGAATGCTGGATGATTTCAGTATTTCTGTTAAAGGCTCCATGAACAGGTTGAAGAGAGTGGGTGAGAGCGCGGATCCCTGTGGAACCCCCAGAGTGACCAGTGAGGGATGAGACAGGGACTGGTTCACCTTGAAGCTTTGGGTTCTATTGTGGAGGAATGAGGAGAACCAGTTTAGTACAGGCCCAGAGAGCCCCATCCTGTGTTCCAAGAGGTCCATTAGGTTGCCGTGTTTAACAGTATCAAAAGCTGATGACAGGTCAAGGAGGATCAATACACAAGATTCGTTTTGATCTGGCAATCTTAGAGTATCGTCTACAATGTGAGTGAGAGCGGATTCTGTGCTATGACTCTGGCGGAAACCGGATTGAAATTGGTCCAGGAGTCTGAATTGCTCAATGTGGTCACAAAGCTGGATGTGCACGCATTTCTCCAGGAGCTTTGCCAAAGTGGGGATGTTAGAAATTGGGCGGAAGTTGTGTAGGTCAGAGGGATCTGCAGATGGGTTCTTTAGAATAGGGGTAACCTGCCCAGATTTTAGGCAGTCCAGAATAGCACCTTGCAGAAGTGAAGCATTGACAATCTTCGTCCAGAGTGGGAGTAAGGAGGCTCTGATCTCGGAGAAGAAGTTCGATGGCAAGGGGTCGTTGAAGTGGTCAGATGGTTTCAGAGTAGCTAGAGTTTTGCGTATAGTACTTTCATCCAAAGTTTTGAAAATTCTCCAAGATGCATTATTTTTGGGGGGGCAGAGCTGACCGGGCAGAACGTCATCCGACCAAGTAGGAAGGAGGGTGTTGGGAGGTGCGATCGAAAGATGCTCCAAGGCTGAACGTAGTTCAACTTCGATCTTAGTAGTCTTATCAGAGAAGAAGTCAGCAAATTCTTTGCAGTTAGGCTGCGGACCTAGCCCCAATGAGGAAAGGTTAGGTTGACTGTTTGATTGAAGCTTGATGAGCTCGAAAAGCTTTTTTGGACGGTTTTTTGCATGCTCTAATTGGTTTCTGAAGAAGGTGGCTTTAGAGCGTCTGATGCGTTTGTTATAGATATTTCGTACCTATCTCAGTTGATTGAGATGTTCACGGGAGGGAGAAGATCATCACAGTCTTTCCCCTAGTCTCAGATTCCGTCTTTCAGTATTTTGACTATCGTTATACCAAGGTTTGGAGACTTTGGAGGACAGTCTTTTCAGCTGCAGAGGCGCCAGCAAGTCTAGAACACTTGTCATGGAACTGTAATAGTGGTCCGTAAGGTCATGAACATTGGACATGTCCACTGGAGGGGCAGGGTGTTATCACAGAGAGTAGTCAGATCATGCAAGTTGATGTTTCGTAGTGCTTTTAATATTCTTCCAGAGGTTTAATGCAGAATACAAACTGTGTCACAAAATGCCGTTCGTCAACTGCCTGAATTCCATATTGTCACCACCTCGAGCCCCAGGCTGTGCCTGTGACATACTCAAGGTTCCATCATTCCACAAGCATAAGCCCACATTAAGCCCTCTCTACAACAGAGCGCTCACCTGACTTGCTTCTGCGGATGCGGGGGACATGAGCGAGGGCAAGTGAGGCTGAGCGTAACTGTCTGGTTTAACAGTAGAGTTGAAGTTGGTCATTGAGGTACACAGGTCTGGTGCAGTGGCGAGCTTTGTAGGCATGGACGAGCAGCGTCAGTTGGCATCATTTTTGGATGTGTAGCCTGTGTAGTTCGAGAGGTAGGGAGTGAAATGACGTCTAGAATGAGTTTGGCAGCAGAGTTTTGGATGGTCTGGAGTCTTAGAGTGAGCTAGTTGGAGATGCTGACATTGAGCACACTGCCGTAGTTAAGTATTGTGGTTATAAAAGACCTGAGTGAGTGTGTCTAGTGTATGTGGGGAGCCATTTCAACATTTTGCGAGCATTTTGAGATTTAGGAAGCAGGTTGAGGTCACTGCTTTACCTGTTTATTTCATTGTGAATGTCATCTAGGATGATACCGAGGTTTCTGGCGTGATCTATGGGGTTCGGTTTGGGCGTGGACCGCAGTTCAACTGGCCACCAGGAGGAGTCCTCTGGGGAACTACTGTTTCCAAAGATCTGGATCTCCGTTTTGTCTGTTTTGAGTTTTAAGCAGTTTTCCCTCATCCAGTTGACCATGTTGGTCATGCAGGAGGAGAAATTAGTCCTGTTGGTGTTCTTGTCAGTTAGGGAGAGAATGAGCTGTGTGTCATCTGCGTAGGAGACAATATTGATGTTGCGGGCTCTCATGATGTGGGTAAGGGGTGCCATGTACACGTTGAAAAGGGTTGGGCTAAGGGGGGATCCTTGGGGGACTCTGCAGATGAACTTCTTGGGTTCAGAGGTGTAAGTGGTGAGTTTGACATGTTGTGTTTTGTTGGCGAAGAAGGAGGCCATCCATCTCAGGGTGGGTCTTTGAATTCCTGAGTCATGAAGTCTAGCCATGAGGGTGCTGTGGAATACGGTGTTGAAGGCCGCTGAGAGGGTGACGATTTCCACTCTGTTCATGATGTCATATGTTGCTGCCAAGAGGACGGTTTCCGTGCTGTGGTTGCTTTGGAATCCTGACTGAGTGATGTCCAGGAGGTGGTGCTGTTCTAGGTGGGAGGAGAGCTCCCTCTAGTCGGACTCCCTCCCACCTGGTCATTACGTATACTGTTTCCAGTCCTGATCCGTTCTGCATTAACCTAATGAATTCATGGTGTTGTAGTCTTGTTTAGCTGCCAGTGGGCTAATTAGACTAACCTGAAATAAATGAGTTGTAGGTGGAAAGTTCAGAAGTGGAGGCAGTGTATGTAATGACCTGACATGAGGTGGCCACCCTAGCTCCCTCTCACAAATCAGACTATTGTATTTGTGAGAAGACCATTCTGGTATGAAGCTGTGGCAGGGCTAAGAAACCAGGCCCTTGGCCACAAGGCTCTCTATCGTGTTTCATGGACATCATTCAGAATTGGTTGTATGTCATAATGTCAATGTGCAAGATCACGATCTGCAACAAAATAGACTGTAGAATATAAACTACCACTATATCAGCAAGGTAATTATATTGATGTAAATCTTGATTTACTACATTTAACTTCATAACCTCTTAAGTTGAATATGGATCATGGGATTACGTTGATGTGGGGTTAAGAATTGTAAATCTATACTGACCTTAACGATTTAGTGGTAGCTGTTATTCTTCAGTTGATATTGTTGTATGTCTATATTATAAATGCAAAAACAACAATTGATGGACAGAATGCAGAACAATGTCATACATTCACCCCAGTACAAAGATCTGGGCCTAAATCCATCGTTTTTTTGCTCACCATGCCATTCCAGTTTGGACCCAGCCATATGCAAATCAGTCTTGACCCTGCACCCAATGGGAACAGTCCAGCCCGAACTGCCAAGCCAGGTCCTCCCTGGACTGGAAACAAGCATCCTAGGACCAGTTTCGGGCTTTCAGCCCTCATCAGCCAGGATAGCTTGACTCCAGTGGCATGGAGAGCACGGGACCCACGTCTGGGCAAACCCGTCCCACTCGGGGTGACAAATGCATAAACAACAATTGATGGACAGAATGCAGAACAATGTCATACATTCACCCCAGTACAAAGATCTGGGCCTAAATCCATCGTTTTTTTGCTCACCATGCCATTCCAGTTTGGACCCAGCCATATGCAAATCAGTCTTGACCCTGCACCCAATGGGAACAGTCCAGCCTGAACTGTCAAGCCAGGTCCTCCCTGGACTGGAAACAAGCATCCTAGGACCGGTTTCGGGCTTTCAGCCCTCATCAGCCAGGATAGCTTGACTCCAGTGGCATGGAGAGCACGGGACCCACGTCTGGGCATACCCGTCCCACTCGGGGTGACAAATGCAAAAACAACAGTTGATGGACAGAATGCAGAACAATGTCATACATTCACCCAGTACAAAGATCTGGGCCTAAATCCATCGTTTTTTTGCTCACCATGCCATTCCAGTTTGGACCCAGCCATATGCAAATCAGTCTTGACCCTGCACCCAATGGGAACAGTCCAGCCCGAACTGCCAAGCCATATTATAAAGTCCATATTGTGATCCAGCTCCTCCAAGATGGAAGCCATACCTTCAGTTAGCATGTCTCTGCCCTTCTAATGCATGCACAATTATGCATAGAACTGCCAAGCTGAGTTGGAGGAAGGTCTAAGTTGTGGCAGCCAAGATTTGTCACCCTAATGCCCACGGCCACCTTATTTAAGGAGGTTCGGGCTGGACAACTACAAAATAAGGCAACACCTTGGCATTGAGCCACAAGGAAATTAAAATGTAAAAAAAAAAAAAACAACTATCCACGTAACTCTGTTTGCAGGGTTTTAAGAACTTCAACGTAAAATGGTGATGCATATTAATAGTTAGAATGCCCGCATCCAGAATTGTATCACAGCTAAACCAAAAACTCTCCAAACACTATTAATGACTCATCTTTTAAGACAAACCTTCCAGAGATAACCCGAGGTGCAGGTCAGTACAACTAGCTCCTAAAGTGATGCGTTACACCTTTTGTTGAAAAATTGATACACTTCTAACATCCGGACTAAAGGAGTATTTAATATAGTATCGCAGACATAGTATCGACCTGCATTACTGCATTATAATCTGCATTATAATCTGAACCATGAAGTACAATATGTTCTTCTGGGCCCACTTTTATATATTTTTTCAACTGCCTCTTTGTTTATTCATCTGTGAAAGAACACCCTGAAGTGGCTACAAGGATGATTATCTAGAGGCATGCAGAGCAAATAAATGATAAAAATTGAGCTCATCCTTGAAAGGAGTACTTTCCCACCTTGCCGTTTGTGTTTTTGCCTTCATCCCCGTATTATCAGTGGTCAAATACAATTAGCTTTTTGATTTAGTCAGCGTTGCATGTAAGTAGTAACAAAAGCTGAGACTCCAAACCCACAAACACACACATCAGGCTGCTTACTATCTTCTCCTAGTCTACTACTCACACAACTACGTTTTCGTTTTTACAGCAGAAAAAAATGTCACCTTGTTTCCTTGTCTTGGCACTTTTGTCGTCTTTTATTCTTTTTGGGTTCTGATGTCATCAGTAGCAGTGATCAGGGCGGTCACGGTGCTGTGGTTGGTGCAGAAGCCGGTCTGGGAGGTGTCCAGCAGGATGTTGTTCTCCAAGTGATCAGTGAGTTGTCGGTTGAGGGCCTTCAGGAGGACTTTGGCTGGGAAGGGGAGCAGAGGGATGGGTCGGTTGTTTTGAAGTTTGCTGGGGTCAGCAGATGGTTTCATGACTTCTGTGTGTTTCCATTGATCGGGGAAAGTGGCCCAGGTGATTGATGCGTTGAGGATGGAGGTGAGTTTGCTGCTTATTTCCTTGTTCCCAAGGTTGAATAAGTGGTGAGGCCTGGGGTCTGTGAGTGCTCTAGAGTGGATGGAGTTCATGATGGCTGTGGTGCTGTGTGAAGTAAGTTGTTCCAATACGGTAAGCAGCGGGTTGCATGTGGCATCAGTCGGGGTGGGGAGGCTGTTGAGGAGGTCGGTGAGGTCAATGGGCTTAGTTTTGAAGTTGTTGTAGATAGTGTATTCTAGACATGGAAGTAGTCCGCCAGGGTGTTGCAGAGCTTTTGGGATGGGAGCATTGTGTTCTTGGTAGCTGATGGGCAGAAGAAATCTCTGATCATGGTGAAGAGTTCCTTGCTGTGTATGGAGGATGCTGCGATGGGGTCAGCCAGGGCTAATTTTTTCATGTCTTTTAGGTGTTGATGGTAATTGTTGAGGGCTGATTTGAAGGTGTCTCGGTCTGTGGGATCTTTGCTGGTACGCCTTCTTCTCTCTAGAGGTTTGCAGTTGCATTTCGCTATCCTGAGTTCTGGTGTGTACCAGTTGGCTTGTGTGTTGAACCTCCCGGTCTAGGAGGGCTTGATGGGGCAACTCAGTCGGTGCATTTGATGATCCACGTGGAGAGATTCTCGACATCCTGCTTAATGGTGTTTGCGGTGTCTGGACAGGTGGTATTGAGGGTGTACATCCATTGTATCTCTGTCACTTTGTTCCAGCTGGGGTGGGAGGAGCAGGGGTCCTGATGGTGGTGCATGGTGTTCCTGAGATGGTAAAGTGGACAATGTGGTGGTTGGTCCATGTGAGTTCTGTGGCATGGCTGTACTTGACCATTTCGCTGGCCGTGAAGATTGGGTAGAGTGTGTGTCCTGCGCTGTGTGTGAGCCTGATGTTGCTCAGGTGTTCCAGGAGGTTGGAGATGTTAGTGACTTCGAGGTCCCTGAAGTGGAAGTTGAGTGGAAGTTGAGGTCAGAAGGCGGGGCGAGGACCTAGGGGTCTGTATGCGAGGGTGCATCTCATGGTCATTCTGTCATCGGTTTGGAGTTGGAAGTTGAGGTGCTCCATGATTGGTGTAGTGTTGCGTTTGGTGCTGTTGCAATGGATGGTTTCTCTGTGGATGATGGTGATGACGCCTCTGTGTTTGTTGGTGCAGTCCCTGTGCAGCATCTTGTATTCATTGGGTGTTGCAGTGGCGATGTTGGGGGTGGTGGAGGGGTTGAGCCAGGTCTCTGTAATGAATAAAACATTGGGGGTGAGGGTGGTGATGGTGTTCCAGATTTCAATGGCATGCTTGTAGAGTTATCAGGTATTGAGCAGGAGGCAGTAGAGTGGTTCTGTGTTGGTCGTGGTCGGTGGGGTGGTCCTGGGTTCCATGAGGGCGGTCGTTGCTGAGTTGCAGTTGACATTTTCTGAGCCCGTTCTAATTGTTGATTTAGATTAACCAGGGGAGAAGGACGAGCTCTCTCAAACTCCTCGCTCTCTTTACTTGTTGTATTACAAAATGAGAATAAAACAAAATCAGTTACTCACTGTAGCTTGGGGTGATAAAAACCGTGCCTGTCTACTGCGTTGGTCAATCTAATCAGGAGATTTATATTTGAGAAAAGCTCCAGATGTACAAAGGCTCAAATGGGTCTGGAGAAAGGTCCCATGCAATCAGACTATCGTCTTGGGCCCTAAAAGTTCACACTGTCGTCCATAATATGATTAATGTAGCTCACTACTCTAGGGGCCTCTGTTACTCAATACAATGCAGCTTTTCTGTCCCTAGTCCATTGTCTGTAACTCGGTTAGTATAGCACACCATAATTTATCAGTGTTATTATCTATGATATCTACATAAAGAATAGTTCCATATAATAAACCAATATCTAAATAATGTACATAGCCAACTAGTATCTTAAAAGCTGGGCTAGATTGGATCCCCACTGAGTCACTACTGCAAGATAGGGACACCAGCCTATACAATCTCTATGATTCAAATTTTAAACCACATTACACAAAAACACAGGAACAAGTATACTTTAAAAAAATAAACTAATTGTGAAATATTTTAAGTCACATACAAATAAAATAAAAAGTTAAAATGTTTATTTTAATTTGAAGGTTGGAGCTTTTTAAAATGTGGTTTTATTTTTAAGAGACGAAGTGATATGCTAGACTTTATGATATCACTTCATGTTTTTGCTCCTAATACATGCTCTCTTTTCACTTGCGCATAGTCGTGCTTCTGTTGTGGTCCAAGTCATCCTTACTGGACTGTTTTTGTTGAACTTGTGCTCTTCTCACCAATGAAGCTAAAGAGACCAACTTAGTTTTTAGCCTCTAATTTCAAATTCCTTCACATTTATAGAGCAATTTAAAATTTTCAATGTCACATCTTGCCTTTTTATGTATATATACTTTATTCATTTGCTAATGTTATTTAATTGTTTAAGCCCTTGCGGACGTCAGGTAAAGAACTGCTTAAAGGCAGTGTGACTATTATGAAACACTTTTGATATGCGTATGCATCGATGTCATGTGCTACTGTAACTAATACCCCAGTCCAGTGGTTCTTAACCTATGATCTAAGAACCCCTGGGAAACCATGAGGCCTGCTCAGTTTTACAAAATTAAATAATATTAAAGTTGATAAATTAAAATGAATTAAGTATGCACAAATAAAGAAGCAAAACTAAAAATTTGAAATCTTTTTTAATATTTCATTGTGAATTAAACAAAAGATTTCAATATTTGAGATTTTTTTTGGTTTATTCCTGTTTTTATATTTTTGAGTAGTGTTTTAAGGTTCAAATCATAGACAGTGATTAGGCCATGGTACCCCGGCTACCAATTATCACTCAGTGGGGGGTCCCTGGATTTCAGTAATGTTTCAGTGGGGGTCCTCAGAAGTGAAAAGTTAAGAACTGCTGCACTAGTCCACTGAAAAAGAAGCCGCCTATGTGCCATGGTAGCCCTTGTAGAACCAGAGAATCACCATTGCCAATTACTTGTGTACACTTCTACTTTTGAGGTGTGAATCCTAATTCTACATGTGCATTTGAAACCAACTGATATTTGCCATTTGTACTCACTCCTTACTTAACCGCTGCAAATCTAAATGTTTTTGGTCAGTGGGAATGATTCAAAAGCCTCTACTGACGAAGGACAATTATTGTGAAACACGTGTCTAGAGATACACAGCACTGGCTACACCAACAAGGGTGAAAAATAAAGATTGTCACTGTAAGTAAGTCTTACCATGCTTTGCATTTATCATAATGTATCGGGGCAAACTGAGTACTGGGCTGTGAAGTAGTGTGAACCTTTCCTTCTTTGCTTGATTCAAAAGCCAACCTGCTTTCCCTCTTCTTTTCTCTAGTCCTAGTCAGCGCACGGAAGAAGAGCTGGAGGTGATCTTTGAAGAGCTCCTGCACATCAAGGCAGTGTCCCACCTCTCAAACTCGGTAAGTATTTTTACTAAGTGTCCTGTCAGATGGAAACAAACCTCAACAGTTAGGGAAAAGACAGATGGAAGACAACCTCCACTGTTAGGGATTAGGCAGGGGTCCTTAGGGCATCTGCTCTGAGAGAGAATTGACATGTTATCTAAGAAATAAGCCCTTGTGTAAGGATATTTGCTCTGAAGAAGTCCAGGTGGAGCCATTGGGAGGCAATGACCAATATGACATTACTTGCTCTGTGACTTCCCAATCAATGTGAGTGTGTGTGGTTGCAAGGAGAAAAGGGAGAGCCATGTGGAGTCAAAATCATAAGAGAAAGCCCCTGGAGGAAAGAGTGCATTGCTCATGACTCATAAAGCCTTAGTGTATAAGAGCACGCCACAAAAAATTAAATAAATAAACCCATTACATATTATGACACACATTAGACTCCTGCTCTGCAATAGAGGTGGCAAGAACTTGTCGATGAGAAAATCAATCTGTGGGTCGGAGATGATAATATCGAATGGCAGTATGGAAACATCTCCCCATAGACCAGAAAAGGGAAGGATCCTGATAACTACCACATAAAATCATTTTCCCACTCTCCACGTTCAGCCTTCTCCAGATTCAGATAGGAATCTGAATGAAAAATGTCAGATGTCTGAACATTACTCCATAGAAACGGCAGACCAAAGAGCCCTCCAAGGCACAGGTAGCTGAACGAGACCCTGGGGTGTGCTTCTTTTCTTTTGCTGATTGATTCACTGTAGATTAATGGTAACCCCTGTGTGTGTTTGTTACGGTGAGAGCAGCTCTCAGCGTGATGTCGCTGCTTCTGGTTTCAAAGTGTGCTCCTTGCTTCACATTTAAATTACAAATGCAGTCGACATTATGGATTTAAGGAATTTAGATATTGTGTTGATGCTAACAAGCTGCTTTTGTTTTCTATTCCAGGTGAAGAGAGAGCTGGCTTCGGTACTTGTCTTTGAATCCCATGCCAAGGCAGGAACAGTGTGTAAGTATCCCATCATTCGAGTATACTTTACAATACTCATCAAATGATACAAGCTACCAGCTGAACATGGGACTGGTCTGTGGCATAACTCAAACTTTGGGAGCCCCTTGCCAATTTGATGATCAACCCCAAAACTTAATTTAGGAAGCCTGTCTCACAGACATATGATGCAGACTAAGCAGGGAGGCACCGAGGTGAAGTGGGGTTCACCATGCATTTTAAGAATTTCAAGGTCCCAATACTAATAACTTATAAGGTGCCTTAGATGATTGACAAATAACTAAAAAAGTAAATGGAGAATAAAGATTGGAAGCTTATAGGAGTTTGTCGGCAATGCTTTCTAGGCTGTCATGGCTTTAGCTTTCCTTTAGTCTTCCAAAACAAACAGAAAACCACAGTGGCTTAAGAAGCTAATTTGCTTTAAATATGTTCATATACAGAAAACATTGTAAATGTAGAAAGTAGATGACAAAATCCCTCAAAACCTCTTACCCCTCTTTGAGGATAAAGGTTTTGTTACAAGGACATCCGCGTTATTTATGTGCTAGTTTGGAGTCCGTGTACACCAGGGTATCTCCTGTAGGTCCAGTAGAGGGCAAAGATCATTCTTTATTTTAGAGATATAAGGTCGTTTGGGCTGTAGTTGTCCAAATGCACTTAGAGATTAATCAGATGGAGTGAAGGAAATCGGGGTGAACCTAGGCCTGCCATCATTTTTTTGCATGTCGGATTTGATTGCAATACAGCCCACAAACGTACAAGTTAGTGGTAGTGTCCAAACTTACAAGGCTAACCTAACCATATTCTGCCCAATTTCCACCCCTTGCGTGGGTTTTAATTTTGTGGAATTATCTGCACTCATGTCAGAGCAACCTGCAGTAGTAAAACAATTTGTGCCTGCCACAAATTCTTTTGTGAATTTCTGACAGGCATAATTGGAGGTATGTTTGGCCATAAATGTATGCTCAAGTCAGAAAATGCATCTGTAAATTGGGCCCCATAGTATATATGTGGCTATGCAGAGTGTAATATGCTACTTATTACCAATGTTGAGGAATGGGAGGGGAAAAGTCTCATGACCGGCGAAGCCTGAAGTAGGTCATGATAATGCCCCTCCTCTCCTACAGCAATGGTAATAAATAACATATTAACCTCTGCATATGTTTTATGACATGCTGCTCTGTCATGTGTGCTAGTTACAAACAAAGGCATTAAACCAAACCAGGATACAAGGAGTTAAATCCACACACTGCGATAACATCATGCTGATTACATCCTGGGTAAGAAAAAGTTGCGGCATTCTTGCAAGCCACACCTCCCTGGACTCCCCTGGAGGTCTAGTTTTCAGAAATGTCTGGGATCCATAGGCTTCCCTAGATGGCTGCCAAACCCGGTACCTAAAATGCAGGTGCCCCCTTGCAAAACCAGGTTGTTTTGTGATAGATAGGGGGCATTTGCGTTTTTGGTCCCGGGCTCAGCAGCTATCTAGGGAAACCTACCAAACCCACATATTTCTGAAAACTAGACACGCGGGAGAGTCCAGGGAGGTGTAACTTGCGTGGATCCCCCATTGTTTTCCTACACAGAATCCCCTGCAAACCTCAAATTTAGCTGTAAAAATCAAATGTTTCTCACATTTCTGTGTGGGAAAGTTGTGGGATCTCCGGGCTGACACAAATTTCCTGCCACCCAGGATTACCCCAGGCCTTCCAATAAAATTGGTGCCTCGCTGGTGTGGATGAGCCAAGTACCCGTGGAAGGGAAGGACCCAAAACGTATTGTGGAGACATCAAAATTATCAATCACAAAACAACCTGGTTATGCAAGGGGGCCACCTGCGTTTTTGGTCCCGGGCTCGAGGCCATCATGGGAAACCTACCAAACCCAGACATTTTTGAAAGCTAGACACCCAGGGGAGTTCAGGGAGGCATGGCTTGCGTGGATCCCCCAATCTTTTCCTACCCAGAATCCCCTGCAAACCTCAAATTTAGCTAATAAAATCACATTTTCCTCACATTTCTGCCTGGGATCACTGCACCGGCACAAATTTGGCATGGATACCTTATGTGGACAAAAAGATACAGGGACTGAAGCACGAGCTACCTCAAATAGGCAAAAAAGTCTTAGCAAGGGGGGAAAAGGCCTAGCAGCGAAGGTTTTTTTTATATATATATAAAAGTAACATTATTGTTAGGTGAATTTGTCAATGACAACATTAATGTTTTGAACTAAATAAAAACACAGAAATTCACCAGTTATAGTTAGCAGCACTAACTTGCACCCCCGACATGCACTGCTTATGACCGCACATATGACATCACTCACGACATGTTCTATGACATCACTCATGAGATCTCAAATGGCATTATAAATGACATAATTGATTACATCAGTGATGATATCATCCAAGCTTCGTTTTACCACATATTGCTCTATAAATCACTATGGCAATAATGGCCTGACAGTAAGTACAAAATAGCTTAGAAGAATATCAGTCATCATTAGTGCCATCACAGATACAACTCCCTTAGGTGTTGAAAGCAAGCATTATGTGCAACATTGACCCTATACCATACACTTTATAGGTACCATAGTTCACATTAGCAATCAATCACAGATATATGGGAAACCTTCATTGAGTATGGTGTTCAATCTGTATACAACTGTTCACAGAAAGCCAACATAGTGCATGCCAGTTCCAAAAAAAAGCCCTACTACTGACACCTTTTATCTGAATCAAGCCCTTGACACTCACCGAACCTATGTTGAGAAACAAAATTGATATCAGTAGAGAACTGGATACTGTGAACAGTTTTTACACTGTGGAGAGGGTTTTTTTTTATATCAGATCGTTTACAAACACTGAAACTCTCATGATAAATACACCACAGAGAATTAACTCCTTAACCGCGGCGCAAATTCCGCCGTGGTGCGGGAGTTCTATTGAGTGGGGGGCCGTGTCGGCCAACGGCCGTGCGCAGCACTAGCGAGGTAGTGCTCGCGACGGCCGTTGGCCGACGCGCACACGGAAGGGGTTGAAAAGATTCTACTAAGAGCAGTGTATACTCTATGCAAGAGATGTAAAAAAAAACACTATTTACTAAAAGTAACCAAGATCTTAAGGCGCTAAAGATCATACTACCTGCACCCTTCAAACTGTGGTGAAAACTTTACAGATAGCCCATTTTCTGAAGCAAAACAATCACATGTACATAGGTTAGTACCTGGTGCACACAGTCTTCTATGGTAAGTAGAAATTGTCATGTTGACACGATTCTCTCTAATAACTCAAGGCTGCTTAGATAAGTTTACCTACTACGTAGAATCTTTCTCCTGTTGAAAGCTTTTTCTGGAGAACCAAAAAACCTGCGTGGAACATAATTTCCAGCTATGGTGCATTAGGAGTACGTGCATTTTGTAAGCACTTAACCTCATTAGCTGGACCCAAGCGGTATAAAAGTAGGTAGAAAAGTAATATGGAAGTTACCCACCACTAGGTAAACTATAAAACAAACTAACAAACTTATTGGATGATGCCATCAGTGATGTCATCAGTGATGTCCTAAAACATGTCATGAGTGATGTCATTTGTGAGGTCATAAGCAGTGCACGTCGGGGCGCAAGTTATAGTTAGTACTGTTAACTATAACTGGTGAATTTCTTTGTTTTTTTGTTTTTAATTTGAAAGGTTAATGTTGTCATTGACAAATTCATCTAACTATAACGTTACTTTAACCTTTGTTTTTTCAGTGAATTTCTAAGTTTGTTTTTTAAAACAAAAACAGAACTTTTTATCACACCTAACTATAACGTTACATTAACCTTTATTTTTTTCAGTGAATTTCTAGTTTTTTTTTAAAACTTAAAGTAATACTTAATTGCCATATGTAAATTCAACCCTCCGCAGCGCACAGCCTTTGGCCATGTGAGGCGGGGTGTTGCAGGCCAGGCCCTGCCGCCAACCTCCCCTTGATACAGCCAACCCCATCCTTTGCATGGCCTTTGGCTGTGCGCAGTGGGGGATATTGGCCATAGGGCCTGGCCCTGGGGATCCCATCCCCTGGGCGCTTTGTATTTAAATTACAGGAGGGCCGCGTGGCACCGCAGCAGGGAAACAGATCGAAAGTCCGTACCCAGCTGGCGGTAGCATTTTGAAACTACCACCAACTGGAAGCCGACTTGGTATTTGCTCCTGCTTGGCCGGATATTTGAAAATGCTCTGGTTAAATGAGTGCAAATATAGGTTTCCTTGCCCGCACCGCTGCAGGCAGGGAAACCTCCATGTCCCGGGGTGGGCTCCCTGGGAAATAGCTTGCGAGCCGGCCATTATTGATGACAATAGTGATGCCATCCTAAATTACGTCCCTGATGATATCATTGATGACTTATACTTTTGTACTACAAATGAAAAGCACATTTCAGAATACAAGTTTTAATTTCCTTACAATGTTCTTTTCCATTTGAAATTTCACTTATAATACACGTTGTTGCATGGAAAATATTTTAAATATTAGCACATTATCTATACCCCATCAAAAAATCCACATTTCTCAACACATTCACAGACATATCTGTACTCTCAGCCAAACAATGAATAAGAAAAATGATGGAGGACGCTAAAATGCTGCAAATCTTTCTAAGAATATTAAAATAAATTAATAAACAAATAAATATATAAAATATGTAATGAGTAATGTACTACATGTGGATTCATTCAGGGGTAACCAGGGGTCGCAGAAATGACCCCTGGCTTGCCCCTTGTAAACCCTGGCACTGCCTTTGGACCATTGGCCTCAAGACTGGATTGGTTGTGGCAGTATTGAGCAATTCTCCAGTGCACTGTGCACTGTTGGCCTGGGGGCTAGTTTTAAAGGACACTGGGGTCTTACTCTCTCTAGGCCTGGTATCATCCTTCTGCTCAGCCCCACTCATTCCAACCGACCACTCATATAAACCATGCACTCCTGAACATTCTATTACATCACATTCACACAGGCTGAGCAGCAAGGAACTGAGAGATAACAGGATACAACACTTAGCACACAGCAGAACACTGTTCTGCTCCTGTTCTTAATTCACTCTGTTTATGAGGTACACCCTAGTCCTTGCTCTTCAACACATGGCAGTGCCAGATGATTAGGAGCTATCCTTACCGAACCACACTGATTTGCCCCCGTACAATACAGAGGGTTGTCTGGTGTTTTCTTAAGAGGCCTGCTCAGATTAGGTACTGCTTCTTCAGTCCAAAGTAAGGTCCTACTTGGCCTTCCTTTCATCCTTGTGCCTCTCCATTTTCAGATTTCTAGCAGAGCCCTATAGAATGCCAGCTAAACAAGACAGAGTATAAGGCATACAATTTTCCTTGCCAGACCTCAGAGTGTGGCTCTGAGTAAGCATAGTTGATAAAGAAAGAAAAGGAACACTATATATGTACAGTTGTGCAACCTAGCCATGGTGTACAAATAGTTGCCAGCAGAGTTTGGCTCACTGTTGTACACCAGCCCAGTTGGTCAATGTGCCTACTGATAAGCACTGACAGTAATACCTTTGAAAATTGTTATAAAATAAACACTAGTGATTCATCTATTTTTATTTATTCATAATTTACAGACATAGGCACAGTGTTATTGAACTCAAAAGAAACACTTCTGGCCTTGGCAAATGATGATTATAATTCTTGTCTAATTGAGAACATTAATGCCAGGCCTAGAGGGTGTCCACACCTGGTTTATTAATATTGGCTCTGGCATAATGGTGGTAATGGTTGTGAAACCTGAAATATGCTACCTCTGCTTTGTCACCATATGTTGGCAATTATACTGACTGTTTCTGGATGGAGCATCTTGCAAACCACTCATTTACTTTATGTTATGAATTTTTGAATATGTAATTGTGTATGCTGCTTAGAGGGCTGTGCCAACAAGTGTTATTGCTATCCTGTAATTGTATACATACTGATATCACAGCATCACTGACACAACCCTATAAAAATTATAACAGTACTGCTAAGTTTTTAATTCACTGTCCCTTCAGAAACTCTGTACGAAAATGAAGGCCCAGTCCTATTAAAATACAGTGCTATTACTTAAAGTGCAGATATTGTCCCCACTGAATGCAAGAGCATTGCCAACAAGTACAGTTGCTATCACGCTGAATACTATCACAGCTGAAAATTGTAGGTAGTACCCAAGTAAAGACAAATCTGAGCTATGCCTATAGAAAATATAGCATCACTGTAGGAAATTAGGTTATTAGTTGTGTGTCTTGCACAAGTAATAGGTCCACAATTCTCCTTACTAGAAACCAAGCACCACATTGTAGCACTTGACTCTCTCAGGGTAGCGAGGCAGAGCCTTCCAAGGCATACTTAGTGGGCTATTAATCACCGTTCACTGGCACGCAATAATAACACTCAATAAATGATTGTCCAGTCAGTACTTTTTCTTTAGAAAAACAAGAACATTTATTACACTCACACCAATAAATACTATGCAATAATTTACAAATACATTGGTAGATGTCAAATACTATAGAGGACATGGCATAATCGCCTTTGACCCCCTAAAGGAGTCACACATACATATAAAGTAGGTCTATTGACTTGGTCAAAGGTTCAAGAGCTGCAAACCATGGGCATATTTAGAATAGAAGTGACAGAGCACGGCGTTAGCCTTCTTGGCTTAACGGCACGCTCTGCCACTTCTGAAACGCAGGGCTGCGCCATGTTTACAACAATATGGTGCAGCCCTGCATTTACCCCTGCGCTGGCGCTAAATTTAGCTGCCTAGCGCCAACACAGGCGCCCTTGCACCATGGTGCATAGGTGTCTGCATTGCAGGGGAATATTATTTATGTGCAGGAAGGTGTCCCTTCCAGCACATAAACAATCTGAAGTGTCATTTTGTAACTTCTATGTGTGCTGCTTAATGCAGCATACATAGATGTTGCAAAACATTATTTTTTAAAATGATTGTTTATGTGCAGGAAGGAATACCTTCCTGCACATAAACAATCAATGGCATTTTGCTGTTTCCATGTGTGCTGCACAGTGCAGTACACATGGAACAGCAAAAACAAGGAGAAATTAAACAATTCTCCTTGTTGCGCCAGGGTGATGCCAGGTTTTCCCTGGTCTTAATTGTGGCGCTGCCTCATATATATGCCACCCATGTAAACACAGAAACAAATTACCCAGCAGAACCTGAATGCGGGCAGAAAGAACAAAGGAGAAGAAGGCCTAACCACGACAAAAATGTAAGCAGGGACACTGTGCCATGAGACTGGAAGCACGAGGTGCCTGCCTCCAAGAAGAGACAGCCAAATAAGAGGGTTCTGGGTAAATGGGGTTCTTTGTGTAACTTGCAACTCGCTGTTCCTTATGTAAAGCGCTCTGATACCTACGGGTCTAGCCAGCGCTATATAAAACTCAAGATAAATAAATAAATAAATAAATATGGGGCAGCGTCAAAATCAATGGATGTTGCGGTGGAACGCCCATCGCAACACCTATTGCCCTCCCCTTTCACGCTAAGTATAGCGTGAAAGGGTGCCTTATTTACAAGGCAGCGTTAAGCCACGTCAAGTGGCTTAACGCTGCCTTGTAAATAAAGCGAAGCCCCTATCGCCACCACAACGTCGTGAAACGTGACGTTGTGGTGGCGATAGGGGCCTGTAAATATGCCCCCACATATTAAAGGCACCATTTTGTAGGTAAATGCAATCATCAATAATAATAATCATGTGGAAATGACCTTATCACTGTTGATAAAATACATACTATATTCAATAATCATTGTCAACATTATTATCACAGCAAAGCATTTAAAATGAGCAAAACATGTCTTTTTATTTTTTATAAACTTTCCAGCCATGAAAATGCAATCATAAAAGCAGTCCCTAGAGGGCATCACATTTTGACTATATTAACATTCCACCATAGACTTAGCCCCTGGAGGATACATTACAACATTGGCCATTTTAAACCATTTTTAGATCACAATAATTATAACCAGGTCACAGCATTCCTAGCTGTAGAGCAAAAGCTCTAGCCTGGGGAGTTCTTTCAAAAACAATGATCAAGTAGGTCCTGGATTCCAGGCCTCCGCAGACATAGGGTCAGTTTATAAATATCACTGCTGGGGGGCTGCTTTAACCCGTTGCGTGCGTCCGTCGGCCAACGGCCGTCGCGAGCACTACCTCTGTAGTGCTGCGAACGTCCGTTGGCCGACGCGGCCCCGCCCACTCCGCTAAACCGCCGCACCGCGGCGGAATTGCCGCCGCGGTTAACTGCTACAGCCCCTCACAACACTTTCTGAAATCGTTGCTGATGCCCCTGTCCTTCTGGAGCCACCACAAGGCAAGAGAAATATTTAAATAATAAAGTCCCCTCAGGGCATTAAGGGGTGCTCCAGCCAGGAGCAGTGAATATTTTAGTATGGGCTCCCTCTCTGTGTCGGGGAGAGCCGCAAAGCTTTTGTTTTGCTCCTTTTTTTGGGAGGGGTGCCGGTCCCACCTGGGCACCCCCATGCCTCCTCAATGTTGGGGGCAGCCAAGGGGGCCCATCCCTTGCTGCCCTGGAGGCTCTGCACCTTCTTGTATAGCCGCGGGAGCCAGTAGCGTTTTTTTCTCTCTCTGTCTCTCCCTCTCTCTCCCTCTTCCTTTCTCTCTTTCTCTCTCTCTCCCTCTCTCCCTGTCTCTCTCTCTCTCTCTCTCTCCCTCCCTCTCTCCCTCTCTCACTCTCCCTTCCTCTCTCCCTCTCTCACTCTCCCTCCCTCCCTCCCTCGCTCCCTCTCTCTTTCATTCTTCCCCTCTCTCTCCCTCTCTCTCCCACCTCTCTCTCCCTCTCTCTCTCTCTCTCTCTCCTTCCCTCTCTTCCTCCCTGATTTTCTGCTCCAGCGGGACGGGATCTCTTTTCTTCGTGTGGCCACCTGCTACCCCAGACACGTACACTGGGAGTGGGGCAGGCCTACCACTACTGGGGGAGGGTGACCGCAATCCCTCTTCATAGTTTGGAATTCGAGGGTCGGGATGAGGTTCCGGCCCCCTTTTGATAAATACACCCGATACATGGGGGTCCTGGGTGATAGAGAGTCTGAAGAGGGCCCTCTCCCTGGGAAACTTACGCTTACAGCGCCGACCTCACGCCCACCACTGGGGGTAAATTATTAAACAGTAGTGAGCCCCACGTGCTTTGCCAGTCAAAAGGGCAAAGGTCGGCAAACTTTAAAATGCTATAACGTGGGCCCGTTCGGCCAATTTTTGCAATCTTGGGCTCATTGTACTCCTGGTGGTGGTGAGCTCTAGCTACAAGGTGCAGTTGCAACAGATCTCCTCACCTTCAAAGTAGTGCAGTCCTCAGTGAGCTGGTTTTCCTGGCTCCCTTCCCCAGCCTTCCTCCTGGTCTTGGTTACTGGGCGCAGAAGTCCGGAGCTTTCCCCCAACTGGTCCTCAGGGAGTGTAAGGGGGCCAGCCTCACTGGCCCTTGGGAAGACCCAATGGTCCTGGAGTCAACTGGGCAGAGTCCTTAGTCCTTTCTGGGCATCTGGGCATCAGGAGGTTCCTCCTTTCAGTTCTCTCTGGCAGTCCCAGGGTCCAGCAGCAAAGAGCAGAGAAATCACCAGGCAAGAGAGAGTTTCTTCCTTGTGCAAGGGTTTTAAAGGAGGGAGGAAGTTTCCAGAAGCCAGACACCCAATCCTAGGGTGCAACAACACCTCTCCACCCCATCCCAACCCTTCTGCGCAGCATTCTGGGATAGTTCAAAATGACATCATCCAGGAGTCACTAGCCCCATCTACTTTGGGGGCCTCACTGCCATGTCCTTGCTCACTAGATTTTCAAATGGGAGCCCCCCTCCTGTGTTGGCTCCAGAGGTCTGGGTTCCTTCCTTTGTTCAGTGGGCTTTGGCAGGCCCATCCCTGGTACAATGTGACAGCTGATTGATTGATGCAGATCATTCTGCCCCACTCCTTCCCTTCCCAGGGGCTGAGTGAAGCACTGTTATTTGCTCCCTTTGTGTGGGGAGTCCTTTATTTCTGCTGCTGGAGAGAAATGCAATTAAATGGGCACATCAGGGTGACAAAAAGCCTGGGCTCTGATCCTGAGCTGAGCCACAGAAATATGACAATTCTTGATGACCCATAAGTTGTACAGATATCATTGTGCATCTTGCAGATTTTATTTTGCTGCACAGGTTACACTCCAATCCCATACCTCACTGGTCTCTATAGGCCAAAGGGAAGTGAAATTGCTCTCCTTGGCAGTCATTTCCCTATGTGTGTAATAAAGTGTCACTACAGACAAAACAGTAAATCACACATACTTTCCCTATTACTGTACACTAACAATATAAGGCCTACCCCAGGTCACTATCTAATCCTTCAGAGTTCCCTCTGAACCAGGCTATCTTTGCGCAGTTATCGGGCTGTGCACGACAGTCTCCCTTGCATAGCCTGCACACGTGTAAGCAATCAAGTACACCTAACTCTTGCTCAGCGGCGGTTTTGTGTGTTACTGGTTAACATTTTTATTAAAGGCTAATAAATGATGGTGACACTGCATCACCATGTTCGGCTACCCCATGTCTTTATGCCTCAAATAGTAAATGGGGTCTAGTGGCTATTTTGCTACTTTAGAACTGTGGCGCTTGTATTGTCATCACTACTCCTCCTCCTAACTATACATGTGTCACATTGGGCAAAAGTTGTGGGCGTCCCATGAAAACGAATGCTTGTATTGCACAGATTATACCCAATAAAGCAGGCCTTAGTTGATTATGCTGAAAAGCCAATGATCAAGACTGTAGGTCTGAGTGGTAAATTGGTAAAAGTTATGTCAGATACAATAAGTGTAAGCTATTTATTATGAAAAATCCGGAGAAGGCATTAGACCTTGAATATTTATTGTATGGAGCATTTTTCAGAGCCAATAATCCTAAATTGGTGGATTGCCATTACTGAGTCACAGGTGGTAGACAAATATATTCTATCATGGATTTCCACAGATTTCTTTGTAGGCAAGGGCTTAGGTTACCCCCTCTGACAAATATTTGTTTTTGAAATTACATTTTTGAGATCTGGCTTGACAGTGCAGCTGCCTGCAATGGCTTATGTCTGGGATCATCAAACTCTCAGTACGAGAGCCACATTGTATATTTTACAAATATTTGCTGGCTGAAAAAAATCTGTTTTATATTGATAAAATTTAAAGAATGAATATGTTTTACTTTACCTGGACTCACTATAGAGACTGAGACTACTGTCACCCATATCTCTTTTTTTCTACACATCCTGAGGCCGATGCCACTTGGTCTTTTCCATGCTGGTATCTTCCATTCTATGCACCTAAGACTGATGCCTTAATGGCTTTTACATTCTGTGGAATATGAGGCTAATGCCGTCCTGGTCTTGTACTTTATTGTTTAAATAATGGAACAAATGCCATCCCAAGATCGTACATTCTGGACAGCCCAAGACTCATACCAACTCATACCAGCCCAGACTCTTCAATAATAAGGAGCAAGAGACTGATGTTATCCTGGACTCTACCATTCTTGAGAACCAGAATTAAACGACGCCTCTTTCTTTCTATACAGTCTGAGGTTGATACTACCCATATTTCTTCCTTTCAAAGTGTGAGTCTGATGAAATTGTGATCTTTTCCACTCAACAAGCTTGAAACTGATGCTACACTGGTGTGAGATTTATGCCGTCCTAACCTCATCCATTTTGTGAGCTGAGGTTGATGCTAAACTAGCCTCTTAAATTCTCTGAAACTGATTCCGCTCTGGTCCATTTCATTCTATCGGCCCTGTTCCAATGCCACAGGGGTCTCTTCCATTGTATGAGCTTGAAGCTGATATTAGCTTGTCTTTCCTGCATGCTACTTTACAGGAGACTGGGGTGGACAGGCCGGAGTGCACTGCAGCCAGAGATTTGACTTTTCTTTACATCATTGCACCAGATGAAGACGACCATGGTGCAAATGCTATACAGGCCTGGCCCGGGAAGAGGCTGTCCTTTCTACTTTCTATTACTTTCAGTTCCTAACTTTTAAGTTTAAATAACTCCATATTCTTTGACAAGGGAAAGCTCAAGTGCAATGAAAGAGGGAACAATCCAATTATACACGAGGACTTCAGAGACAGACAATACCTACTGTGTGCAGTAAATCATCTGATAAACTGTGCAAGCTTAGAGATAAAATTGGAAAATCACAAAAGTATTGTAAGGAGCTCAAATGATTAAAGTACAAGCCTTAAGGGCCCTTAACTCTGAACATGACTAGAGATATTGTGGCAGGTTCAAAGTGGGAGCGTTGTATAATCTCTCCACTGTCCTGGGGCAACCTTCTTCATAGGGAATCAGAATCCTATCAGTACCTAGGAGAAAATGGTATGGCTGGGGAAGAGTTAAGATGCTTCAAAGACAAATCTCACATGTGAATTACTCTGCACCATCACCAAAAGTTTTTCAAATACATCCTGTCCCTTTGAGACATCTAGTACAATGCTAAAATCATCTTGCACGCAGAATGTGTATTCTGTGAGAAACCAGTAAATGGCAGTACAGTCTATTAAACTATATTGTACTGTAATTGTATTTATAGAGCGCTTACTACCCCTGATGAGGAGTCAAAGCGCTTTTCGGTGAGTTGCACGCTACTGTGGAACCCAAAAAGAATTAGTGGTGGATTAGTAAAGTGAAATTTTAGTTAATTTGAGTGGTAGACATGTGAGTCTGTTAGTTGGATTGAAAAGGATAATGGGGGAATGGAAGAGGGAAGAGTCTAGAAAGAGTTTATTAGGAGTTCATAGTAGTAAGATGAGTTTTGGGATGAGTCAAAGGAGGGATAGGTGTGGGAAAAATTTAGATGGGCTGTTTGGGATATCACAGTATTAAAATGAGGTTTGGGGTGATCCAAGGAGGGATAGAGGGGGGAAGAGTCTAGAAAGGGTTATTTTGGAGATCATAATAGTAGAATGAGGTTTGGTATGTAGAATAGTGCACCCTGCCTTAGAGCTGCAAGGCCTGCTGTAGAGGTGACCTACCTATACTGCATGCAGTGTCTGCAGGCATGGTACACAGGGGTGTGCTATGTAGTGTCTTCACCTTTCTCTGCACTATGAAATGCAGCCTGCAATGGCAGTTTGCATGATGGTGCTGAGGGGTCCCTTAGGGTGGCACAATGCGTGCTGCAGCCCTAAGGACCCTCTTTAGACTTCCTCCTCATTTACTAGGGACTTACAGGGGTTCTAAAGGTATTGTCAATTGGGGGAACATTATACAGTTTTAGGGAAAGAGATCCGACACTGGGGACCTTGGATAGCAGGCACCCAGAGCACTTCTGTCGAACTTGCATCAGATACTAGGCAAAAAGTGGGGGTGACCATGTCAAAAAGGGACACTTTCCTACACTATATTTCAGGAAATACCTTAAGAATCAATTATTCAAACTCCACCTATCGGAACAGTGACCTCCCCTTTCCTATACATCCCCCATGGGAGGGACAAAACAGCTGGGATGACAATAGCCATTGAATAAGAAGAAAGCAAATGAGAGACTATAAAGCCAACCAATGGTAAGAAGTGAGCCGGCTGTGCCGTCTGGTAGGCTTGACTTAAAAAGCTGAACTGGAATTTTGCTGGTGAAAACATTAAATACTGCTACTTGCGCTTCAAAAATGCCTCTAACAATTTAACCATACTTGCTGATGCCAGATAGTGAATTATCCAAGCTAAGCTTAAAAGAACAACATTGATTTACATTTTCCTATTACATTGGAAATATAGATAATTAGGCACGTGACTGACACGGCTATAAGAACAAAGTGCGTGAGGTTGGGGGCAAGTCAGTATCAATGGATAATATCTGTGATATTATGATAAAGAAGGTTTAGACTGGAAAATTGATCTCCAAAGGGAAATGCTACAGCTTATGAATTATGGATTTCATAGTGGAAGATGGTTTGAGTCTGAATGTAATGAATAATCATCATTTTGAGCTAATATTCAGTACAATGGTCCTGTAGGTACAAATTTGATGCACAGATCTACCCACCCAAGTCAAATTAATCACAGTGGAGTGTGGTAGTATCACAATCAATGAATAGAAAGGGCAGATATACACATTGAGTTATAATGTTTTCAACATCATAATGCATAATCTAGTGCAGATGGCACAGAGTTCAAAAAGTGCTCAGCGTGTAATATATATCATGTCTGTCACTCGTGTAGGTATGCCAGAAGTTTCAGAGTTATACCAGAGGCCTGATTTGAGTCAGAGAGGCAACATTTGATGAGCCTATAACCACTTTGTGCATTAAAAAAAACACATTGCAGAGCAGCATATAAGAAAATAAGTTAGTTATCTGTAACTGCAGTTATCCAGTATTTGTATCTTTCATTGACCCACACGTCCGAACCACTCCCTGCCGTCGAAGCGGGAGCCCCACGGCACCACAAATAGCAGCACGCAACTGCACCACAGTACGGTCGTTGTTTACCTCTGTTAAAGCCAACTGCAATTAAATCTGAGTCAAGTTGTGGTGGTAGTGCAAAGTCTCCTGATAGGGCAGCAATTACAGACCTACCGTTCAGCTTCCTCAAATGGATTACTCCTCCGCTCCCACAGATTTCATTGAGCAGACAAGGTGCTCACAGCTCTCGAGCTCATGACTGGCGTTCCTCTCCAGGCCATGGTACTTTCCTCTCTCCTTCTTCAGTTTCTGGCTTCCTGCAATAGAAAATAAAAACGGACTCTTACTGTTACACTGTAAAAGTAAGAGTCCATTTTTAGGTCTTGCGTGCGTTGCAGCGCAAAGCGCTGCTCGCTCGGCGAGATTTATTGTGAATGAGGAGTTTGAGAAGAGGGCTTGAAGCCCCGCCCCTCATTTCCATTGGCAAGCGTCACCGTTTATGCTAAACGGTGGCCTGCCATTGGAAATGAGGGTTTTTGGTTCACTCCCTTTGGCCTCCGATCCGGACTGGGTCGCCTGCTTTGCTGCTGTCGCAAAGCACTTTCTTATCTTTATGGGGCCATGTGTTTCTAATTAGAAACACATGGCCTCATAAAGACAAGAGATCGATGCTTGTTCCACCCATGCTCCAGCTGCAGCGCGGTCCTCTTTCATTTTCGGGACCGTGCTTGATTATTTCATTAATTTGCTGTGGAATTTGCCAGTCGGGCCGTTTTCACTTTTGCGGCCGGACCGCGCTTGTTTTTTTTAGTTATTTGCAGCGGCCTTGTTTGTTATGGCATGAGCTAAATTATTGGACAGCTGTAATAGTAGGCCAGATTTTCGAAAGAAAGCGCTTAACTCCCGTATTCGAAGAAGCATGATATTAGATATTTACATAGACCGCTCCATAATCTCCGCTTTCCCATGAGAATTAATTGTTAGGGTGGGATTCTGAGCGAATGTAATGTGGAATAATCATAACCATTTTTACAGCACTGCAAAAAAACAAGCTCATTTTACTTTCATACTCGCTTGTTAGCCAACACCGTGGTTCTTGTTTGTCTACTTCGGAAGGATGGAAAGCTAGGGAGGCCCTGTATGGATTCATACCTTTCCCCTACAAATATTTGGAGAGAGCGTTTAACCAACTAAACTATCTTGCATGCTATTACCATATGTTTTGACTTTGGACCACGTCTTTGCCTTTAATTTTATTAACTTCTAGTTTTCCCCTGCAGCGCAGGGGAGGTGAGACCACCACCCTTCAGGGAGTCTGAGATATAGGCGTTTCAGGGTCCTCTCCCCACTGTTGCAGGGAGCTTCCATAATTGTACGTTAGGCTACTGTTCCAGTCATCTCCGTCTCTATGGAGCGGGACATAATCAGGAAATACTGTCCTTCCAAAACCGCACTGCTGACATCAGCACATTTGTTAAACTAGACGACGGCCTGCCAAAGCATCATGACATAGCGCATTGAGTTGAGCGCTACTTGCGGATAATTGCACGTTACTGGATTACATCCCTTTGTGACCCTGTCTACCTTCCATCTTTATACGTTGGTACAACGGATGCCTCTACTTTGGGTGTTGACACGTGTAATTCAAGCAGCACCATGACGCGATTCAGTTTGTGCTTTTTGCTGCTGAAGTAAAAACGCCACTCAGTGCTCAGCACGGACGTGTAAGAGTGGAGCTGTGCATGGCGTGGGCTTCCTCCTACGCAGTGGAGATGGGCTCCCTCCTTCCACCTGCTGCAGTATTTTGTTTCTCTTACTGCCACGAAGCTTAGGCATATGTGCGCTTTACAAATAATGAACGAAAATAACAAGATTATAACTTTATGCTTTATGGAGAAAGCTGCCGCCTCCTGCATGTTAGGTAGGCACGTCAATCCTGCACCGAGTACCGCTGCTGACACACCACTGCTGACACGCCTCTGCTGACACACCGCTGCTGACACCACTGCTGACACACCGCTGCTGACACACCACTGCTGACACATCGCTGCTGACATGCCACTGCTGACACACCACTGCTGACACGCCGCTGCTGACACACTGCTGGTGACACGCCGCTGCTGACACACCACTGCTGACACGCCTCTGCTGACACACCACAGCTGACACACCGCTGCTGACACACCACTGCTGACACACCACTGCTGACACACCACTGCTGACACATTGCTGCTGACACACCACTGCTGACACGCCGCTGCTGACACGCCGCTGCTGACACCACTGCTGACACCACTGCATGTTAGGTAGGCACGTCAATCCTGCACCGAGTACCGCTGCTGACACACCACTGCTGACACGCCTCTGCTGACACACCACTGCTGACACCACTGCTGACACACTGCTGCTGACACACCACTGCTGACACATCGCTGCTGACATGCCACTGCTGACACACCACTGCTGACACGCCGCTGCTGACACACTGCTGGTGACACGCCGCTGCTGACACACCACTGCTGACACGCCTCTGCTGACACACCACTACTGACACACCACTGCTGACACGCCTCTGCTGACACACCACTGCTGACACACCGCTGCTGACACACCACTGCTGACACACCACTGCTGACACACCATTGCTGACACACCGCTGCTGACACACCACTGCTGACACACCGCAGCTGACACACCGCTGCTGACACGTCGCTGCTGACACGCCGCTGCTGACACGCCGCTGCTGACCCACCACTGCTGACACGCCGCTGCTGACACACCGCTGGTGACACGCCGCTGCTGACACACCACTGCTGACACGCCGCTGCTGACACACCACTGCTGACACACGGCTGCTGACACACCACTGCTGACACGCCACTGCTGACACGCCGCTGCTGACACGCCGCTGCAGACACCACTGCTGACACACCACTGCTGACACACCACTGACACGCCGCTGCTGACATGCCGCTGCAGACACCACTGCTGACACACCACTGCTGACACACCACTGTTGACACATCGCTGCTGACACACCACTGCTGACATGCCGCTGCTGACACGCCGCTGCTGACACGCCGCTGCTGACATGCTGCTGCTGACACCACTCCTGACACACGGCTGCTGACTGATCGCTGCTGACACGCCGCTGCTGACACACCACTGCTGCTACACCACTGCTGACACACCGCTGCTGACACACCACTGCTGACACACCACTGCTGACACACCACTGCTGACACACCACTGCTGACACATCGCTGCTGACACACCACTGCTGACACGCCGCTGCTGACACGCCACTGCAGACACCACTGCTGACACACCACTGACACGCCGCTGCTGACACGCCGCTGCTAACACGCCGCTGCAGACACCACTGCTGACACACCACTGCTGACACATCGCTGCTGACACACCACTGCTGACACGCTGCTGCTGACACCACTGCTGACACACGGCTGCTGACAGATCGCTGCTGACACGCCGCTGCTGACACACCACTGCTGCTACACCACTGCTGACACACCACTGCTGACACACCGCTGCTGACACACCACTGCTGACACACCACTGCTGACACATCGCTGCTGACACACCGCTGCTGACACGCCGCTGCTGACACACCACTGCTGACACGCCGCTGCTGACACACCACTGCTGACACGCCGCTGCTGACACGCCGCTGGTGACACGCCGCTGCTGACACACCACTGCTGACACGCCGCTGCTGACACACCACTGGTGACACACCACTGCTGACACACCACTAAGACAAGGACAAAATCCATTCGATCCCAAAGCGGAGTCACGCGGGCGGGGGATAAGAAGGTGGGTGCAACTAAAAGAAGTGGAGTAGGAGGAGGCAATAGCTCTGATGTAAAGAAACAACTAGCTCCGTAGAGCAGATGGACGACAAGGGGTGCTACCGGGTGGACGAGGCTTTACAGAGCAGATTAAGGCTGCTCGGCCCTCACTAAGGATAGTCGCAGGTGCAGGTAGAGGGGATGTTTGGCAAGGATTGTAGGGGGAGAGGACAAGGGAGAGTTACACGAATAGAACAAGCATTGAAAATGCAATAGGTCTCGCCTTTGATTAAGTTAAAGCCATTTGCTTTGCTAATGGTATTGTATAGCAAAGGAAATGGCTTTAACTTAATGAAAGGCGAGACCTATTGCATTTTTAATGCTTGTTTTCTATTGCAGGCAAAGCACCATCGGAGAACAGCGGCGTATTACAGCCAGGCTGACTCTGCAGGCAAGATAAGACCTTGCATCCAGGCTGACTCTGTGGGCCAGATAAAATGTTGTAGCTGGCCGTAGTTGGCCCACGGGCTGTAATTTGGAGACCCCTGGCTTGCGTGATCACCAGAAAAAAAACTGTCAGAAGTAATACAAGGAGAGAGACTTTGGCCCCTCCCACTTGTTGATTTTCCTTTCTACATGTATTTGATTTTAAATTAGTTGTGTTAGTCTTCCTAGGAGATAGTTCCATTGCTTCTAACTAGTAGGTATATTGTTAATGCAGACCCCAGGAAAAATGCAGTAAGAAGGAACTTTGCTTTGTCTAACTCCATGATTAATACAGTAGGAAGAGTTTTCACATTGTGAACTCACTGACCAAAATTATAGAAAGGGGTTTTACATTGAACTGCTTGCCAAAAACCATGCAAAGTTTATTTCCATTGTGAACTCTCGACAAATACAATAGGATGGGCTTTGTGAACTCCTCACCGAACACCATACATGGGCCATTACCTTGTGAACCCTCTGCCAAATTCTTTAGGTAGGGGTTTTACGTTGTACTCTTTCCAACAAACGCAACAGGAATGGTTTTTCATTGTGAACTCCATGACAGACACCATAGGAAGAGGCTTCACTTTTGGAAGTATTTGACAAATACACTACAAGTGAGCTTACATGGTGAACTCTGAAAAATGCAATAGGAAGGGGTTTAGTATTTATATTCCTGTTTAGATCCAGCTTTAGTAAATGCTTGGGGCCTGATTCACAAAGAGCCTCCACATTCGTGCAAGAGGCCCCGCATTCGTGGGGGATTCTACACACTCTGGGCAGAATGAGCATTCTCATTGTGGAGATTCTGTCATGACTGTGGGGCCGCTGCCACGAGGGCACAGGCCCCTTGTGAATCAGGCCCTTAACGTCTTCAGAAGAGGAGTTAATGGTTATGGCTATGAAAACTTCGGGTCGTCGAAATTGTTTCATGGGTCTCTCGAGACAGATGCGACACGGCCATGTTTATGTTGAAGTTAAAGCCATTAAACTTCCATTATTGATTATTAAATATGGTAACAAAGGCAGTTGGGCTCTCATTTTACATCGTGAAAGAATTGACAAAGCCTGTAGTCTTAAACCATGTGAGTGTGAGAAGCCTCATGTTTTCCACTTAGTCCATATAGGAGCATAGCTAGTTTTTGGGATTAAAACCTTGCCACATAGTACCTCACAGATAATAGAAGCACACTGCATTTCCTGGTTTAGTTGCACCTGTGATATTTCTTTAGAGTGAAATCTTGTAAATATTTGTCTTTTTGAGTATTCTATTTAGTTGTATGTGCATTAAAGTACTTTGTCTTTTTAAAGAAAAAGCATTGGTTGGGCATTGCTATAGTGGGTGTTATTTTTGAGTGTGCTCAATTCAGAGTTTCTAGCTCACAGCCCCTCTCCAAGTCAGCGATGGACTGCTATGCCTCAGTGCTCTGAGAGTCCGGTTTTATGTTGTGGACTCTTTTACAAACGCACTAGAAAGAGATTTTTCAATATGAACTGTGACAAATGCAAGTTGATAACACTGAGGCAGCTACTATAGGAAGATCTTTCTGTTGTGAAGTCATCGACAAATACCATTGAAAAAGGCTATTCATTGATCGACATTAAGAGACCTTCTTTCACAGATATCTAGTTCAGGTGGTGCTAGAGAGATCTTGTTTTTCATTGTGTAAATTTGTGATTTTGTGTTCAGTTGCATATAAATTAATGTACTTTTTCTTTTTAAAAGTAAAAACACTAGACATTGATTTATGAAGAAATATTGTGCACTTTATGAAGTTCTTTATCATTTATTTAACGCCTTTAGTTGCTCTAACTCTTTCTAGCTTTTTTGAACTCACTGATGATATTTAGTTCCTGAAAAGTTGAAGGAGCTCTCTCTTTCAGCATAAGCTTTGGAAATGCCTGGCTTCAGTCACAGATTTCATGACCAATAACCATTTGCAGTTAAATGCAAATTAAACAGGGGTGTTAGTTCTAGGGAATCATCCTTAGACCTCTGTTTGGTAATCATTGGCTCTTCGTCCAATCCCAGCTCCTTCTACTATAACCAGCAATGTTGGTGTTACTAACAACGCTCATCTTACTTTCTGCCTGCATGTCAACAAAATCGCTGGAACATATTTTGCCCTTTTAAAAAGCTTAAGGAAAATTCTTTTTTGCCTCCAAGTTGAAGAGAGAAGGCTGGTGATCCAAGCTATTATTTCCTTCCTTTTGGACTATAGGAATGCAGTCTTGCTTGTCTTAACTAACTATATGGGGCATATTATCAAGGGCTCTATCGCCGCTTTAGCAGCACTTTTTGCCGCTAAAGCGGCGATATTTCTATCGCCCTATCAGCAAGCTGTCGCTAACAGGTGTTAGCGACAGCTTTTAGGCGATAGCGACTGGTTTGGGTGCCGCTTTGCATGTCAACGATATTTATCGCTAATGACATGCAAAGGAGGCGTTCCCAACCTAACAGCGACTGAAAGCAGTCGCTAACATCGCTATCGCCTATTAGCAATAACCGCGGAGCGATAAAAACGTGCGCTAACCGCGATTAGCGCTGGTTTTTAGTACTGGTAAAAACATGACTTAACAATATTAGTCAATGGGAGGTGGATTGTAAGGTTAAGTCCCCAGCATTAGCGCGGGATTCTATCGCTGGATTTCTCGCGTTATTGCTGGGTTTCGCGCATATCGCTGGATATTTTATCGCATTGGAGATAAACCTTGCTAATAGCATGTTATCTCCATGGTAATATCCAGCGATAGCCGGCGATAGAAAAACGCGCGCTAAGCAAGCTTTGCGATAGTTTTCGCAGGTTCTTGCTAATATGCCCTTATATATTTTGTCGCTCATCTTCATATTGAGCAAAATGCACCTGCCACATCTGTTGCTTAATTTACCTTAGCCACTCCTATTAAATCCAACTTGTCTTTCCTCTACGGGCTGCAATTGAATAAATGGGTCTTGTTTAAAACACTTTTCATGGTGCACTAGCCACTTGCTGGCACTTGAACTGGGTATCTAAGTTCCCATCCCTATATGCACTTTAAGATGCTCCATTTCTTTTCTCATGTACTCTTGGTTGTCCCCATGGTCCACATGCCAGATCAGGCAGATGCTCTTTCCTGGTTCTTGCTCCTATTCCCAGTACACATGACTCTGCCCATGTGTCTGTGCAAGTTGAGCAGTGTGCCTATGAGATTTCAGTCTGCAGTACATTAAAGCCAGGCCAATTGACATTGCCAATGCTTGTTTTTACTAATGTGTTCTTCGATTGAGTTGAAAGTAATAACTTGCGGTGATTCACAAAAATAAGCTGTCTGACGGTGTCATGCAGGGCGAACTGGAGTTTAATAATCTTGCAAAATATATGTGCATCTTTTCTGTACTTGCAGTGTTCAGTCAAGGGGACAAAGGCACATCTTGGTACATCATCTGGAAGGGTTCGGTAAATGTGGTTACCCATGGCAAGGTAAGTTAAGAAAACAATAAAGAAAGCGGATAGATTGGTAAAGAAAGAAACTAGAAGAGGGTAAAAGGGATGACTTACAGGAAGTAATGCATATTGAACATCTCTAACCGTGACACACTTGTTAAGAAAACTAGTGAAATCATATTTGTGAGGTTGAAGCACTGGGATGGCAACTGCAAGTATTAAGGGCCAGATTTACCAGTTTCTCACTCAGCACAGTGCAGCAGCTGCAAATGCTGCACAGCAGGAGACCACCTTATTTACAGGAATATGGCATTCTCCTCCCCTCTCCCTAACACCAGCGCAGAAATGTGCAGCTGTGCGCCATGGACACACCTTTGCATCATAGTGCAAGGGTGTCTCCATGAGTCTAGCATAGGTTTTGTACTGGAAGGATTGCCTTCCAGTACAAAATACTATGCTTAGACTAACTTTGAACCTTTTCCCACTTTGTATGGGTGCTGTATAGTGCAGCACACTTGCAAAGACGGAAAAGAAAGGAGAAATAAAAGCATTTCTCCTTCATAGTGCTTATCTGAAATAGGTGTTATTTGCTGACGCTAAACCTTGTCTACTTTTTTAAGTAAATGGGGCTTAGCGTCAGAAACCTTGGATGGTTGCATGGGAATGCCCATGCACCACCCATGGTATGCCCCCTTGGCACTAAGTAATACAAAGCAGCGCAATGCAGTGATTTGCGTTATTTTCCAGAGTAAAACAGCTTTTACGCTGGAAATTAAATAGGTGAAAAAAGATTTTGCGTCCTTTTGCATTAGTTTTGTGACGCAAACACGGTGTTAAATCTTAGTAAATATACCCCTCAATGTGTTATGGTATTAGACAGTATTTCTTTTTTGTAACAACGCAGCCAGATGAGCTTACAAACCGTGTTGCGAGATCCACGCTGTCTGCTTGCCTCTGCTGTTCATATATGGAAAGGTCTACTTTAATTCTAGTGTCAGGAATTTTGCTTGTTCACAGCTGTAGTGACAACTGAAGAAATCTACCTTTCAACCAGGCAGTTATTATTATGATTTGCCATATAACTATTCCTTTTGCTTTTGTACATGACCTGATATAGGTACACTGTAATACATTCATTTTATTTTCTTGTAGTTTAGTCTGTTGATTGTTTCGTATTATTTATTTCATGATATTTTTAAGTGCAACTTACACTCCAAATACAGTCTGTTGGCGCTGATGAGAGGAGGTACTTAAAGACTTGGCAACAGACATAGCAGTTTAAATTGACAATATAGAGGATTTAAGCAGGGCACAAGTCCTAAAAAAAGAAGTGGGGGGACGCTGACGTCACGACAGGAAGTGACGTCACGAAAGGTGGCTTGCACCATCAGAGTCATTGCCTCCCCTTGCTCACCCCTTAGATGCGATTGCATCAGAGAAGCCAGCGCGTGAGCAGCGTTCTGAATGAGCTCCGATCTCGCCCCAGAGAGGCCAAAGAGTAAATGTGTGGCTCCATTTGCTCCAGTTATCGAGCTCCTGGTAAAATAAGTGGGGGGACGCTGTCCACCCGCGTGGTACCCCGACTCGAGCCCTGGATTTAAGAGAGTTCCTTAAATTAATTAGGGATTGTTCCTTAGGTATTTCCATTGGGAGTTCATTCAACAGTTGTGTTGGACAGTAGCTTCAGACGTCGCAGAAAGGGAAAGTGAGGTTAAGTACGACCGCTAGAGGGCGACGATCAATGTAAGCTGGAAGTCCTGTTTGATAGCTTTCAGACAACACACTTCAGTTCAATATATCTTTATTCGGTAAAGAAAGTCACCATAAAAGAATCGAAGTCGAAAATCAATAATATCAGACAACACACTTGCATTAAGATGGTTTTACGGCCATAACATTATTTGCTTTGAAGAAAAGGGAGTGAACCATTAGCTACAGTATTGCATCTGTATTCTGATTGGAGAGAAAACCCCTTTTGGAAGGCATCTGGTTAGGGCGTGGCAGTATTAATGTGGTGAGGTAGCCTGAAAAGTAGGGGCTCTGTGCGCATGATAGAAGGTGCACAAAGCTGTGTAAGAGGCAGGTATGTTAGCAGACGTATTAAGGGGTGAGCCTTTGAAGGCCAGAATCCCTTTGCACATCTGGTATCCCTGCACTCAGGAGATCAGAAAATCAATGCCTGGGTCCACTCCTTCAATATAAGTGGCCGCCAACCCAATTAACGTTTCCCATAAAAGGGAGGCCAGAAACAAGCATCAACTTTTTGCAAATTCAAGGATTGAAAACATGCTTTCAGTGTGGCCTCCTGGCCAGGTATTCCGGGGCAATGATTCACTGATCAATTCGTAATGGTGTGTCAAATCCGAAGGTATATGGTTTTCCCGTTTACCTGTGGTCTTGGAATGATGTTCAGGACCACACCTAAGTGGGCTGGGGGCCACTTCTTTTTCAAAAGAAGCCTGAGGTGTGGCATTGCTCATGCATGTCAGAACCCCTATGTGCAGATATGCACAACTGATTATTATACTCAGAAGCCCTAGTGATATCAGTACATGGCCTCACCTAACAAGTTAACATACTCCTGTAGGAGGAACATCAAGAAGGAAACAATAACATCTTCAGCATGTTTCAAACTTCCAATGCTTTCCTTAGGATGTGGCCTCTCAGTGAATATACAGTTTTGCTGTATTTGCCTACTTGCAGTCAGTTTACTTACAAATAAACTGAATGTAGTGTAATGTAGTGTCGTGTTGTGGAGATTATTAGTAATAGGTATTATGTGATAGTGCCAGTGGAAATACTAGTGGTTACCACAGTCTCATAAGGATATGAGCAATCCATACTGGGCCCTTTAACCGAGTCTACCCTTTTATGTAAGAGGGAAGTCTAACTGAAAAGTCTGCTTTTTCAAAATGCAAGCAAATGTCTTGGGAATAGTGTACATCCAGCGGTATCTTCCGGCCAGCCAATTAGAAGCAATGAGCATGTCGTTCACTGAGTCACGCCATTCTGTATTGCAATCAGAAAGTAAATTGCTTTGCTATCTTTCCATATGGTCATGTAGCTGCATTCCGAATAAACCCATGGCTGTCTCTCGCATTGTAGCCAAAAGAGTATTGCCAGGAGTTATTGATTATGTGGAACTCTGGGACACCCTCCCCCTCGCACTGCGCCTGCTTCCCAACAAACTTTATTTCTGTAATGCCTTGAAAACCCAGTCTTTCCGGCACATAGTTCTTCCGGTGAGCTGTGCATATTGAGACTGTTAAAGCGCTGAAAGGCCTTCGGGTAGCTGTGCACTCTACAAGACTCACAGAATAGAATAGAATGTGGTCTGCAGGAGGAAAGCCTTTTGCACCGCTAGGTATGTCTCATATAGAGTGGCCACCCCACTCTTGCCGTTACAAACTCAATTTTTCATCAACAAATCATTGATTTCAGGTGTCTTAGTCTAAGTAGGTCAACGAAAGCACAGTATGACTACAACACCCAGAATGCATTAGGCGGTTACCTGAAGGTCGAGGATTGGTAACAGGGTCCGCAATGACCTGGAGGGGATGTGGTTACCCCTGCCCAGTATCTCTATACCATGGACATGGGTACTCACAAACATTGTCCCAGGGGCCTCAAAGTATGGTCTGTGGTGTGCCTGAGAGCCTCATTGATGCCAGCAGGGTGGGAGAGAGTCTTTGCGGAGAACAGGGTAAGGTGGGTGTAGGGGAAACCAGAAAACTTGGGATCAATCCCGGCTTCTCCTTTTGAGCAAATTGTGTGATCCTAGGCAATTGTTTTATTTCACTCTGCCTCCTTTCTTCATTATTACATATAAGAGCACCTTAAAATACTCGAATTCTGGATGTGCGCTCTACAAAACCTTCTCCTGTGTTTGATTTAATAAACTATAAATGTATCCATGTATAACAACAACCAAGGCCACCCAGGGTGGTCCACATGACCCTGGTGATTTACTGACTTGCCTCTTAGTTCACTATTGGCATTGTTGTCAGGGTGGGAGGAGGCATGAACATTTCTACGTTCATTTTTTAAAACTATCACTTTAAAAAAATGCTTACTAATGCACTGATTTAATCTGATGTTCTAAGGTGAATCGCCTCTGCATGTCAATAAAATTCACTTATGAAATTTGGAGGGGCTTTTATCATATTTTGTACACATTTAATGCTAGATATCTTAAAAGTAAATGTGTTGCTAAAGTTAGTGGTGCAGGACAACTTATGCAAAAACAACAAATGATGGACAGAATGCAGAACAATGTCGTACATTCACGCCAGTACAGAGATCTGGGCCTAAATCCATCGTTTTTTTGCTCACCATGCCATTCCAGTTTGGACCCAGCCACATGCAAATCAGTCTTGACCCTGCGCCCAATGGTAACAGTCCAGCCCGAACTGCCAGGCCAGGTCCTCCCTGGACTGGAAACAAGCATCCTAGGACCGGTTTCGGGCTTTCAGCCCTCATCAGCCAGGATAGCTTGACTCCAGTGGCATGGAGAGCACAGGACCCACGTCTGGGCATACCCGTCCCACTCGGGGTGACAAATGCAAAAACAACGATTGATGGACAGAATGCAGAACAATGTCGTACATTCACCCCAGTACAGGGATCTGGGCCTAAATCCATCGTTTTATTGCTCACCATGCCAATCCAGTTTGGACCCAGCCACATGCAAATCAGTCTTGACCCTGCGCCCAATGGGAATAGTCCAGCCCGAACTGCCAGGCCAGGTCCTCCCTGGACTGGAAACAAGCATCCTAGGACCGGTTTCGGGCTTTCAGCCCTCATCAGCCAGGATAGCTTGACTCCAGTGGCATGGAGAGCACGGGACCCACGTCTGGGCATACCCGTCCCACTCGGGGTGACAAATGCAAAAACAACAATTGATGGACAGGATGCAGAACAATGTCGTACATTCACCCCAGTACAGAGATCTGGGCCTAAATCCATCGTTTTTTTGCTCACCATGCCATTCCATTCCAGTTTGGACCCAGCCACATGCAAATCAGTCTTGACCCTGCGCCCTATGGGAACAGTCCAGCCCGAACTGCCAGGCCAGGTCCTACCTGGACTGGAAACAAGCATCCTAGGACCGGTTTCGGGCTTTCAGCCCTCATCAGCCAGGATAGCTTGACTCCAGTGGCATGGAGAGCACGGGACCCACGTCTGGGCATACCCGTCCCACTCGGGGTGACAAATGCAAAAACAACAACTTATTTGCATCTTTTCTATTCATTTAGGTGTAAATAAACGTTTATTTAACATCTTTCTGAATGTTCCTGCTCTCTCGAGAAATTACAGCAGGCCAGTGCTGTTGTTCAGCAGGCATGTGAAGGTCAGGAGGGCCGCAAGCGGCCCCGGGTCCATACTTTGAGGATCACTGCTCTATACCAACAAGATGCAAAAAAAAAAGCTATTTGGTCGGGCATCTGCCTGCTTGTTTTCTAACACCAGTGAGACAGCAGAGAAATGCTGACGCAGCTGTGACAAAGGATCCTGACAGAAAGGGCTTAAAACTATTTGCTACTCCCAAATCTGTGAAAAGGCTGCCATTTTGTAAACTTTCACATGCTTGCTATAGTTGGCAATAAACAGATTTTTTTTGGGACACCTCTTGTGTTTCTTTGCAGGGGCTGGTGACAACTCTGCATGAGGGCGACGACTTCGGCCAGCTAGCTCTGGTGAACGATGCCCCGAGGGCAGCCACCATCATCCTGCGCGAGGACAACTGCCACTTCCTGCGTGTAGACAAACAAGACTTCAACCGGATCCTCAGGGTGAGTTAGACCTTGGCGTGCAGAAGACGTCAGGCACTGAGCAGGCAAGCATTGCGTGCCCAAATGATTGCCAGAACAGCTTAGAAATGCAATTTCTACGTAACAGACCCTCTCCTGTAGGTTTCCGTGTAGAAAAAATAATTCTGTATGAATCTATTTATTATTGACTATAATAATTGTTCGTTTTATAACTATAAAGTATTATCCATAAGAAAATGTGCTGTAGAAAGACATATATTATTCCAGACGTTGATTTTCCACTAGTCAGTCATGCCTAATTGTGAATATTAATGGTTAACTAGGCATTTTTAAACTATTGTCAATGGTAAACTCTCAGCAGTGGACAGCAAGGATTGCTCTGTGGTTTTAGAATGGAGTGGAAGCTAGCCTCGTCAGAAGCTTTTTTGATGCTCAGATAGCAAACAGTTTTTTGGCCTTTTTTTTATTTTATGGTTACACACAGTGGCGACTAAGATTATTAAATTTTTTGTGCCATGGCCTATTCGCAAACATCATTTTGTCGTACAGTGCATAAAGTATTTCAACTGACGTACTACAAAATACTATTCACAAACCTATGTGCCGGGTCCTCCACCTCCCGTATATTTTGCGTACAGAGATCTCCGTCAGTCTGGCGAGTATGCATACGTTTTTGTAGTACACAGGGAAGAGATGTGCCCTAACAGCCAGATCGCCTGTCTTTGGGACTAGAGAACCTGGTCTGTGTCCTGGCCTTGGCTCAACATCCTGTGATTCTGGGCGAATCAGTTAAATTCTTTGTGCCTAAAAAGGAAAAAAAAGAGTGATGTAATCTGATGCTCATTTAAAGCTTTCTAATGCCCCTGGGCCACATTTGGGCTATATAAAAAGTGCAAAAAAAGAAAAAAAAGTAAATGTGGGAGGTACCAAGGAAAGTGCCTGGAAAATGGGGAATAGCTACAACTAAATGGAATTGGTTAATGGAGGGTTAAATGGGTGCTTACGGGGGGCATGCTAATACAAACACACCCTGACACAAGAGTAAGAACATTGTTATTCACAAACTACAGGGATTATTTACAAGCCCCTTGCGCTGCCAGCGCATCACTTTTTCCCATATTAAAAGTGACGTACCGATGACGCAATGGGCTTGTAAATCCCCTACGTTTCTAAAGTTAATACAGCCCTAACGGTCACCAGCAGTAGTAGATGTACTCCAGCCCTGCATTGGAGTAAGTCCAGCACCACACATAGCCACTCCCACAGACAATAATGACGGCAGGGACTTAATATAGTATCCCAGTTTAAGTTTAAAATGATTACATTATTTCTATTTTAAATTATATATTTTTAGTCTTAAAAAGTATTCAAAATGAATAGTTGAATATTTTATTATTTTAATAATGAATGTAACTTATTTTTAAAAAACAAATTAACTTTATAAACTTAAATTAAAAAATAATTTACATTAAACATAACTTTTCATTAACTGTACGCAATATAAATTAAAAATGCTAGTTGGGGAAGTTTTATGTCATTTTATTTAAAAGTAATATTTATAAAGTAAATTGCATATTTAAATTATTTAATATACATGTATTTTGAAGTGTTAATGTGCTTTAACATTTTATTTTTAGAGTGAAAATAATTATTTATTTAGTTCAATAGTATATTTTACATGAAATAATTTAATTTTAATAATTTTTAATTAATACATTTTAATAATTCTTCCTGTACTTTCCGGATGGGAGCCTCTGCTTATGGGTGAGTGATTACTAGTAGCCACTTTGCAAGGAGGCCCATGGACAGCATGGTATTATCATAGACTCCTCATGTGAATATGAGGGTTTCCTGATCTCTCCTGGGGATTAGAGGGATCTTTGTGAATTATGAAGGAAGAGCCTTAGACTGAGCGATAAGACTCTCTCGGCTCGCACAGTTGGTGGAGGTACAAGTGGTTTGACCTATCCTAGGTGTTTGACAGGCTTGTGGGTTTCAAAAAACCAGTTGCAGGTGACAGCTTAAGGATTGTTCCATTATCTTAATGAAAATTATACAAAAGAGGGTGCTTAGCCTTCTTCTGAAGCACAGGGGTTTTTCTTTGTGGTCAGTCTTGGTAGGAACAAGTTGCAGGCAACGGAACCTTGTAATGACCTTTCCTAAATCTCTTGTATTTTGGATGGGCGCGCAGAGCATTTTTCCAGACCACAGGCACTGGATTGCTTTGTGGGGCTGGAAAATGGTGTGAGATGTGTTCAGTGAGAAGCTGTTTAGGAGCTAGTACCAATGCAATCTATCATTAAGATAAGAGATGCCAGTTTTGAAAGAAAGCACTGACTTGTTATGACTTTTAAATGTACTTTATATGTTCACAATTCTCCTAGGATGTGGAGGCTAACACAGTGCGCCTGACGGAACATGGTAGAGTTGTGCTGGTGCTAGAAAGGAACCAACGTGGAGCAAGTACCAACGAACAGGCTGCATGTCCAGTCAGTAACAAGTATGACCTGTCAGTTTATCGTTTTTCCCCCATGTGCCTTGTAACACTAATAATAGAAATAATACACAATTTGTGTCTATATATAGCTTCATCCTGCTTTTTTGCAATCTTTAAGTGTTAATATTAACTATTTAATGGTATTGTTTGTCACAATATGAAGGTAAATTATATTGACCTGCACATATATCAACTCTACAATATTGACCTCTTAAACTACCACCATTTGATCAAGGTAAGCATATGAAGAGAAGGGTAGATTTACTCTTCTTAACTCCACAGCTTCTTACCTTGAGGGTATGTTAGTAGTCATTATTGTGAAGTAGGTATATGTGAAGGTCGATATTACAAAGTTCCACCACAGTATTTGATTTACTTGCCTTAGTGGGATGGAAATGTTGCTCAGGTATGAATTTACCTTAAAAAATGAAAAGCAAGAGGCGTTTGGCAAAATAGGAAGAAGTTGGTTTAATTAAACGCAGCGGCAGGGGGAGTATCGACAGAGTAGCGTCTGAAGAAAGTCTCTCATTGTACAGCAGTTTTGGCCGACCATTTATACCATTCATAAGGTACAATAAACCAATCTGGCATTCTTGGCCTAGTCATAAACAAGTACAACCATCTGATAAGGGGGACACGGGTGGCTCTCGACCTCGGGGGTCGGCCAGTGTGTATGTGTTCAGATGTCTGGCGTGGGGAGCGTGTGAACACTACGTGTGGTGTGTATGCTGTGTCCTGATTGGCTGAGTGTTACTAACTTTATGTGGCATCTATCTTTTGTGGTATTTTGGGAATGCTCGACTTTGTCGAATGTGTTTTATTGGGGCCAATTTCCTCTGACCTGTTTGTGGTGTATCTTCCTATTTGTGGGGGTCGATGAGGGTTTTTCCTGGGTGCGCGTTTGTCTTTGGGCTAAGTGTAACCCCACCTCTGACCTGTCAATCAGTAGGCTCAGGTTTGGGTTGCAGGGCCTGGCTGACTACATATCTCTGACTTGGGGTTGATGGGGAGGTCACCTTGGGTGAATCCTACAGCAACGATATGAGTTAGTTAAAATGTGTACAATGAACATGACGGTCACTGATATAATTTTTACTGACATCCTCGGTATAGTACGTACAGTTGTCATAGCTTACATCGATATTGTCTTTACTGATATTGACATTGTTATGCGTACATAGATTAGGGCTTACACTGACATTGTTCCGACTGGTATCGACATTGTTAGGCGTGGATAAATTAGGGCATACATTGACATTGTTTCTACTGTTATTGACATTGTTATGTGTGCATATTTTATGGCGTGCATCGACATTGCATTTATTGATATTGCTGTGGTCCGGCCTGCATATATCATGGTGTGTAATTACATCGTATTCACAGATAGTAACAGAAAGTTGATTGATATTGCCTTAATTTGAACTAAATACCTGTAGATCACAGCGCATGTCAGTGGGCTGTCTTTTCCCCACAAGTCCTTCTTAGCGGCTATGAGAGTTTTTCTGTAAGTGATTCTTTATGGAATGGACAGGATGGAGCAGGAGTGAACATTAATACCAATAATATTTTTATGTCAAATCAAAGGTGTTAGAAATGGGATCTCTGGTTGGCTAAGGCTTGCGCCAAAGCCAGGCAGAGACCACCACTCTAGTCAGGGCAAGGGAGTTACACGCCAAAGATAACCCCTGCTCACCCACTTGGTAGCTTGGCACGAGCAGTCAGGCTTATCCCGGAGGCCATGTGTAAAGCGTTTGCGCATGCACACAGCAACATACCAGGCACACCACAAAAGGAACTCCACACAAGGTTATATCAAAAATAGCCTTTGTATTCTCATAACACATTAGAATAGTACTCACATAATATACATTGTGCCACCTGGCACTAGGTAATATCTACAAGGGATTATGTACACCTGACAGGGCCAACTGGACCACTGTCAGTACCATCACAAAGTGAACTTAGTAAAAAGGAAGACATATCATAAACGTACAACCAGTAATCACTGGTAACCACTGTACTCAGCATCAGCCTGTAACATAAACCACATTATGCACAGTATCACATTAGGCGCCAAATCCATTGTACGCCAACCTCATCAGTCTAACATCTTAGACCCTAACCTCCTAAGTATCACTCAAATTAGGGGTATACTCACAGTAGGAAATAATCTCACTGGCATAAACACATTACACACATAATCTCATCCCCAAACGCATTTAGAGGCATGAATCATTGTAGAGCATCACATTTCCTAATATCACATAAATCACTGACCCCCTGGCCAACTGGCCTTCTCAAAGGGGCTCAAATGCCCTGTGTCCAAAATCTCAGGGCTGCTGCCTATGCAGCGGAATCAATAGTGCGCCATTGCACTAGGGCAAAGGAGTGCATCTCACTCCTTTCTCAAAATATGCCCCCAAAGAACTGTGGCCTAAACGTTGCAGCTGGCACTAAGTGCTGCGCAGCTGTGGATCAAGTAGAGGCCTGGCACCTCTGTGCCTCCTGTCCCCCTTAGGGACTCTGAATCAATTGTGCCCAATTCTCGTCAGCTGCCCGTGCTGGTGCGGCGCAGCTTATGGCACTTTTCATCAAGGGGGGCCCGGCACCTCTGTGCCCTCTGGACCCCACGTGGCACTAAACACATGCCCCCATCGTTGGGGTGGCCCGCTCTCTAGCGGGACCACCCAGGCACCGACAGTGTGCCTCGAAATGCCTCCAATCAAGAAATGCCTCGTAGGAGCGGCCCGCTGCCAGACGGGGCCGCTCGGAATGCAGAGATAGCGCCGTGCCTCGATAGGCACACACAACTCGAGCCCCCACTCACCGGGACTCGCTGGTGCCGCTCTCGGTCTCCTCGGGTCTCCTCTCGGCGCTGGGGACCGACGCCACTTCTCCCATGCGGCGGGGGCAGGCACCGACAATGTGCCTCGTGCCCCCTCCGCCTCAAGTGCCACAGGCTGCTCTTCGGTTCGCCAGTGCGGGGTGGGCTCCCACCTGGCTACAGCGTCTCCCTCTTCACCCGGGCCCCCTCCTGGGCCCCGGGACTTGAACGTGGAGCCTGCGAGGCTCCGGACTTCTTCCCGGCACGTCCCAGCGCGGGGTGGGCTCCCGCCTGGGTCTTCCGGCCTCACTGCTCTTCCGCTTTCGTTCGCCAGGCCCCGCCCACAACCAGGCAGGCCGCGGATCGCGGTTTCTCTTCTCGGCAGCAATGAGGGGTAGGCTCCCTCAGAATTTAAAATATAAAGCGGCCATGTGGGGTGGGCACCCACGATTTAAATATAAAAATAAGCGGGGTGGGCACCCGCCGTTCTCAGCCTCATGGGGGAATCCCTACGCTGGGGATTCCCTTCCCACAGACAGCAGCTCAGCGCTGCACAGCCCTCGTGCTCCTTCTCTCGGGGGATAATTAAAATAAAGCGCTCACCAGGCGCTAGAAGCAGGCAAAGTCCTGTAGGTCCTTAGGGATAAAGGGGCAATGCAGGGCCCAGGGAGGCAAGCCCTCCTGGCAGCCCCCCCTGGGCCCCACCAGCAGCACGCCCCAGCAGGATCAGCACCACAGAACTGAACAACATCATGGGGTCACAGCCCCTACTTTTATACACCTTTTTGTATTTGTCTGCAGGACAGGGCTAGGGGAACCAGATGCAACTGGTTCAAGGGGGATTTGGAGTACTTTGTTTTCCAAGCTCCTCTTCCCCTTTGTCAGGTGGGGGCTAGGTGATCAGACACACCACAGGGGGCAGAGCCAGCATTCACTAGGGCAGGCACCTTCCTATTCAGAGTCAGGGGATTACCCCTCCCACTACTCTTAGCCCAGAGGTCCTATTCAGCCCAGCGCTGACTCACCCTGCCCCTCCTGGAGCCACACACACCTCCCAGCCCCTGTCACTCACAAGCCAGACATGCAATTCACATCAGGCAGGCAGACACACAGCACACGAAATGCCAACTTCTAAAAGTGGCATTTCTCCACCAGTCATCATAAATCTGTGCACACCATTGCGCAGCATTTATTCTCACGAGTTCATACATACTAAACTCGCCCCGGCCGCTCCTCTCATACCAGGAATTACCACGGACACACTTATCCCCAATGCATTCCTATGGGAGGGCAGGCCAACTTCACCAAATGTGCACAGAGAGCGCACGCACTTTACACTGGACCACAGTGCTAAAGTGCCCAGAGGCCTAAAACGACCAACACCATGTCAGAACTTAAGGCAAAAAGTTCAGGGGTGAACCAGCCAAAAAGGGCCAAGTCCAACAAAAGGTATGCTCCATTTGTGCTGGTTAACTTTTTAAGGTGTTCAGTGTGTTTGTCTTAATATGAAATATGAGATGTTTCTCATATAATATTACATAACAATTGTAGTAGGTATAAATGTCAAAATCAGGGCTGTATACCTTAGGTCTAGGAGAGACAGATTTTCATGATGTAGATAACAAATACATTTACATAAAATTAACCTAAGTGAAAGTAATTTATATAGTTAGTAGTTATCTGGAAACACTAGCAAAAATCCTCTCTCCTGGCCATGCTTTGACTAAAAGGACATCGCCAGGGCTTTGAATTCGTAGCATACATCTGTTGGGGCACAAAGCAGAAACATAATTGTTACCCTCTTGTTTTTTAACCAGAATGTGTAGTTGTGGCACGTTTGTGATTTGTTTTACCCCAATAAGAACACCATATCGAAGTACCAATGTTAACCAATATTTGTACTAGAATTTTGATTAGATTAATTTCTTGCCACACTGGTCAGATATTGGTGGTTGTCTTCGATGAAGACCTAAGTATTTGTCCAACTCCCACGCAGAAGAGAGAAAGAAAAGTCAAAGAAACTGGAGTAAAATGGCACTCTCCCTTTCCTCTTCAATGATAAGACATGTCATAATGATAATATCAATATTTATAATAGGAGCAGTAGTGATAATAGCATTTACATTAATGACACACAATATTCTTATTAATACATAAGTAAGTAAGTAGTACTTTATTGTGTGATTACTTAAAATCTTTACAATGCCTTCAAAGAGCCAAAAACACACACGGAGTAAAAAATACCAATACAGTCATGGGCCATGATGTGTCTGATAAAAACAGACAGCATAAAAGGCAAAGATCCATTTAGTCTAGCAACAAAATAAAACGATGCATCACAGAGAGTTTAAACAACAGCAGGAAGGGACATTTCAGATGTGATTTAGTGAGCAGGCATAGAGTTCAAAGTGCCGGGTGTGAAGTTGTCAAGGCTTATCGAATGGCTCGAAACAGAGCCCAACAAAGACAAGCGGAATGAGTCACAAAACAGCAATTGTGCTTTCGGAGCACATTAAAACTGTGCATCACAAGGAATTTAATATGCATCATCAATAGACATTTCAGATATAATTTCAAAGTGCATGGTGCCAAATTGTCAAGGCTTATCTAATAACTCAAGACAGAGGCGGACAACGACAAGCTGCATGAGTAACAGAGGTGCAAACTAACTAAGGTGTCACGTGCCGCTCCGACAACGATTGTAACAAGGATTTCTTTCAGAGTGCAAAGTGGCAAGTTGTCAGACCATTCACTAAAGTGCCATGTGCAAGTTCAGGCCACTCACTAAGTGTCACCTGCTAGTTCAAGATCGATTGTAAACAGGCATTACTTTCAAGGTGCCATATTGGCGGGCCATATCAAATAACTCATGGCTGTAGGACCAAATCATATGCAGGCATTTCTTTCAGGGCCAGGTGCCGGACCTGTGGGCCAACAGAAACATGCATAACATTCAAAGTGCAAAGTGTCAAGTTATCAAGTGACACAAGACAGTGCCCAACTAAGGCCAGCCACTTGAAAGGCAAAGGTGCAAATTTGTTACAGTGTCACATGCTAATTCCAAAGTGATTGTAACCTGAAATTTCTTCAAGGTGCAAAGGTAGCAAGACGTCAGGTCCTACCAAATAACTCAGGACAGTGGGACCATTTGCAAGGTGAATGTCCCTGGGGGTGGGCAAGCGTTTCACAACAGCCTTCCAGCTACAGCAATAAACTTGCCAAGCCATGCTAGTTCCACCAGGACGTCAGATGTATCGATGTGTGTCATTGCCTCTTTACATGTTCTTATAGGATGTTGCAGGAAAATTGCCCTTAGGCAAAGCTGCCTCTGAAGGGGCAATGCTGGGCAACAACATACAATGTGCACCACAGATTCCGAGTCATATGGGCACAGCCTGCACTGCCCACGACCCAGGGAAATGCTCTTCCAGTCAGACCTGTATGCTCATACATGCAGTGTTAGGAGCCTGGTCAACAGGAATGTTCTTTAGCGCTTGTCTTCCCAGGACAGCTTTCAGATATGGCTGGCAAATAGTGTATTAATGTGATGTGGCGAGCCACACTGCTTCCGGGATGCTTCTGATTTCATTAATGTCTTGTTCCCTTGGTATGAACTTGCCCAGCTCTTTTACGATCCTCTTTAGGTGCTGTGTTGTTACGAGTGGGTGGATTAGACACTCTGAGGTCAAATTCAATGAGACTCTTGTGCTGCCAAGGTACGTTGACTAGTAGCTTTTTTTTATCTTGGAATATCACAGGCATGGCACCTCTCATTGAGTCTGGATCTGCTCTGGCCACTTGATGGCAATATTTAATTAAATCCTTTTTGCAATCAATATCCATTTTCACTAGGCCTAACTCTAGGCGGATCAATGTACGTCTTGTTGTTTTGGGGAGGTTGAATATTTTTCTCTATGCAGATGCATGACAGCTCTCCAGAAGCTCTTTGAGCATACCGGCAAACACGAGGTGTCCATAACTTATGATAGATAGTGGTTTTGCCTCCGTTACTATTCGGATCTCCTCCACTGAATTACTTTGTAGATTGTAATATAATTTAGTTAAGGCAAACGTAGTTTTGGCTGCTTTTCATACCAGGGCCTTGGCATGCAAGAAGGGTTTGCCAGTGTCTGACAACCAGATGCCAAGATAATTGTATTTGCAGGTCGTGCTTATGTTTAGGGCCCCCCACGGCCATACCAGGTGATGTTTCTTGACTCTTTGGCCAAAGACCAGGACTTTGGTTTTTGCAGCATTTGCATGCAGGGAGTTCTTAGTTGTATATGATTATGGTATGCCCAGGGCCCTCTTCATCCCAATTCGTGTTTGATCCAATAGCACCAGGTCATCTGCATACTAAATGAGGGTAATTGTTGATGGCCTAACTTAGGTGAGAAGATATTTCCCTTCAACAGCTCCAAGCCTAAGTCAGCTGTATATAAATAAAACAAGGTGGGAGCAATGACGCATCCCTGCTTCAGGCCTTTGTTTGTATATATTTTTGCCGTGGTGTGGGTTTGTGTTATCTTAATCTGGACCCAAGTGTCAGTGTACAACACTGTGATAGCCGCCAGGAGTTGCCTTGGTATTCTCCAATCCATGAGTTTGGTCCAGAGGATGTTCCAGTCAATTCCATTGAAAGCTTCACTGTAATCGATGAAGCAGGCATAAAGTGGGAGCATGACATTTTCAATGGCCTGGCCTTGGCCCCCAGGTAGGAAAGAGCTATCACTTTGTCCATAGTTGAGGAGTTGAATCTGATTGTATGGGATGATGATGTTGTCATCGATCCAGTTTTCCAGCTCATGTAGGAGCACCTTCGCAAAGGCCTGTAGGTTTCAGGTGAGGTGCTGGCCCCTTTTTTATGAATTGGATACAAAATTGAGCCTTTCCATGATTCTGGAATGGCAGACAACAGAACACATTCGTTGAAGCGGTTGTGCGTGTAGAGTGCCTGTTAGAAATGGGTATCTAGTTGGCAGTGGTTTTTACACACACACACACACGCTCACGCTCACACTGAAAACACTACAAAAGGAGTCCACACAAGTTTAGAAAAATAACAAATATTTATCTGGATAAAATAAGACTAAAACAACAACAATCCAACATACACAAATCAAAATCTCACTTTTAAAAGGTTAAGCAAGTCTAGTCCACAGAAATCAATGGAGGTGCTTGTTTAGGACAAAGTACCTTAGATGTGTCAAAAATCAAAGACGATGCGAGGCGCTGGGGAGGTGAAGTGTCGAAAAAGCAGGTGATGCGTTGGTTCCGTACTGCTACCGGGGGGGAGGAGCCGTCGCTTTCTTACTGATAGGCAGGGGAGGTGATGAGTTGATTCCTTTCCGTTGCAGGGGAGGTGATGCTTTGTTTGCATACACAGTGCGTCGTTTCCTTACTGCTGTGCAGTGTCGATTAAGAAATCGGCTCCCAGGGACAATGCGTTGCTCTGCATCGATTGCACAGCGATGGAGCTGGCGCTGCGTCAGAGCAGTGCGTCACAGACTTCGGTGATGTGGTGCTCGAAACTCACACAATGGTGGTAATTCTGACATGCTGCAATGGAAAGCTGGGGCCTGTGTTGTAAGTAACAGTTGTTGTGTCAAGCGGGGGCCACCCTCCAGTGCTGGCAGCGGTGAAGTGTCGAGTTTTGCAGCAATGCGTCGGTTTTGAATAATGCTTGGAGTCGTGTGGATTTTCTCTGTGAAATAACCAGAACTCACTTCTAAGGGCCCAGAAACTGAATTTGGCACCATTTGGCAAGTCAGGACTCTCAGCAGAAGAGCCCAGATGGCCCTGAGATTTCTTGACAGGAGGCCAGCTCAACTCAAGTCCTTGGAGAACATTGGAAGCAGGATACAGAAAGCAAAGACCAGTCCTTTCACTCCCAGGACAGAAGCAGCAAGCAGCAGGCCAGTAAAGCAAAGCAAACAGAAAACTGGAGGACCCTCCAGATAGCTTATCCAGCTCTTCTTCCTGGCAGAATGTCCTCAGTCCAGAAATGTTCTAAAGATATGGGGTCACAGGTCCAGTACTTACTCCCATTTTAGTCTTTGAAGGAGGCAAACTTCAAAGGGCAGACTTTGCAGTGCACAAGATCCTGCCTTTCCCTGCCCTGGCTCCAGACACACTTGAGGGAGGTGGGGACGGCTTTGTGTGAGGACAGGCACAGCCCTATTGAGGTGTCAGTGTCAGCTCCTCCCACCGCTTGCTCAGGAAGAACCATCAGCCTGGTTATGGGACATGAGAGTATGCAGGGCGCACCTAAGCCCCCTTTGTGTGGCTTTTTTAGAGTGAATGCACTAACAGCCCAACTGTCATCCTAACCCAGAAGTGTATTTAGCATACTGGCAGAGGCACAGTATGGTTAAAGTAAGAACATGCCAATTTTCTAAAAGTGGCATTTTCAGACCTGCAATTTAATATACAACTTTACTAAAAGATGTATTTTTGAATTGTGAGTCCAGAGACTCCACACTTCAATTTTCTGTCAGCTCCCAATTGGAAGATACACTTATAAGATGTTATAAGGCAGCTCTAATGCTAATTTATGGGAGAGCTAGGCTTTGCTGTAGTGAAAAACGAAATTAGCAGTATTTCATTACCAGGACATGTAAAACACAGCAATACATTTCCTACCTTTTAAATACACTGAACTCTGCCCATGGGGTTACCTTAGGCCTACCTTAGGGGTGCCTTACATGCACCAAAAGGGAAGGCTTGGGCCTGGCAAGTGGGTGCACTTGCCTCGTCGAAATGGCAGTTTAAAACTGCACACACAGACACTGCAGTGGCAGGCCTGAGACATGTTTGCAAGGCTACTCATGTGGGTGGCACTATCAGTGCTGCTTGCTCACTAGTAGCATTTGATTTACAGACCCTGGGCACACACCTTGCACTTCACTAGGGGCTTACTAGTAATCAAATATGCCAATCGTGGAGAAAGCAATCATCATTTCATTTTACACAGGGAGCACTTGCACTTTAGCTCTGGCAAGCAGTGGTAAAGTGCCCAGAGTCCTAAAACCAACAAAAACGAAATAAAGCACACAGTCAAAAACAGGAGGTCACAAACAAAAAGATTGGGGAAATCATGCGAAAAGATGCCAGGGCTAACAGTGACCAAAATACCTGGTCTTCCTTTAAGATGCTCCCAGGTAAGTCATTTGGGCCCGGGGCTCCATCTTTCCGGATTCTCTACAGAATGCTTAGCCTCTCCTTTTCGGAGACTACAATTGGGTTTTCCTCCAAGCCCTCAAGGGCATTAGCAAGTGAGTTCTTGATGGTGGCCTTTGTTTTAGTGGGGTCCACATAAAGGTTTGATACGTGAACAACCCATTTGTCGGTTGGGAAAGCATTTTCCTTGCCAGTGGTTGTAATTGCCAGGCTGTTAACGTAGCCCCAGAATTCCCTGGACTTGCTAGGTGCTAGCAGTGAGTATATGTATTTGCACTCACCCTCTAGATGTTTTGGTTTAGGGCCCAGACTAACTTTTTATCTTTTTTCCTTGCTTCTTTTAGCTTGCTTTCTGTATTGGGGCCCTTCCCTCTTCAATGCAGGAGCTCTGCGACGCGGCTTATTCTTTTGCTCTGCTTGAATTCTTTGCTCGCAAAATGAGGAGAGGGCCTTTCTATTTTGGGCACACAATGTTGGATTTTGTTCTTATAAGATGTTAGGGCTGTGTGTAGCCTTGTAACTATTGTCCCCCATGTTTCTCAGCAAGGCTCAATTTGTGTTCCAAAGCTGGGGGAATGACAGCTGATTTTCATTGTTTATACCTGGCTTTACAAACTGGGCCCCTCTGACTCTTTTTGTTAGTGGGCCGTCATTATTTGGTAGTGGTTGGCCAGCCGGATTTTGCCTCCTGTGTGTCATTGAGCTCATGTTGACCACAATAGATGGTGGTCACTTTCAGTTCTATGTTCGACTCGGTATCTCTCACATCTGCTTAGCAAGTTCTTGCTTAAGAAGTTGTAGTCCAATGTTATGTTATGTTATGTTATGTTATATGGGTTTGTAAAGCGCACTGTTACCCAAGGGTGTCCTGGCGCTGAGCACTGTATGCCTGGGGCAGTAAATACCTGGTGACCTCCCCCCCTGAGCCCAGCTGAGACTAAGCTGAAAACAACCAGGTTTTCAGACCTTTCCTAAACGAAAGGAAATCAGTACCGGTCCTTAGATATAACGGAAGACCGTTCCAGGCATTGGTGGCTCTAAGGACAAAGCTCTTCCCACCCCAGTTAGCCTTTCTCATTCTAGGAACGACCGCCCGCTTTGCTTCCATTGAGCGCAATGTTCTCCCGGGAACATACCATTGAATGCGCTTTTGTAAGTCTTCAGGGCCCGTTCCAGTCAGGGACTTAAAGACCGTGCAGAGAGCCTTGAATTGAACTCGCTGTAAGATTGGGAGCCAGTGAAGGTGACGTAGGTCATTTCTGACCGACATAAACCTAGAAGTGCCTGTCAGCAACCTAGCTGCCGCGTTCTGCACCATCTGCAATCTATTGAGGTGTTTTTTGTTAATGTGGATATGTTTTTGAAGGTGGGATTTGGTATATCTGCCGCAGTGCCTTTTTGGTCGGCTGAGCCCAGCTCAAACTCACTAATGCAATCTTCTAATATGTTCCAGGATCGGTCCTTGCAGTATTCCCCTATTTGACACGTTATATGTGTTAAAGTCACCTCCCGCAATGCACTCATGTCCTGAATAATCATAGAGGAGAGTTTTTATCAGATCAGTGATATTCCTGGGGATCTCAATTTTCACATCCCTGCGTGGATTGATGTACAGATTTACCACCATGATGGGAGTGTGTATTCTATCCATTGCCAGGTCTTTAAAGTTGAGAGCCTGCATGTCATAGGTGGAGAGAGACCGCAACATTGGTCTCCCAAACAGATTTTGCTTTTGAGCTGCTGTGTGGATTGCGTGGTACCCTTGAATGGAGATAGGCACTGTAGACCACGTTTCTTGCAGGCATAGGATGTCACCAGTATACAGATATTCCACGGTACTCTTATTGCCCATTAAAGAATTTAAGCCTGCCACATTCAACCTAATTATCTTATTCGTGGCTCTAAGTGCCTTTCCATTTTTCCCCTTAGTGCTAGGAATAGGACGGACCCTTTGTTAAAGGGCCACCAGTAGCCAGGCCCAATTGGACTGATCAATGAGGAAAATATTGGTGTGTGCTATTGGTGCATCAGTGGGAAAGCTGTCCCCTATGTCACTTGTCAGTTGTACTGTGATCTTTTTTCCCCCAAGACTTAGGTGTTATTTGCTTTGTTCCTCTCAGTATGTTGCTTGCCGCTTTATGCTGTGCCGAGGTGTGTTGCCTCTTTGACAGAATGTGGGGGGTATTTTTCCAACGCTGGCTTGTTGATAAGAATGCCCCACTCCTTGAAATGCTTGCTTTCTGAAATTATATTATTGGCATCTGTGATGTTGGACTTCACTCTCAATGTGGATTCTCTATAACGGATCCAGAGATAGTTTTTAAATTTCGCTGATATAAGGTGCGCTAATATAAGGTTGAAAAACTAAGTTATATTATTTAAGAGATGTAGAATACTGGTCCTATTTAAAGTATCCCAAGGCCCTCTCAACTTAAATTCCGGGGTGAAAATCAGAGCTGCTGATTTAGATGCTGATGGATGTTTATCTTTGTCTTTATTAGCATTAAGGCGTGGGCGCGACAAGTGAACATCTTTTTCTGTGTTGGCATTGGGCTACAGGTGATGTGATCTAGAATCCTGTTGGGTCTTCAACATCCTGGTCGGGTTGGTCCATTGCGTATCATTTTGATACTCTGGTGCTACCTCTCTGATCTTTATAATTTGTTGATAATTTTCCCAAGAGATCACTGCTCATTGTGAGGTTCCATGTAGAGAGATCTAGATCCCTGATGCAGCTCCACCACCCTAGTTGAATTGCCTTACTGTATGTTAGTTTGATGTTCCGCCGACCTAGTCATTTCTGGTTGGATTTTACTAACCCATGCTATCTTATGCTGTTCGTTGAGAGTTTCAGTGTAGGAGGAGCTTAATTTCGCTGAGGCGCTGCATCTGTTGTTGATGTACACAGCCTGTGATTAGGTCTTTGGCTAAGCGTTATGCACCGTATGGTATGTAGTCTGGGTGTAGTTTTCCTTTTTCTGTTGTGCATCTTGGAACACATTTAGTCCAGAACGTAACAGTGGCGGAATGCTTTTCACACTGTGTATGGTTTGTTTGTCTTGAAGAGGCTGTTTAAATGGTTTATGTGTCGCTGTTTTTGGTTGGAAGATCATGTAGATCACCAGTCCCTCTGCACTGCTGTCATTACCCTGCACTCTCCCGTTCACTGGAATATTTAGCGCTTGGGGTTGAGTAGGTGTTTCTTTTTGCCCATTCTGAATGGGCCTATTCTTTCTTTTACTGTTTTTCAAGGATTTGCACAATTTTTTCTTTTGTTGTCATGAAAGAGGTACTTGGAGGTTTTCTGTCGATTGGGTGCAAGGTGCATTCACAACTTCTGGCGTGGTCTCTATTACATAATTACTTGTTGATGGCACGTTGGCTTTGTTCTCAGCAGGACTAGCATTATTAAATGCCTGCTCCTCTTGTTGTAGTGGATTAATTCCCTCAGTGCTCGAGTGTGTGGGAGACGTTGTGTAGACCTGTTGTATCTTCTCGCCGAAGTCGCTTTGCCTTCCAGTGCTTGCGGACCCTTGATTTGTGGTATCCAGTTGTGGGTCCGTAGCTGAGGTGGGCCAACTCGCTTCATAGCCTCTCGTTGTGCCTATACCGGAGGTTTCCTCAGCCTCCATTCCTCCCGGTTGGGGATTTTTACACCTTGTGTAGTGCCCATCTGAGTACTTTTGCAATAATTTATTAGTGTGGATAATAGTTCCAGCAGTGTGGTTAGCTTGTCAATTATGACATTGCCTGCTGCTGCATCTTCACCCTTGTGTCCGTTTGCCTAAAGATCTAACTTCTGATTAAGCGTGTCCAACTTCTTGCTCAGCATCAACACACTGTGGGTGAGCATTTGCATTAGCTCCACTTGGCCAAGTGAGGGCCTTGACCGCAACCAGTAGAAAAGAGTTAATAGTGTTTATGATGGTGTCAGAAACATCATCTCTACTTGATGGAACTTAGGGGGGTAATACCCTACACGTTTGGGCCCCGATGCCCCCCCTCAGTACTGGTAACAAGGTAGTTCATACCAGCTAAATTTGGTTCAAAGATTGTTGTTGAGAAATATGGGAGTTGCTCAGGGTCCCTTTCACCATCCTGGGTTTTTCCAGGGGGGTGGAGCAGTTCTGATTGAGCCTCTCAATTTCTGACTCGTATGAATTTTCATACTGGTGGTTGGCTGGATGATGAGCCATCGCCTCTACTAAAATTTCCTGCTTTTTTTGCAAATTTGTGGAGTTAGCCCCATCTGTGCCATCTATCTGAGAGGTGGATGTTTAGATAGGTGCATTTGGTCCACGTTCATGTATTGTCCGAGCCTGATCTTGTGTATTAGCCTTTGGGCTTATGTCCCCGGCGTTCATAGTTGATGAGGTCTCTATGACCTCTGTCTCCTGAGGGTGTGCTTAGGTTGTGGAGGTTTATTGTACATTTGCTTTTTTCAACTGCATCTGCCAACTCCACCATCTCTGCGATTATTGATTCTTCAAGGCTGGGGCTGGCCGCATTGTCAGAAATGGGGGGTAGCTCTTCGAGTTGCCTCAGCCGTTCTGGCTCTAATTGCTGCGTGGTTTCCCCTGCGCCTGCCCTTATCCTTGTGAAATGTTTATGAATGGTATTTTTGGTTGTGGCCAAGCCGTATGCTTAGGTCGAATAAGGCTTAGAATGTTCACAGCCTACTTCCCCTCTTCAGCCTGGGGTACTCCTCTCAATGGATTGCCTCGGGGCTCAGGCTTGTACTGGCCATGAGTATCTCTGTGCGCCATTTGTTTTGCCTCAACCCGCCTGCTACGGTTTCCATTGTTGTGGGCCTTACTGTGGATCTCTTTGCTGCTTTCTCTTTTCTCTTCTTGACTTAGCAATGTACCTGCGAGTCTCAAATACCCTGTGGGAGAGTTTCCAGCTGGCGCAAAAAGCTGAGGGCTGCTGTCGTGTCCTGCATAATCGGTTTGAGAGCCTTGTTTGCGCCGCTGAGTAAACTGGCAAATCTCACAGTGTTTTGATTGGCATTGGTGTCATCCAGTCAGGAGGTACAACAGGGCTGCGTTGGCTTGGTAATTTGCGATGGAAAATGTGATGGTGCGAATGTGAGGGGAGGGAGCTCACCTGGTCCACAAGCCGCACCCGAGTCTAGTTGGGCCGCTTCCTCAACCCAGGGCTCAACCATGCAACAAGGCCTGCCTTATAGCCCCCTTGCTGTGAAGCAGTGGTGACAGGGTGGGGCGGGGGAACCAGAAGCCAGCCGAACCCACCAATCTAGTGAGGGTGCCCCAGTCAGTTCCCTGCTTGCTGCCCCTTGCATCACAATGCGGTGCTCTGCACTCCCTGAGGCTTTCTAGGACTTGGTAGGGCTCCCTGGGGCGTCCTGGGGGTTGCCCCGCGTTGTGACTTCGGGCTGTGAGCCAGATGGAGATCGAGGCAGATGGGGGGAGATAGCCCTGGTACGCAGAGCCAATGGGAGATGGCAGTTCTTGTGTGGATGATACACTGGAAGTGCCGCGGGACGCACCGCAGGTGGCACTATGGGCCACTACCTCAGCTTGGCTCAGCTACAGCTCCACTCACTCTGCCTGCTCTACTCTCACGACAGACCGATGAGCCTACCCTGTAGAACACCGGGGGAGCATTGCGACCTCAACTCTGGTGCTCCGACTACAGCTGCAGCTCTGCCTGCTTGCGTAAAGTAATGTAACGTAGAGTCACGAGTAAGGATAGAGAAAGCACTTCTGAGTGCAATACATTTTCTCTACACAGTGGTAGCAGATGTTTTATTTACCGGCTTAATGGTACCCATTTGATCAATGTTAGAAGAACAAGAGGGTCAGTGTACCTACAATCATTGAAAACGGGTAACCTTTAAGTTAGCTATGAGTATTTACTATTACCTGCAAATACCTATACTATGAGGTGCAGTATTTACTAGGTATGGTAGAGACCTCATATTCTGAGTTGACTCACTGAAAATGGGGAATTTGATAGGAAAATGTGGCCCAATGCACCTAATTCTAAATGTATCATTTTCCCCTCATGCTTCCCCTGGTAAAGTTCAGCTGGGTATACCAGCTGAAAGTTACCATGGGTTAATTGCAGGGGAGACTGTAATGAACACATTAATCATAATTATGACTCTTGTGCATACTCCTGTTTGTGCAACGAGTGGAATTTTACCCTGTACTCCTAGTCAGGGCCTTAGTGATTTTATTAGCTCAAATAGGACCTCCTTAAAAAGTAAGAGAAGGAAAATGGAACTGGACTTCCTGTAGCAGGACAAAGGTCAAAGCTTCACCATAAGCTACATAAAAGGAGATTATAAGAACATTTTCAAGAGGCCGGCTACCTCCAATAGAAGCAGAGTGTAAGAAGTGCCTCAAATTTGCTCTGTGGAGCAGAAAGATGGAAAATGGTGGCTGTTGGAAATTGGGTTTCTGGTTGGCAGAGGTATGCATTCTGTCCAAGCAGGAACCACAATTCTAGTCAGGGTAAGTCAGTAACAAACTTTAAATTAACCTGTGCTCACCCTCTGGTAGCTTGGCACAGAGCAGTCAGGCTTAAATTAAGAGGCAATGCGTAAAGTATTTGTGCAACACAACAAACAGTAACACAGTGAAAACACCACAAAAAGACTAAACACCAGTATAGAAAAATAGAGAATATTTTTATAAATAACACAAGACCAAAACAACAAAAATCCAATCAGTAGAAGTTGAGATATTAATTTTTAAAGATTAAATGGAAAAATAGCACTTAAAAGCAATAAGCGGTTATAGAGTTAATTGGTCACGCTGGACAGGGCCAAAATCAAGAGTTCAGGCTGACCGCGATGGAGTGCGTGCCAGATACAGGACCCACGCTGGGCCCGATGAGCAAAAGTACCTTGATCCTGGTCATCAGCAACAAGATGCGTCAGTGATCCCCACGCTGTTGGGGTGATACAGCTAATTTCTCCATGCAACAGCGGAGATGCGTTGGTTCCGTGAGCGGTGCACAGGTTCCAAGATGCGGCCGGTACGAATGCGAAGTGCCTAGTTTCCCCACGTAGTAGAGGCAATGCGCCGATCTTCTCCACGCAGTGGCGGCGATGCGTCGGTTTCGATTCAGCAGGTCAGGAGGCGATGCAGAGGTTCCAAGTACGATCCATTAATCTGGTTCTCACAACGGTCGGGATGTGTCGGTTCTGATCCACGCAACAATGTCAATGCATGGGTTCTGGCAGATGAAGCACTTTATATTCACTTCCAAGGTCCCAGGACTAGATTAGCACCACTTGAGCTCACAGCCGACAGAGTCTAGGTGTTGTTTGCAGGTTGAAGAGAGAAGTCTTTGACATTCATGAGACTTCAGAAAAAAGCCAATAAGCCCTTGGAGATACTGTAATTCTGGGATGTAGAGATGCAGGTCCAGTACTTCTCACCCCCAGGTAAGAGGCAGCAGGCCAACACAGCAAAGCAGTTCAGCAAAATGGCAGTCCCTCCTGCAGCATAGCAGTCCTCCTTCCTCGCAGAATGTCCTCAGTTCCAGAAGTGTTCTGATTTGGTGATGTCAGAGGTCCAGTGCTCATGCCCAGTTGGGCCTTTGAAGTGGGGGAGGCTTCAAAGAAATGCTTTGAAGTGCACTGAGTCCATTTCTTTCCTGCCTTGGCTCCAGACTCACTCCGGGGGGGCTGCAACCCTTTGTGGGACAGGACAGAGCCCTTTCAGGTGCAATTATCAGCTCCTACCTCCCATCCTGCTCAGGATGACCCATCAGCATGCAGATGACCACTCAGGCACACCTACCCTTCCTTTGTGTGTGGCTGTCTAGAGGGAATGCAGGAAGCCAGCTGTCACCCCCCGCATATGTGTATTCCAGAGACAGGCGGAAGGTAACAGTAAGAATATCCCAACTTTCTAAAAGTGGCATTTTCAGAATTGTAATTTAAAAATCAACTTCACCATAAGTTGTTTTTAAATTGTGATTCCAGACACACCAAATTTGAGGGTCCCATCTCTTCTCAATTGGAAAGTACACTATTAAAATGTAATAAGGCAAATGTTATCCAGGACATGTAAAAAAAAAAAAATACAATGCACCCTGCACATGGACTGTCCAGGGCCTACCTTAGGGCTGAACTATATGTAATAACAAGCATTGGCAAAGCCAATAGGTCCCGCCTACGAGAGCTATTGGCTTTGGCAAGGTGTTGTGCTCCGCTCCCACACACACTTCCTATCGTGTTACAAAACCTCCCACCTCAAACCTTCCCACTGCAGACTCAGCGCGAACACAAACCCGTTAATTAACAGGACTTCCGGTAACCGGAGCGGACTGCATGGGCAGCGGCGCCTGTTCATGCACAGAGTGTACAGGCTGGATGATGGCAGGGTGGGTGGGTGCAAATCTGCGATACATGTTACACTTGAATAAAAAAAATAAACAAACACCTCAACGTTTCAATCCTTCGTGGCAATTTTAAACTATGCTAAGAAATCCGTGCATACTGGTGCCGCAGCGAGCACAGGCTGTGGACTCCCACCCGTTGGCAATCCATTTGTAGTGTTTAACAAGAGCACAGGCGCTTCTTGGCGCTTTATTGGACATAGTTTGATAAACGCTCCTTCTACAATGTACAGCGAGTTTATTTAACTCCAGTGTACATAGGAGGAACGGACTTCAGCACAGTGAGAACCCGCTACCTCGAGTCGTAGGATGGCACACTGCCGCGCTCTTTGCTGAGAGGATTAGCATATAGCGCCTGCCGTGTCCATGCCTTGTAGCGCTCTAGCTGGTTTTCTCGCTGACCGTGCTCGTAGTGACCCGGAATCACTGTGTCGGTCTAACAAGCTGTCCGTTCTGGGCACTTTTAAATTGAAATTAGCGTATGTTTGTGTGGGAGCAAAGACTGTAATAATAGACGTCTAGGTTAACAAGCCTCTTTCTTTATGGCCGCGAAAAAAGTCAGCGGCGAGAGCGGGAGCAGCCTCCTCTTGTGCGAGAAAATAAATAAGTAAATAAACAAGCGCGGCCGAAGTGGACCGCGCTGAAAATGATAAACAAGCACGGCCGAAGCGGACCGCGCTTGTTCTCTAGTGGGGTCCCATACAGAGTATGGCACCTTCAGTCGGTTTGCATGCAGCAGTCTGGGGGTTTGAGGTCATGCTGATGTGAAGTTTATTGAACATGCAAAGCAAACACACAAAGGCTTCTAGGCGCTCAGAACGGCCCTTCTTGAGAGAGTACATTATAAACACATAAAGAGCCGTGCTAACACTGAAACTACAAGACCCAGAATGCAATACGCCGTTTGTTTAAGAAATAAGCCAGCCCTGGATGACTGTTTCACACGTGGCATGAGGGTTCCCTGTCCTTCCTTCCTCACTCTCTTGTCCCTCTCTCCCCTCATCCTCCTCGTCTCGGCCCCCTCTTCTCTCCGATGCCCCCACCCCGGCCCTGCTGCTGCTCATAAACCGGCTCCGCCTTTTCTCAGCTGACATGCAAACAAAGATGGCGACGGCGGAGCTGAGGATCCAGGCAGAGAGTGAGGGGTCTGAGGGCAGGAGGAGGGGGAGAGGGACATGGGGAGGGAGATAGAGTTCACCCCACCCCTGTAGTGGCCCCGGGACTGATCTATGGAGGTGCGCGAGCTCTATGGAAGTGAGGGGTGGCCCGGAGAGACGGGTAGAGAGTAGTGGTGAGAGTGACATTCGTGGGGTCCAAGGATCTCCGTGGCTGTGAGCGAGGCCAGAGGGACGGGTAGAGAGTAGTGGTGAGAGTGACATCCGGGGTACGAGGATCCCCTCGGCTGTGAGGGGGGGCAGAGGAACGGGTAGAGAGTAGTGGCGAGTGACATACCGCGCTTGTGCGAGAACATAATTAAGTAAATAAACAAGCGCGGCCGAAGCGGACCGCGCTGAAAATGATAAACAAGCACGGCCGAAGCGGACAGCGCTGAAAAGGAAAATGGAAGAGTGCTTACAGACTTATAAAGGAGACCGTGTAACTCCGCCAGTAAACAATCCAGTCCGGGTGGGCGGGGCCAAAAGGAGACAGGGCGGCAACAAGGAGGGACTAAAAAGCCTCACGTACAATGGAAAGTCAGCGTTTTGCATGCACGATGACGCAAGCCAATGAAAAAAAGGAGCCGAGCCTACACTCACTTCTAAAATTGTATCGATTACAAGAAGCCTCGCAGAGCGAGCAGCGCATGCGCGCTGCAACGCTAGGCGAGACCTAAAAAGGAAGGTTTGGACCTGGCAAGTAAGTTAACTTGTCAGGCTGACATAGCAGTTTGGAACTGCACACACAGGCTCTGCAGTGGCAGGCTTGAGACATGTTTAAAGAGATACTTAAGTGCTGCAATCCGACTAGTAGAATGTGATTTACAGGCCCTTGGCAAATGTAGAGCATTTTAATAGGGACTTATAATTAAATTAAGTATGCCAATTGTGGATAAACCAATGTTACCATGCTTTAGCTAAAGAGCACACACACTTTAGCACTGGTTAGCAGTGTTAAGGTGCCTAGATTCCCAATGCCAGCAAATACAAAGTCAGCAGCAACAGTCAAAAACAGGAGATCAGAAGGCAAAAAGTCAGGAGAAACCATGCCAATGGATGCCAGTTCTAACAGTGGCATTTTACCATTGTAAGGAAATGGGGTAACTAGTTGTGAAGGGTGTGAGACCTGTGCAAGTAATAGGTCTACAATCATCCCCTCACTGGAAACAAAGAACCCCATTGTAGCGCTGGACTCTCTCAGGGTAGCAGAGCAGTGCAAGGCCTACTCAGAGGAGGTGATGAGGGCTAGTAATAACCATTCGCTGGCACACAACAGTGACACCAGTCTGTGCTTTACCGTTGGAAAAGGAAACGTGCCTTTTTTACACACACACTACAAAATACTATGCTGCAATTTACAAATATACGCACGCATATGGTCATTAGAAATGCCTTCAGGGAGATTCTGAAATCACACTTGACCCCAAATAGATCATAGTATCCCCCTCCCCATACAGCACATCACAATATAGGGAGAGGGTCACTCTAAATAAACCAGATCTATTGGCTTTGTCAGGGTCATCACATTACAAGACCAAGAATTACATATTGAAAACCATCTATCACTGAAAATCAATAACCATGTTTTACATGCAATCATTTTCAATAAAGTATTACAATATTTATCATGAATCACTGTCAGCAATTCATTTAAAAAAAAAGCATTTTTAAATCACATAACACGTCTGTGCCTTACTTGAATCCTTTAGGCTACATAACTTGCACGTATAGCACCAACTTCTAGAGGTCCTTGCACTCCCAGGCTTTAGAAGAAAAGTTCTAACCTTGGGAATGACCTGAAATTAATGCTGAAAAACCTGGGGGTCATAACTTCCTTGGTCCTGGATACTAAGGGGACACTTTTTAAATTCCTTTGGGGATTCTACTGTGATGCATGGAGCCCCCCACAACTTTTCTTTTAAAGTATTGGTAGTGCCCCTGCCCTCCTAGAGCCACCAGAAGGAAGCAAACTTTGCACAAATACAGCCTCTCAGTACATTATGTGGTGCTCCTTCTGTGGAGCGTGCATATTTGATGAGCGGCTTCCGCCACTCTACTTTTTGTTGCCTGGGCTTCATGCATGTGTCTTTTTTGTTTTTGCCTTTTCTGTTGTTAGGGATGGGCGGTCCCACCTGGGACACCCCGATGTGCATTTTTGTTGGGGCAGAGCAGGGAACCCGCACTGCACAGCTGGCTTCCCGCCAGGCTGACTCTGTTGTCTGCCTGCGTGGGAGCCGACACTTGCATTCTCCCTGCCTGCTCCATATGGGCAGGGAGTTGGAGTTGTGTTGGATGCCATGCTCCCCCAGGCATGAGCATGGGGAGTAGGGGTGAATCCATTGCCATTGTGGGTGGGGGTGTGACAGCGCATCCTCTTCCATTCTCATCGCACCCCGGGATTGGGAGTCCCAGGACATGTCCTTGGTCTTCGGGCCTGGGGATGGGCTCCTGGGACCCATTTTTTAATACGTTGGCCTGGCGGATGGGTAGTGGGCCCCACGCATGCCCCCTCCGTGGGCATTAATAATTGATGATGCTTGCACCAGCCCCTGGGCACTGGCCCACACTGGGGGTTTCTTATGGACTTGCAGTCCAGATAGGTCACGCACTCCATTGCTCGAGCTAGGGGCGTCAAATCCTTTACCCTTGGTTAACCTGGGCCCCATAAGGCCGATTTCTTGGGTCCTGGCTCATTTTGCTCCTGGTAACAAGCCCTAGCCACCTTTTAAGCAGGCCTCCTGGCCTCTAAAGTGGCACACTTTGCAGAGAGCGAGGTTTCACTTGCTCTCTTCAACAGCATTTCTCCTTTGCTATGTCTCTGGTGCTCCTATCCTCCTGCTGGGGCACAGAAGTCCAGGTCTTCCCCCAAATAGTCCTTAAGGGGTGTAATGGACCAAACCTCACTGGCCCTGGAGAGACCTACTGGCCTGGGGGTCAGCTGCAGGCAGAATCCTTAGTCCATTAGGACATAAGGGGGCTTGTCATTCCAGTTGTCCATAGTGTTGCCGCTGTCCAATTACAGTTTACAACTCTCTCTCTTCATTGTGCAAGAGCTTTTAAGTGGGGGTGGAAAGTTCTAGATGCCAGGAAACCCTTGCCAGCCTTATCTTGCCGCATCACCCCTTGACTCCTGTCTCAACCCTTCTGCACAGCATGCTGGGACAATCCAAGATGATGCTGTCAAGTGGTTTATGTGCACATCTCCTCTTGGGGCCTCAGCTACACCCCTAGCTAACATCACTGCCAGGGGCTTTCCCACCAAAACTCCAAAGGGGCGCCCTTCTTGGGTTGAATTCAGATCTCTAGACTTCCTCATTTGTTAAGTGGGACTGGGCTGTATCAACCCAGGTAGAGTGTGACAGCTAATTAGCAGATGCAGATTTTCCTCCCCACCTCAGGAGCAGAGTGAAGCAATGTAAATTGCTCCTCTTGTGGAAAGACCTTTGTTCCTTCTGCTGTGGAGCAAAGTAAATAAAGTGGCCCATCATGGTGAGAAAAGACCTGGAAACTGAACCTGAGTTGAGCCAGAGAAATATGACCATTCTGGATGACCCATAAGTTGGATTTGTAGGTTCTTCGGACTTGCATATTTAAACTTGCAGTACATGTTTCGCCGCAGTGTGATACCTCACTGGACTGTGTAGGCCTAAGGTAAGCAAAACTGCAATTTAAGGCATCTTTTCCCTTATGTGCATAATACAGTGACACTGCAGATAAACTGGTAAGCCCTATTGCCTGTTCCTATGAAGTTACCAGTAATATTATTGGGACTACCTCAGGTCAACATCTTTCCAAGTAGAATTCCCTCTGTGCCAAGATACCTTTGCACAGTAAATGGACTGTACTCGACAGTAGTCTCACATGTGCAACCCACACACGTGTAATCCGCTAAATGCTCCTTAACCTAGCTACGTTGCAGTGGCCTTATCTTAAAAGGTGGACACTGGAGGTAGGCACCCGCAGTCCAATTGAAATGATATTATTGTAGGTGAAACTCAGGTAGTGAGACTCACCCACAGAAAAGGTCTAAAAACCAGGTGATCAAAAAGCGAAAAATCTGGGCGGATTAAATGCACGGAACCCATTTCACTACAACCTCTTTTGAGAAGTCTGCACTTGCATAAATAACAACCACAATTTTTCCTAGGGGGTAGAAAAAAATGTCCAGGGGACTTCATGTATTGCACATGTTATGATTCAACAAGTTTTCCCAATGTATAAATTGACACACAGCAAAATTGTGTTGTTTCTAAAGTCTTCAAATGTGTCTTCAAATGTTCTACGGATTAACCATAAAACACCTTGAAAGAGGAATTCATATACTTTGACACAAAGGATACTGACTGAGAAGTATTAAAATGGATATCCTTCATGTGCTAATTTGTAATCACACGCTCCTGTCAAGGTTTAATGGAACAGTGCAAACCCTTGGAGGTTCACTCTGTGCAATCACTGAAGGGTGAAAGTTTGCATAGAACAGCCTACAATGGATCCTTCTGATATTCTGATATTTGCAGATGTTTGATGTCAGGATATATTCTGTTGGAGTTCTAGCCAAAGCATATTGGCAGGTTCAAACTGGGGCACAGGAAATTTATGGCAAATGTTCAGTCTTTGAGATGAAAATACATACTGGAAAAAAGTTTGATAGGAGTACCTGCTGAAGCACTGGCCGTGCATCCCCATCACATTGACTTGATTGCATTTACTTATACTTACATGGATCAACCCATTACAACAACGTTATCTCGAATTCCAATACAAAACTGTGCTATTATTTCCGTTTCAAATTCTAGCATGCGGCCCACTTATTGCAAAAATACTTTAATATTGTAAAATATTTATTTGCTGAAAAATAGAAAGTGGAGATTTTAGCTTTTTCATACTTTGCAAGAGTCAAAAGCTGAAGTCTCTGTTCCATGATTGTCCACATTCATGGTAGAATTGAGGTCGCCATTTTTTGACCAATTGAGTTCTGTTTTGTCCTCCACTTTTTGTTTCAATTAAATCTTTCTTGTTAACAATATTTAATATGCACTGAAGAATAATAAATCAATATAATCATGCTGATCTCAACCCACTTCAGCTGCATGGTATTGTCATCCACCTGGTGAGGCAGGAAATGGTATTAAACATGGGATCTCTTAACCTTTCAGTCATCAATAGTTTAACAAAAGGCTGTCCAATTTATATTTTTAACTTGTTATAAGGACCTTCACGCAATAATTATTGAAGTTTAGATTGCAGTGAGGTGCTTCAGAGGGGCATGATCTGGTAAAATATCCCACAGGGATTCTTCTTGGGTAGTTGACCGACTGCTATGTTTTTCAGATACACAGTGATGTCCGGTACTCCTGAGAAGATCTTTGAACATTTGCTGGAGACAATGAAGCTGGATTCATCCATATATGATCAGACAGGTGTTGTACCACGATTTTCTTTTGTAAATTATTTCCTTTGTGTCACTATTTCTGGCTCTTGAAAAGCCAAGGTCAACTTTATCTCTACACCAGTCATTAAGTATCTTGTACTGAAAGCTTTGGATAGATCATCATTTTCTATTCACTTAATTTTTCTCTATACTTTTCATCCAAATAAAAGTTCTGATAGGAGATCTTTGTGTATGAAACTCACATAAATATCTTGCCAAGATCATGGTCATCCTGTGGGTTTTCCTGCTAAGAACAGAGCGCCCAAACTTTCAAATTTAGAAAGCTGTATTAATTTAGAAATTTTTAGCATCATCGATAGCTATTTGTTGCCTACTTCATGTGCTATCTTGTAAGATGATGAAGTGAAGACACGGTGTACACTTTCCCTTGAGAGGGGTTGGGGAAGTGGTTCTACATCTTTTTTGTAGATTTCATCATATGGCAATTAGAAGTTCTGAATTGAGTGTGATAACCAAACTACTGATGGAATATCCTTAGGACATGCTTTCTTAAAATAACCCACACCATATGAAAGGATATTTTACAGAGGCAGAAATGTAGTGGAGAACAGATGTGTTATAATTTCAGGGAAGCGAAGAAGTTAAGTAAAAAAGCTAATGCTAGTTATGTTCCTGATTCGATGAATTGTATTGGCGTAGTCAATTGATTGTATACGTGATATACAGAAATAGCTTTTAGATGGAACCCACCTGAGATTCAAGATCAATTTTAGATTCTAGAAATAACTTTGATTTTCAAAACATTTATGGGCCAAATAAAAGCTGAGAATTAAGAGAGAGGTTTATATCTGGAAACAACATAACTCCGAGAAAGACCACATATTTCCATTCCTGGGTGCTCTGTGTTTAATATCCACCATTTTTCAGATGAAAGAAATTGCTATGTTCACTCCTTGCCTGTCACTGGACACACTTTTATATTATGAAGCACGCGTATTATTAGCGATGTTTTTATAATTACAATTTTTATTGAACATGTATCAAACAGAGAGGATCAAGGAACTGTAAACTACTTTTAGCTTTTTCTCTTTAAAGCATAATAAAAAAGAACAGTTCAAAACACTTCTCTCAGGCAATCCGCAATACCACTTTTTACAGTAGGCGGGCATGCCTTTAGTAGCATACCCGACAGGTGCATGTGGAGGGCACTAGTACACATTGTTTCAGACCAGGGCTCATTTTTCATCATCAAACCTTGGCCAATAGAGAGAAAGGCAGAAAATGGTGAAATGGGGAGGCAGAGTAAGTTAGAGAGAAAGCATGAATTAAAAATAGTCTGCAGGGGAAAGACAGAGACATGCAGTGTAGTGTGGATGAAGAAAGAGGCATGAGGTGTAATCAAGACTGTTTAGTTTTGGCATTCAGCAACTCTGACAGTCAGCAGTACTAGTGGTCCCAAAGAAAAACTTAGGGTCCCTCAACTATTTTTTTTTACAGATTAAGCACCAAGCGTACCTCAAACATTTCACAAAAATCCAGATATGACACGTTTGCTGAAATTTTTGTCAGTCTGTATTGCTATGTTCATTGAGCCTTCCTCACAGGAGGGATCCCTCTGGTTGAGGCAAACATTGAAAGCCTCAACAAGGCTTTCATGACTGCCACAAATGCCTGATATGGAACTGTCATTGCTAATGTGTTGTAGCGCAAACGTGATTGGCCTCATAATTTATTTTATGTAATTCAATTTGTCTTTTAACCTAGAATAACGTCAGCTACCATATCAAATCTCCTTGGTCCTCCAATGGATCTTGTTCTGTGCTGAAAGGGACTGGAATATTTAGGGGTTGAGCAATTATCATATGAGGACCTGTAATAGATAACCGCTAACATTCAATATTAAGCAATTTCAGTAATGTAAACCCACTCTTAATTAGATGATCATTAAATCAGTTTGAATTTAGCCACAACCAAATAAATGAAGCAGAATCAGCATAATATTTTACCATAATATATTTCTGTTTAAGAATCAAAGGATTAGCATACAGCCTTAATTTCAAATTAGATCAGGTTTAAAAAGCATTTGCAAATTCTGCGAAATTCAGAATTAAGAGAGCTATCTTCCTCAGCCGAGGGAGATTTTATTGACTCTAGAATAGTCAATTAGCAGAAAATCAGTTGAATCTCATACCAACCAACTAGGAAAGTTCAGCCAATGCCAAATGACCAGTTCCAGTTCACAGACAGAATCGTCTGCCTCTGTCTACACTGTGGCAAAAATGCCACAGCTGCTCTGTTACAAACCCTTTCAGCTGAAAAGGTTCCACTACAAGTAGCATACCAGGCGGCAGCAAATGCAGTATTTCGTCATAGTTTGCGTTGTTTCTGGAAGTCCAAATCATCAGTCTCTGTGTCACAAGATGGATAGAGGGGAGACGCCCCTTAGTTCAAAATTTAGGCAATTATACTCCATAGATTCCAGGTTTACACCCCTTGACATCACAACATTTGTCAGACCACTCTGTCTCATTGGTTGCCTACGATAGGATGAGATGATGTAGTAAGTAAAAGTATACCGGAAGAATTATGTAATCCATTTAATCACAATTTCCTTAGAACCACTGTAGTTTCATTATAAGATCGTTTGTTGCATTTAAGAAGTAGGCTAGTCCATGCTCTCATCACTTGTCAGTCCATTCACAAGCATTGCTCTAGACTGTGACACTTTTGTTGCAAGTCTAATCAAGTAAAGCTACAAACGTGAAAGAAACGATTGAGTGTTAGAACTTAATTGGAAACTTCACGAAAAGTTCTCATAGGCTTCAGACTATTCAGTTCATAGGTTCATACTAGGAAACGAAGCAAAGTTTGAGGCGTTCATGAAACACACCTCATGCACGAAGAAATTGTGCTAAAAGATGAATCTCACATTATATAGAACAGTGCATTCATTCTTCAATTAAGCATCACTTCATTATAAATAAAAACTAATTCATGTATGTATAGGGTACTCATAAAATTTTAACACTCACTATCATTTCACATATAATTTTGTAAGTCTCTTTTGCATGTTATACATTATTACATCATACAGTATTGGAAAGCACACTTGAAATAAATCTTTTACAAAGTGCATAGCATAGCATGACCTTGTGTAACATCTAATTCTCTTGTCTATGTCAGTGCCCACGTTACACATTCTAGTGTTATTATCTGGCTTCCTAAAACATAAAGCAGCTTTTTTCTTATATAGAAATTTTCTGTGTTATCGTTTATTTACCACGTTCATCTAAGAATAAGTACACATGTCACTATATGTCAAAGTTCACATCAGCTTATTGACTGTTAGGTGGTATCAAAAATCTACTTCTAACATTCCTCATGCTTTTACGATACAGTATCTAAATCAGAATCTCATTTGTGTGTTTCTTGAAACTTGGAAACCTGATACACACTGTCATTATCATGTAAAATAATGTCACAATCCATTTTCTGTGCAAAATTGTCATAAATAGATAAATGACAACATCTCTACTCCATCAAATGTTTGTTTGCCCCCTTTGAATAAGGTGCTTTATCTGTTGTGGTCAAGTCCACATGCAGGCAAAGACAAAGGAGCTCATAAAGTTCTGTTAAAAGCAATGTGCTTCTCAGCAATCACAAATAAATCTTAGACCCCACTTCTCATTGATCGTCTTATCATTAATAAACCTTATGCTAAGAGAGGTAGGAAGCCGAAGGAGTGACATTTTTCAGATGAAAGAAATTGCTATGTTCACTCCTTGCCTGTCACTGGACACACTTTTATGTTATGAAGCACGCGTATCATTAGCGATGTTTTTATAATTACAATTTTTATTGAACATGTATCAAACAGAGAGGATCAAGGAACTGTAAACTACTTTTAGCTTTTTCTCTTTAAAGCATAATAAAAAAGAACAGTTCAAAACACTTCTCTCAGGCAATCCGCAATACCACTTTTTACAGTAGGCGGGCATGCCTTTAGTAGCATACCCGACAGGTGCATGTGGAGGGCACCAGTACACATTGTTTCAGACCAGGGCTCATTTTTTATCATCAAACCTTGGCCAATAGAGAGAAAGGCAGAAAATGGTGAAATGGGGAGGCAGAGTAAGTTAGAGAGAAAGCATGAATTAAAAATAGTCTGCAGGGGAAAGACAGAGACAGGCAGTGTAGTGTGGATGAAGAAAGAGGCATGAGGTGTAATCAAGACTGTTTAGTTTTGGCATTCAGCAACTCTGACAGTTAGCAGTACTAGTGGTCCCAAAGAAAAACTTAGGGTCCCTCAACTATTTTTTTTTACAGATTAAGCACCAAGCGTACCTCAAACATTTCACAAAAATCCAGATATGACACGTTTGCTGAAATTTGTGTCAGTCTGTATTGCTATGTTCATTGAGCCTTCCTCGCAGGAGGGATCCCTCTGGTTGAGGCAAACATTGAAAGCCTCAACAAGGCTTTCATGACTGCCACAAATGCCTGATATGGAACTGTCATTGCTAATGTGTTGTAGCGCAAACGTGATTGGCCTCATAATTTATTTTATGTAATTCAATTTGTCTTTTAACCTAGAATAACGTCAGCTACCATATCAAATCTCCTTGGTCCTCCAATGGATCTTGTTCTGTGCTGAAAGGGACTGGAATATTTAGGGGATGAGCAATTATCATATGAGGACCTGGAATAGATAACCGCTAACATTCAATATTAAGCAATTTCGTAATGTAAACCCACTCTTAATTAGTTGATCATTAAATCAGTTTGAATTTAGCCACAACCAAATAAATGAAGCAGAATCAGCATAATATTTTACCATAATATATTTCTGTTTAAGAATCAAAGGATTAGCATACAGCCTTAATTTCAAATTAGATCAGGTTTAAAAGCATTTGCAAATTCTGCGAAATTCAGAATTAAGAGAGCTATCTTCCTCAGCCGAGGGAGATTTTATTGACTCTAGAATAGTCAATTAGCAGAAAATCAGTTGAATCTCATACCAACCAACTAGGAAAGTTCAGCCAATGCCAAATGACCAGTTCCAGTTCACAGACAGAATCGTCTGCCTCTGTCTGCACTGTGGCAAAAATGCCACAGCTGCTCTGTTACAAACCCTTTCAGCTGAAAAGGTTCCACTACGAGTAGCATACCAGGTGGCAGCAAATGCAGTATTTTGTCATAGTTCGCGTTGTTTCTGGAAGTCCAAATCATCAGTCTTTGTGTCACAAGATGGATAGAGGGGCGACGCCCCTTAGTTCAAAATTTAGGCAATTATACTCCATAGATTCCAGGTTTACACCCCTTGACATCACAACATTTGTCAGACCACTCTGTCTCATTGGTTGCCTACGATAGGATGAGATGATGTAGTAAGTAAAAGTATACCGGAAGAATTATGTAATCCATTTAATCACAATTTCCTTAGAACCACTGTAGTTTCATTATAAGATCGTTTGTTGCATTTAAGAAGTAGGCTAGTCCATGCTCTCATCACTTGTCAGTCCATTCACAAGCATTGCTCTAGACTGTGACACTTTTGTTGCAAGTCTAATCAAGTAAAGCTACAAACGTGAAAGAAACGATTGAGTGTTAGAACTTAATTGGAAACTTCACGAAAAGTTCTCATAGGCTTCAGACTATTCAGTTCATAGGTTCATACTAGAAAACGAAGCAAAGTTTGAGGCATTCATGAAACACACCTCATGCACGATGAAATTGTGCTAAAAGATGAATCTCACATTATATAGAACAGTGCATTCATTCTTCAATTAAGCATCACTTCATTATAAATAAAAACTAATTCATGTATGTATAGGGTACTCATAACATTTTAACACTCACTATCATTTCACATATAATTTTGTAAGTCTCTTTTGCATGTTATACATTATTACATCATACAGTATTGGAAAGCACACTTGAAATAAATCTTTTACAAAGTGCATAGCATAGCATGACCTTGTGTAACATCTAATTCTCTTGTCTATGTCAGTGCCCACGTTACACATTCTAGTGTTATTATCTGGCTTCCTAAAACATAAAGCAGCTTTTTTCTTATATAGAAATTTTCTGTGTTATCGTTTATTTACCACGTTCATCTAAGAATAAGTACACATGTCACTATATGTCAAAGTTCACATCAGCTTATTGACTGTTAGGTGGTATCAAAAATCTACTTCTAACATTCCTCATGCTTTTACGATACAGTATCTAAATCAGAATCTCATTTGTGTGTTTCTTGAAACATGGAAACCTGATACACACTGTCATTATCATGTAAAATAATGTCACAATCCATTTTCTGTGCAAAATTGTCATAAATAGATAAATGACAACATCTCTGCTCCATCAAATGTTTGTTTGCCCCCTTTGAATAAGGTGCTTTATCTGTTGTGGTCAAGTCCACATGGAGGCAAAGACAAAGGAGCTCATAAAGTTCTGTTAAAAGCAATGTGCTTCTCAGCAATCACAAATAAATCTTAGACCCCACTTCTCATTGATCGTCTTATCATTAATAAACCTTATGCTAAGAGAGGTAGGAAGCCGAAGGAGTGACTCAAAATGACGCACCTTACGGCAGCTCACTGGCAGGGCCGGACTGGCCGTAGCGGGCACCGGGCATTTCCCCGGTAGGCCGCTAGGGTGGGGGCTCGTTTTGGGCCCCTGGGGGGCCGTTTTTGTTACCGGGGGTCAGCAATATCGGCCCCCTGTAACAAAATCGGCTGAAACCGGCGCTTGCAAACTACTCGGCTGCACCCCCCCTCACCCCAGGGGGGGGCCGGCCGAGCAGTTTGCCATGGCCGGTTTCGGTTGCCAGTCCGGCCCTGCTCGCTGGTGTAAAGCCTACCTGTAACCCAAAACTCCACATGGTTGAACAAACAGAGCAAGCTCATGTTGGAAGTGGAAGATTCCTTGCCGAGGCAAAATGGATAGTAGTTGTGGATGTCTTGGTTACATGAGGTGCAGGACGGGGAAGGTGAATCCATCTTATTACTCCAACATACTTCATTCTGCAAAGACAATGTGTCATTTGCAGGGCCACAAGGGCAGGTTTACAATTCCGATCCCATTTGTTTTACTCAGAAATGTCTATTTAAATTGCTCTTTGAGACTAGTGTGGAGGCCATGATCTTATCAGTTTCGACATTTGAAAAATACTGTTAGGCCTAATAACAGCAGATGATGTGTTTAAATATTATACAACCACAGTATGTCCTTATTAAAGTTAGCTAGTGGCCCCATGTCATGGGTGATGCCTTCACCACGAGCCATGGCTTTCTACTCAACATTACTTTGCAGGGTGAGAAAAATGAACATCGAGTTCTTAGATTTCAAACTGCTGTTAGCTAAAACTCCAGGACTGGTTGAATGTGTGCCCCATGATTTGGCACCATTTGGCAACTCCACTTTGGCAACTCCATCCATTTGGCAACTCCATTCTTTGGTCAGAAACTCCATCATGTGCACCAAGCTTTTAACCCTGTGTTCTCCTTTTTGCACTAACCGTGGTGAATACAATTGTTACATTACATATTTACCTCTGTTGCAGACACAAACCAGGATCTTCAAACTGTATTTCAATTTTCTACTTCTAAACTTCCTTGTTTTTTTAATTTTTTTACAGACACGTTCTTTGGTGATTTCCTACTGACCCACAGTGTTTTCATGCCAACCTCGCAGCTGTGCCAGTCCCTACTACATCAATATCCTTTGGAGTTTATTGCTATTCTTTAGGTGATAGAAGCGCAGTGTCCACAAAAAAGATCTTCCATATGGACACGAATAGAAAAGGGGCAGCTGGTCTGTGAAATGGGCAGATAGTCTGTGAAATGGCCAGCTAGACTATGAAATGGCTAGATAGTCTGTGAAATGGGCAGATAGTCTATGAAATGGGCAGATAGTCTATGAAATGGGCAGATAGTCTATGAAATGGGCAGCAAGTCTGTGAAATGGCCAGCTAGTCTGTGAAATGGGCAGATAGTCTGTGAAATGGGCAGATAGTCTATGAAATGGGCAGATAGTCTGTGAATGCTTGTCCAACAGTCCAGGGAAATGAATGTCATTACGATGTTTTGGAAGAAAGTATTATCAAACCTGTCGTCTATCTGAAAAGGAGCATCGTCCTTCCTCTCAGTCTTGCCTGTCTAACCAAATAGGGAGTCTAGCAGTACGGCATATGTTCCTTACTGACGCCTATGGTCACATTTAGAGCACCAGGTGTCATCTCTGAGGTTATCCCAAATCTTTAATCTACTAGAACCATGAAAGCTTGTGAAGCACGTGATGTATGGCACACTATGGCAACAACTCATTTCTTCTCCATGTCTCAATCTGGACCGTGGACGTGCTGAAGTCAAAATAAACCATATGTTCTGATTTACCATGATGTTGAAAGAAGTAGCATCATGCCAGTGTGAATGTGTTTTCTTTGCCTCCATGGGCTTTACATATGATGACCTATTCTCTCAAAGTTTACAATTAATGAATCCTTTAGTTTTCCAGATCCAGCATAACTAACATCTCTTTGTTACTTGAACAACTCTTTCTTCCAAGCCTCCACCCTGGGTGGTTGCGAGGCTCCCCAAAGCTGTGCAATATTTCTCTTCGCAATCATAAGGCCCAATGTGACCCATTGTCTATTACATGTGGTAAGGTCAGTGGGTTCTTCGCCAACTACTTGACCTTTAAAAAAAGTAAAGGGGGTAACAACTAGTCACAGAAGGTAGCTTTTACAGTTAGAAATTTAAGCTGTGCAAAGTTGTCAAACTTCAAATCTGCATGAAGTGGGAACGTTTTCATCTTCCCACTTCTCCAGTGAAATTAAAATTTTGCCCATTACTAAATTTTTGTAGTCATTAAAAACGACAGTGTAGAAATCTCAAAATATACTTAGAGAGAAGCAGAGCAGGATGAATGCAGCAGAGGACATCGAAGCCAGTATTTTCTTAAAGACTTTTAGCTTATATATTATTTCTGTTATATGCAGGCTAACACCCCCCTATCGGCACAACTAAAGATCTCAGACTCAGAGACGTTTTAAGGCATGTGGAAAGCCAGGCCATCCACATTCTGAGGGGCCTCCTGGGTAAAGGAAATTTGTCTCCAGCTGACGTCGGTGTATTTTTGTACGTTACCCATTATATAGTTCAATATTGATAGGCAACAAAAGGCTTGAATTAGAAACAAATCGTCATAAAATTCAGATTTGTTCCAAACCGGTGCCCTTAAACATTTCTTGCCAGGGTCCCCCAATATCTTTAGGATGACACTATTCCGCCTTGGTCTTTTAAATGGCATGCCGTGATTTATACTATAAGAAAACATTCTTAACAATTTCTTACTTTCTACGCGGAGCCATCAGAAGGCACTGAACAGGAGAAGGCTGTGTACTCCTTCAACAAAAGGCAGAAAATCCTGCGTTTGATTAGCCAGTGGGTGACGCTTTATGGAAGGCTGGTGCAGATGGAACCCAGCGCCCTCAACCTTTTAGAGGTAATTAGAGCTTCAATTGCTTTAATGTTCTTGGTTCATAAGTCGTCAATGGAAGGAGGCTAGGCAGATACCAAAGAAAAAGGCAGCCTTTTAATGAACAGAATAGGGTCAGTGAACATAGAAATTGGGCATGAGTCGTACAACACCATAACCCAACACTGGAAGGGTTATTTGTAGGGCAAACTGTGATGTTTTCCTATATGCTCTGTCTTTTTTGGGTTGTTCATGATTTATCATGTTTCATTGACTAATCCTCTAATAATACAGGGTATCGCTAATGATGCAAAACACCGACAAGCATCCACAAATCCAATAGGTATCGCATACAAGAGAGCTATTTGCTTTGTCAATGTTTTATAGTCATGTTGTACGCCAGACTGGCCACTGTACAGCATGACTAAAATTATTAAAAAACACTATGATGCAGCCAGTGCTGGTTGCATCATACCGCGCTTTTTTAAGACTTTGTCATGCATGCACAGCAGCCGCACTGCTGTACCACATGACTAAGAAACATTGACAAAGCTAATAGCTCTCACAGGCAAGACCTATTGGCTTTGTCATTGCTTGATTTAATTGTAATGTGATATGGTGTCTGATGCTCACCATCTGATGGCTTTTTCTTTCTCTGGAAACATTTCCAGGCGTCTTTCAACTGAAAGTCTACGGCCAACCGGTAGCTGTGTGGAGCATATTTACTCAACTAAATTTGTGTGTTTAAGTATATGTGAGTTTGTGGGTGCATGTACCTGTCTGTGATTGTATTGTGTGTGCGTCCATGCATGTTGGTGAGTGTGTTTGTGTCTGTTTCTGCCATGCTTGCTTGTGTACTGGTGTGTACTTTTTACCTTTTGTGCTTGTTTGAACTTATGTGCTTTTTTGTATGGGTGGTAGATTGCGTTTGTGCACAATTTTTTATTGAACTGTGTGTGCTCTGTACGTGGTTGTTGGTGGATGTTTGTGCCTGTTTCTGTATTGTTTGTGCTAGTGAACAGTGTGTAACACAGTGTGCACCTTTTTTGTCTTATTTGAATGTGTGTGTTATGTATATCTGCTTGTGTAACGGTGTGCAACTTTTGTATCTATTTGAACATGTGTGTTTTATGTGTGTATATATATGTGTGGGCCAGCTTTTGGCTACAACTGTTGCCCTAAGGTAACTATAACTCGCGCCCACGCCATGCACTCCTAATTACCCCATATATTACATTACTCGTGACATCTTCTATGACATCAGTGATAATATCGCAGCATTTGCAGGGAAATTATTGATGAGAAACCTGTGCATGGTGGGAGCGTGATTTATAGTAAAACCGTAGGGCACGAGTTATAGTTACTTGAGATAACTATACCTGCTGAATCTCTATGGTTTTGTGTGTGTAAAGTCTGAACCTAACTATAACGTTCCTGCAACCTTTATATTTTAATGAAAAATATATATATATTTATCTCCTTGATGCCATATGTGTTGAATCCAATGTTGAAATTCAGAGACAGGTTTTTTATATAAACTTATACACCAAGATCAAATAGAAAAATACAAGGGGTAAAAAACCAAGAAATTATTGCACGAAGCACCAAGCACTTTTCATTGTGATATATATAATATATCACTCTTCTCTGATATTGACATTGACAAAATAGAAGAAAAGGAGAACAAAACACAATGGCACGGACTAACTGCTATGAACCTCTTGATTAGCATATGGCTCCCATTTTATTCTTTTAGAAATGATAGAATATTGCACTTTAGAAAATGAACTTATTATGAACAATAGCTTGATTTATCACATAGTACTTTACAGATATTTAGGCTGTTGAATTCATACAATCCGAATGTTCATTTAATTGTTTTTAGCACAATTGCACTTTCCATCTAAAATGTTCATATATAATCTTAAAAATCTGTTTTTTCACCCCTTCTTCTTTTTAAAAAATTGCGTACTTTGCACAAAAACCTTTAATGTTTACATCTCCTCTTAGAGCGACTATGATTTCATGTATTTGCATCTCACTGCCATGAAATGAATAATGAAATGTACTTTACAGATACGAACATGAGCAAAAAATGGCGGACGGTTGTTGCCATATCTGTATATTTGATGAGGGTCAGCAGTCTAGTGTGTATCAAATAGTAGAAATAGACAAAGGGATCTAATTGCACTTGTTCACTTTAAATAGACGATCTAGACAGCAGGACTTTATGGTCCAGTTGAAGGCGGAGAGCCGAAACGCGTAGACCGTCCATGCTCTGCACAATGGTGTATCAATAAAGCACTTTTTCTGGTAAACTACCTGTGGATATCTGCTCCTTGGTGCTGTGGAACTCTCGCCGTGTGGAGGTGTGGAGCTTACTGAAAATATATATATTATATATATATATATATATATATATATATATATACACATACACACATATAGTTCCTGTGGCTGACAATGAGTGGCAAGTGATGAAAAATCTGCATGGGGAATGTAACACCTTCTCTTTCTTGGACGTCATTTAAAAAACAAAGGTAACACGGTTACTTTTGTTCTACACACACAGATGCATCCCCGCACAAGACGACTGGAAAGGCAGAATACCAAAGTACTTTTTGGTTGAATGCGAGAATATGATTTTTATATTATTTTTTTTACAGAGTTTTGTATAGCGCAAACTTGACCCGAATCGGGTATCAGAGCACTTTACATAGCACCAGTTGCATTACATGAGGACACATTCATTTTTGTTAGGCAGGGGGAGATTATGTGATTTGCCCAGAATCACAGGATGTTCAGCGTCATTGCCGAGACTTGAACCCAGTTCCCCAGATTCGAGGTCGACCGCCCTAGCCGTTAGGCCAACTCCTCTCCCCTAAGATACGACTCATATTTTAAAAATTGAGCCAGAGTGACTCTAGTATTTAAACATTGCGCTCGCACAGATCTCTAGGATAGATATAAAAAGCCACATGTAACCATTTTGTTTAGAGTTGAAATAGTCCATTCAATATTGGGCAACATCCAATGTTCGAGTGTCTGAGGCTACAAAATGGTGACGTCATTCAGCAGGTGTTGGTGTTTTCAGAAGCTATTTACGGGCAATGACTCAAAGGGCGCTTTCCTGCAGATATTAGGGTCACTGCTGCAATTAAATGCTTTCCGTGTGTACTATACCAAGCCCTTTTACCCCACAGACGAGGTAAAACGTTTACTGATGCAGTGGATTACGATCTATATTAGAATGTTTTCTTTTAAACTCTCATCTCTTAAAATACTATTATAACACATGCCAGATGGAGGAACAATCACGTGTACACGCTTTCGCAGCAAGCAGAGTGACCCACAACAAACTAAAAGAAGAAACACTATAGTATTGCCTGTATACATATTTCTGTCTTTATATTTTTGTCTCATGTTTGCTCAGTAATTAATTGCCGTCCCTTGCTGAGTGAAGGGAGGAGGTAGTAGCCCGTGCATGCTCACCGCTGCAGCTCACAGTGTGAAGAATCCAAGGGTGTCTTTTTAAGACTAGGAAGAATAGGGCTATTACACACATTCGCCACAGTCTCTTCAACCACGCCAGACTTAATCAAATCCTGTATTATTAGCAATAGGGCCTTTTCACCTGCCTGGGATATCTTGTACTGGGGAATACATGGCAATTTAGCATTGTCTCTGATCTGTATAGATTCTGGCGGGATCTGAAGTAACCCCACATCCGTGTCTCCTGTAGCCCATAACGTATGCAGCACATCTTTAAACTCAGCGGGAAGGGGGGCATTCTTTGCGAAGCACTGTTTTGCACGGGCTACCTGCGGTCCAACAGTCATGTAAACACCGTCTGGGGAACAAAAAATTGTCGCATACAGCCTTTTTAACAAATCGAGTCCTAACAAATTTTCCCCACAATTTGACGTCAGTAAAAATGGTGAATCGACCGTAAAGGGGCCAATAGTCAAAGCAAGAGGCTTGGAAATGGGGCTAATGACCGGTACTCCTGAGAAACCCACCGACACATTGTTTTGGCCAGACAGAGCTGCCCCCGGGACCAGTGAACGGGAAACAGAGCTATTCATAGCCCCTGTATCAACTAAAAAAATTTCAGTAGTACTCTGTAAATCAGCAGTGACGTAGGGTCCGTGCTGATCTATAGGCACAGGAACTGGTCCCTCGCCCTGTCCTCGGCTGTCCTAGCTGTGAAACAACCCTGTCACTTCGTCCATGTCATAGTCGTCATAATAGTACTGTCGTCCTCGGGGGTCGTCAAAATAATTCCCGCTCTGGCTATTGTGTGATGTATCCTCCAACTGCATCCCCCCTCTACCTCCTGTTCCTCGTCCGCGTCCTCGAAAACCCTGACCTCTCGGGGCCTCACCTTTCTGTATCAACTCCGGACACTCGTTCCGCCAATGTCCCTCCTGCATGCAGTACGCACATTGATTGAGCCCGAGGGGCGTGTTTGAAGCACCACCCCTGCCAGACCGGGGTGGCCGTTGGGCCGAACCCGAACCTCTACCTCGTCCACCTCCACTCGCAACTTGCTGCATCAATACCCTTGTCTTCAAATCCTTTGACTTTTTCTCTACTCTTTCCTTGTCCTCATTCTCTCTATGTTCGTAATACTGTACCATACTCAATATCACTGACAGGGATGACGTCGTCCAAGTGCTTTCCGAAGCCTACAACCGTGTTGCAATCTCGGGAAGCAAGTTAGTGGCAAATCTGTTGTCGAATAAACGAACACCACCCTCCTGTGACAGGTCCTGACCACTAAAATCTAAAAACACCCCTTCAAATCTGGTAAAGAAATCTGACACACTTTCATCCTTCTTCTGGCGACACGCAGTCAATTTATCCCAGTCCACTCTTTTTGGCAGGATAAGTGAGTGCATGTATGTTATAATATGCCCCGGCAAAGCGAGGAGCTCCGCTTTCGGCTTGTCGCCGGGCTTACGCTCCTTATCCCAAGCCCTTATTTCATCCCACGTGCCCCCCAACTCTAGTGCGTGATACTGCGTATGAACCTGCCTCCATGTACCAACAGACCGAAAAACGACTCTATGTCAGCTAGCGTCATTACTGTGGAGGAGGCTGCCTCCGTCAATTCTTTATAATATGCAGTAGGGTTTTTCCGGGGGTCCGGCAGCAGGCCTTTTAAGGATTGGACCTCACTCCTCTTCCAGGGAGTATAGAGCCACTGTTCCTGAAACCGAGCGTCGACCCGTGGTCTAATCACAGCATCGGTGGAATCACGCAATTCTGGAATTTCAGGGTGGTAAATGGGATGAACTTCCCTCATGGGATGCTGTGTCCCCATCGTCGGAACCTTCTGGAGCAATCTTCCTCGGTAACCCACTAGTGTCGTTATATTGCTAAGAACCTCATTGGGAGCCATACCTGCAGCATATACCCTGTCCCGTATGTCATATATTATTTGCGGTGCAACACCTTGAAAACACTGTTCCCACAACCCTATCAGCGTCGCTGACATGTGCTTAAGGGCATGCTGCTGTATAAACGGCTCGTAATCTTTCATCACACTCCACACTATAAATCGGATTCCGAGCCCACTGAGCTGCTTGATTCGCCACCATTTGCTTTTCCTCATCAGCCACGGCAGAACACACCGATACTTTATCCATTCGGTCTCGCGCTGCTGTCCAGTTCACCTCAAGTACTCCACGCGCAGGAGTTTCGACATTCAAATGTGCCTGGGGTGTCACACTCACAGGGGAAAGAGCAGACGCAGAGACAGGTACCATCATGTAGGGAGACAGGGTGGTAGGGGTGAAAGGGGGAGTAGCAGTCGATACAGAACTAATAGACTGGGCGGGGGAGCTAACAGCACTCGTCCCAGTGCCCGGTGTGAGTAGAAGAGAAGCAAGAGTGGCCGGGGCTGAAGCGGTAGTGCTAGAAACAGGAACGCTAGAAGGGGTGGCACTAGCGGCCAAGGACTGAGATGTCGGGACTGTCGGGTATATCCGTTCAGGGGCATAAGGAGGAGGAGGCGAGAATCTAATAGCTCTTCGACGAAATCATCACCTTCCTCTCTAGTAACATAACATTTGTCTGTCTGTAACCGAAACTTTCTATCTGCGCATTCTATACCCTTCTCTAACTTTCCACTTTCATAGGCTACTGCCTTCTGTGTTATAGTTTGCGTCTGCCTCTTCCGGGCCTCTTTCTCTGCTCTCAGTCGTCGCTGCTTCACTTATTTCTGCCATACTCTTAAAGAATCAAACATCGGATGTCTGCTCCTTCCAGCAAACAACTTGTCCTGCAAGAAATTCAATTTCTGTTCATTAAATGAGCCAGTAAGTGGCCACTGTAACTCAGCATTGTCCCTCGTATATTTATGCCACAATGTGCCAAACATAACAGGGCCAATACCATGTTTAACGTATACGTCAAAATTTGGAGAACCCTCCGGAGGTGCAAGCTGGCTCTCTTCCAATCGAGCATCAGTAGAACAACATCGACATCCAACAAACCCCAATTTTCTGAAACAAGGTATCTTAACATAAGACACACGCACTGTCCCTGACGGACAAATATAAGACCAGCAACGGCAAATAAGGACAAGATAAAATAACAAATATTATTCACAAACCAAACAAAACGGTCCAAGGACCACTCCCTACAGTCCGGGGACTGTACCACATTCAAGAAGACAGGCTCCAGCCCCAGAGCTTTTCAAGCATTAGCCAAATTACCAGTTGGTCTGGCAGATTGTTCGCGGACAGTCCCGGACCTTTTCAAGCGCTGGCCAAATTTCCAGGTGGTCCGGTGAACTGCTCACAAACACTCTGTGTCTTTTCAAGGGTCCGTAAACCCACCAAGTTCAAGACAAGACAGTCCGAAGACTGTACCAAGACACAGCCCGTCGACTCATGTCGTTCAAGGAAGACAGTTCGAAAACTGCAGACAAGACAGTCCGGAGACTGTATCAAGACACAGCCTGCAGGCTTGTGCCGTCCAAGAATGGCGCCATTTTTCAAAGAATCAAATCACTCACCTGGTGCACACAGGTCGAGTCAAGTTATGCTCCACTGCCGACTCTTCGGCCCAAACAGTCAACTCCAAAGTTTCTCCTTCTCAGGACCCCAGCTGGTGACCACTAGACGAGGGGGCGCCTGATCAGCCGGGCAGGGCAGCTGCGAGAACCAAGCTCAGTCTTGTGTGGGGTACCCCGATCCGCCCGACCAACCAAACGCACCCCCCGACCCTACAACCCGATTACGGGCGAGGCGGATCACCTTGCGGGGTCCCTGTTCGGGCGCCAACTGAAGGAAGTGGCCCTCTAGGGCCACTCTGGTTTTCTTACAACTACCTGCTATGCCTTCCCAAGAATGAAGAGTCGGTCAGGCAGTAGAGAATACAACCTTACATTTATTAGCAATGCTCTGCAGAGGAGTCCATCATGACCTGCACCCTAAGATGTCTGCCGAGGGACTGGCCCCCTGCAGCCCGCACTGAGTAATCATTCCTCTCGCGAAGCCCCCAACCATGCCCACAATGGAAAACTACCGGCCTGGGCCGATCATGAACAAAGAGGCACAGAAGGATGAGCTAACACCTGCCAGATGGGTACATTTTATCAGGAATCCAAGGCCACAGTGCCAGGTCTCAGCATCTCCTAACGTGGGAGCAGAAACTACACATTCGGATAAGTATGCGAGGGCAGAACGGCCTATTCATTAGTAAGTCGAGAAACAGCCTTGAACAGAAAGAAAAAATAATAACGAAATACAGTGTTCTGCTGAGGCAAGCAATACGAGTAATGAGGCCTAACTCAGGCACAGTCTAAGCAGCCTAATAGGGATTATGAAATGCAAAATGGAGTCACACTCGCTAACTGAAGCCTGTGCATTACAGGGATAACTCAGTGGGTTACATAACGTGAATACAAATGGAATCTATTTAGCCACACATTGCTAACCTAATATAACGTGAAATGAGTGTGTTGCAGGGATGGGAATTTAAAACCTAACAGATGCTACAGCGATAGATTTTGTGACGTACACCTTTTTAATTACCTCGATCCTCTGGGAACCTAGCTTCTTAATGAAGCTAAAAATGGCCCTAACACTTTTCTCCATGGTTAGGGCCCTGTTAACCACCATGTTTGACCAGGTATAGTTCCTATCAAAAACAACCCCCAAGTATGTGAAGGAATCTACCACTGTCAGTTTGCACCGCTCTATATGAAACATGGGGAGTTTTTTTGGGCGAGTGCCAGCCACCAGCACAAAAGATTTTGCTTCATTTACACGGAGATCCAGGCTAGTCATAAATTTCTAATAGGCCTCTATTAGCTTCTGTAGCCCCAGCCCAGGTCATGCAAATAACACAGCATCATCTGCATAGAGCAGTATTGGGAGGGATGCTGCTTTAAAGGTGGGTAGTTCTTTTGATGCTCCCATCACAGCTGCCTGCACCCCGTTGGTGTATATTAAAAAAATAGAAAGGGGCCAAGACACAGCCTTGTCTTACACCCCGTTTTATTTTAAATGACCTTGTGCATTCCCCATCCCTACCATAACGGACACAAGCAGAGGTGATCTGTCAAGTGGGGAGATTGATGGGAAAGGAGGGGTCCCACAGATTGCTTTTTTCCATTCAATTTCAATAGGGAAGTTTAGACAGTGCTATAGCCAAAACAGTTGAAGTGAATTACACCAATGTTTGCTTTATCTTTTACCGTATTTTAATTTACCTTGGTGAACATATTTTGTCCGTCGATAGTACAATTAGGGTCAATTATTGAATATTTTAAAATATATATTTTTCTCATTTGCCCCCTTTACTATTAGTTCTTGATTTATTTTTTCAGATGAGGACTCCACTGACTTGTTAGTTGAACTGAGTTTGTTCCTTCATTCAAGATGTCTGTCAAAGATCTGTTGAAGTTGGGTCCGTGATCGGGTTCAGATCACGTGACCGGATATAGGTGTTTAAATGTACTAGGGCTCACTTCGGTATTGTGATACACCACGGGACCAGCATTGTCGGCTCACATATCGGTAATTCAAGTAAGTTGTACTTTGAAAATATTCTATTAAATAATAGGTATTTGTGAGAGGCTGGCCTGGTATATGCTGTCCACTAATGTAAGTGAACACCTTGCACCAGTCCAGACAACCCTTATGGTGGTTTAAGAGGTCTCAGACAACCTTTGAAAGCTATCCAAGTGGTAGCTGTGGAGAGCAGCCTTCAGGCTAAGTCTTGAAGGAGTGTAAAGCAGCTTGTTTTACCAGAATGCAATCTTATAGTATAGAATAAATGAAAAGAGAACCACACAGTAGTTATAAAAAATATGTATTTATTAAATAACACTATCTAGTACGTTACAGTATCTCCGACATGGAGATAGATACAAAACACACAATACTTAAGCAAAGAAATGACAGTAAATAGCACTAATACACAGTGGGCCCCAGGGGGGGACCAAACCATATACGAAGAAAGTGGAATAAGAACCACGACTTGAGTGAGGACGATGTCGAGAGGACGTAGAATCACTGGAACCCCAAGGAACCACCTAAGGTGAGTAGATAGGGACTCCACGGAGAATGGGGGCAGTGTGGGAACACGACCGCGTGCTCTGTACAACTCTATGTGAAAGTCGAGGTTGGAGTTTTAAAGATCAGGGACCCTTCGCAGTGGACTACGAAGAAACCCAGTGAAAGACAGAAGGTTGGAGAGCCACCCCACCCGTGGATACCGAAGTACCTAAGGTACCTAACCCAGGGAAGCCGGGTACATAGGTGTGAAGTGGCGTCGGAAACCGCCATCGAACCCAGTGGAAACGAGTAGAATGTCTGTTGGAATCCAAACGTGGATTCTTGTTGAGGAGTACCTGAAAGCAGAGGGGACAGAGTCTGGGTCACTTGAGAGTGACCAGGGGCTCAGTAGATGAATGCCCACTGACATTGGGTGCTTGAGGTTAGTTGACGGTGACCTTGACTCTGCAGTTGCAGGGACCAGGCGATGTTGAGGAGGACCAGGAGCCAGATGTGAGCTGTCCCACAAAGGATGTCAAGTGCTGAGGGGTCGGTGTCCAGCGGGAGCACCAACAAGCCTTGGCAACAGCAACCCACGCAGAAGGTCAAGGAAGTGTATGGTTCGGACCAGCAAGGTCCAGGAGACTCACCACAGCCAGGGAAGTCGGGGCCAGCCTGGAGCAACCAGGGGAGCTCAGGAAAAGCAAAGTTGACCTTCAATTGGACCCACAGGCCGGAGGCACAGGAGTCGCGAGAGGACCTCGAGCAGCTTCACAAAACAACAGGCCACCAAGCACACAGTGCGAGGTGGTTGAAGATCTTTGTGGAAAAAATCACCAGAGATTAGGGTTACTTGGAGCCCAATGCACTTGTTAAGGAATTGCCAACAAGCACATGCACTTGCAAAAGTACGCGGTGCACAGGGGTTCGGGTATTGCAGCCCCCATGAGGGATTCTGACCTCAAACTCGGTGAGAGGGCAGCTCGGACCTCAAGGTATGTAGAAAACCCACCTCCTGTGTTGCTGAGCCTTTCGGAGTCCATAGGAGCGGTGTCTGCAAATGCAGTCGAGTGACTCCTTCACTCCAAGGGAGATTATCTTCAGGTGTCTTAGATGCTCCACAGGTCCTACACGGACCGTGTACTGTGCACAGGCATAGACGATGCAGCAGACTGAGAGGGAGACGAAGTCAGGCCCAAATGAAGTCCTGCAAAGTCCAGAGTGCCCAGACGGTCGAAGTGCAGTGGTTTCAGTTCTGAATCTTGTCCACAATGAATCTAGGTTCCCACAGCCAGGTAAGCCCTTAAGTACCCACGGGAGAGGGTTGGAAAGATTCAGGGGACCCTCCCAGGGGAGGGTCTGGACAGGGGGGAGGTTACTCCTATATCCTTTGTCCAGTTTTGCGCCAGAGCGACTCGTTTGAACTATACTGTGCACAAGGACACCAAATGTGCACCTCATGCAGACTTTCAGTCGCTGGCAAGCGCACCCACCCAGTCCTAATACACTAAATCCTGTCTGGGAGGTGGTCACACCTCCCTGTGGCAGGATGCCTATTGTTCTGCCTTCCCCTGCTCGAGCTTGGCTCAGCAGCAGGAGGGCAGAAATGTGTCTCTGGTCGGCAGCAACAATTTTGTGCTGTCCGGAGCTAGAAGGCTGGTATCGGGAACACCAGGGACCCCACGAAGGACACTTCTGAGGGGTGGAATCATACCTCCCACACCGGTTACCGGTGTGAGGGTATGATTCCAACATGTTTGACACCAAACACTATAGGGTTTGTTTCAGCCATTTTAGAGTTGGTCATCACGCGGTCGCGTAATGCCCCTTTATAGTAGTATATGGCTGCTTCACTAACAACCCGGGAGAATGGACTCTGTAGGCTGCAGGGGTGTTCTGCTCATGCAGGGGCACCCTCTCACTTAGAACCAAGCACCCTGCCCTCAGGATTGTAAAGGCCTGCTATAGGGGTGACTTATAGGTTTTGGTTTTCAGTGCAGTGACCCTTAGATATAGTAAACCTATATCTTAAGTAAGTGGTGCATGCACCAACTTACACAGGCTGCCTGTAGTTCCATTTTGCATGGCCTCTCATGGGTGGCATATAACATGCTTCAGCCCATAGGAGGCCTCTGGAGTACCTATGCCCTGGGTACATATGTACCATATACTAGGGACTGACAAGGGTACCCCAGTATCCAATCTGGAGTGTACCTAAGTACATAACATAACAGTTTAGGGAGAAAGCAGATAGTCTGGGATCCCAATTAGCAGGATCCCAGTCAGACTAGTCAAAAGCAGTGTTACAACGAGCAAAAAGTGGGGGTAACCATAAGAAGCAGATCCTACTTTCCTACAGTATTGTATTGCCTTGGATGCCTTTTTTAATACTTGGCCTTCGTTATTGCTTTTTCCTGCAATTATAATTTCCGGGCATTGTAAGAATATCAACGGGTATGGTGTTTTGTGTGCACCCTTTGAGCATGTTATGTGTGCCTGGATAGACGGAGCAGTGTCCCTAAACATTTCTATTTAGATTTCTGTTTGTATTTACGTTACAAGCAGTCATATACAATTGATTCGGATTTATCCTACCTGAGATATGGATTGATTGGACATATTAAGGTATCCTATGACTTTTGCTTAAAGGGATTAACTCATGACATGGTGCACACAGTTGCTTTTTTGTCGGAAATGAGTTTTTTTACACAGTTAAGTTTGGGGTGGTATACACTAGTGTTGGGATTGCTGCACTACACTTGGTGTTTCGAGAATCATTTTTTATTTTACTATTTTCATGGTGTTGGGCTTGTGACTTTGGTAATAAGTTCTCTGTTGTGTTGTGTTTGGTTATGGGCAAGCGATGCATATTGTGGTGTAGTTCGTTGTAATTTGTCTTGATTTTTTTCTTTTTTTCCTTTTTCCCTAATTTGTGCATGACAGTACGATTTGGATAGATTCTTTTGGATAGAAGTAACATATTAAGTACCATCCTATCATTACAACCGCTGGGTCATAAACATTGTTTGGGAATGCTTCAGATTCCATGGGTGTTGCATGGGAACTCCCATAGCAACACCCATGGAACACAACACTGCATGAAAGGGGCACATATTTACAAGGGCATGAAAAGCCACGCAAAGTGGCTTTGTGTGGCCTTGTATATATGCTGCGACTCATTGTGCCACCGCAGCTTAAAAAAAGAAGCATTCCAACGATGCAAAAGTGTCGCTAGAGGCCTCGTAAATGAGGCACTTAGGGGTCGATTCCGATTCGGGCCGGAAAAAGCACCGACCGACTCGGATCCGGAAAAAATACCGACCGACACGTACCAGTGGCGCCCGACACGCCAAGTACGATGCAAGCCGCGATAAATCCGACCGACACGTCAGGAAACCAAGCCGACCGACCGAGCCGCTCGGAAAATAGCAATCCGGCCGGAAAAACACGCGAATCCAACCGACCGACACGCACCCGGAACAAATCCGACCGAATCGTACCCGCCAACTCCAACCCGCAAAGTACGATGCAAGGCGCGAAAAACACGACCGAGTCGGACGGAGGACAAGCCGTACGACCGACACGCATACAAAACCGAGCCGAAGCAACACAATACACCGCGACCGACGCGTACGCAGCATACAAAACTGCACAAACACAGCGTGAACGAAACGGAAAACACCGTACGAGACCAATGCAGGGTCCGACTCGGTCACAAGAACGTTTCCAACATACACAAACAGCACAAAGGAAAAATCAACCAAAAAAAGGCCAAACAAGCAATTACCAAGCCAATAAATACTGGGGGGGTGGGGACAGAGAACAAAGACACACCCACAACTCCACCTATATAAAGGACACAAATCACTACCATGAGCCTTTGCAAATGCCATTTCACTGCCAGCACCCAAGAGAAAGCAACCACACACCCACAGCTCATCCCTCACACAAGCCACACACCATCAGCACACCAACAAATACCTACCTCACATACACCCAGCAAAACACACACTCACACACCCTCACCTGCACACCAACACACACATCACTCACCATCACCACCCATCACCATGCCCCCCAAGAAGAATCCCAAGTTCCTAGATTGTGAATTGGAAGTCCTGGTAGACGAGATCCTCAGGGTGGAGCCACAGCTGTTTGGCACTCTGGTCCAACAGACCCCCATGTCGCAGAAAACCAAGATGTGGGAGAGGATCATCAACAGGGTGAACGCCCAATCATCATGTCGGCGCACAAAGACGGACATCCAGAACAGGTGGTATGACGTGCGCAGGAGGGTACGGGACCTGCTGAAGATAGACTACAGCAACAGCCAACAGACCGGCAGTGGCCCTCCTGCCAAGCCAATATACCTCAGGCCCTGGGAGGAGAAGGTGCGGGCCATCCTTCCGCCAGTGAGCGTATATGGACTAGAGAACATCCCAGAGCCTGGTGAGTACACAACAAATGTACACAATAAACTGCCACAAAACACACACATCACTGTCAAGGGGAGAGTCAAACCATGCACACATAGCAATTACACAGCAACTAGAACAGAATCATCCCAAAATGTGTATGTCAGTCAGATAAACACAACACATGCCATCAAAAAAGTCACATCCAACTGTGCCAACACATGTACAAACACAACCACAACTACAGCTAGGCAGTGGCACAAATAGAACTAAACACACATCCACACATGTAGCCACCACAACAACACCAACACACAGTGAAGACCACTCAAAGGAAGGAATTCTGTGTATGCTGGCCAAGTCAGTGTAGCCAATAGCATCATGGGAGTCGCAGTGACACATATTGCCCCCCCACAACTGTCCCATCAACACCACCCTGAACCATGCTCAAATCACAGGGAGTGGAGAAGGACTCACAAGATGGCTGACACTGGCTACTGCTGGGGGAGCACAAGGCCCTGCTGCCAACTGTGCACCAACAAACAGCAGGACACCACTGACTGACATCCTGAGAGACAACTTACACTCCCTGCAATGCAAGCACGTTCCATGGTGGGCTATCTGGCTGGCTGGATGGGAAGGGGGACTTGCAGCACTGACCATAGTCACCAGCACCTCCCCTCACACCCCCCCAACACAAACTCCACAGTACCCACCTGGTAGAATGCAATGCCCTCCATCCCAACACAAGATCCCACAAAGCACCACCACCCTGGCTTATGTTGTGTGAAGCACAGGGACACTCTTGGGACTCTTAGCCAAACAACTGCCAGGACAACACTCCCAGCCATCCTGTCAGCACAGCCAGCCCACCCCACAGGGAAGCAGAGTCAAAAGGAAGGAAGCATGGGCATGCTGGGAAGGGGGTGGAGGCAATAGCATGATGGGAGTCGTAGTCACAGACATTGCTCAGCCTCACAACTGGCCCATCAACACCACCCTGAACCATGCTCACATCACAGGGAGTGGAGAAGGACTCACAAGATGGCTGACACTGGCTACTGCTGTGGGGAGCACAAGGCCCTGCTGCCAACTGTGCACCAACAAACAGCAGGACACCACTGACTGACATCCTGAGAGACAACTTACACTCCCTGCAATGCAAGCACGTTCCATGGTGGGATATCTGGCTGGCTGGGTGGGAAGGAGGACTTGCAGCACTGACCATAGTCACCAGCACCTCCCCTCACACCCACCCCAACACAAACTCCACAGAACCCACCTGGTAGAATGCAATGCCCTCCATCCTAACACAAGATCCCACAAAGCACCACCACCCTGGGTTATGTTGTGTGAAGCACAGGGACACTCTTGGGACTCTTAGCCAAACAACTGCCAGGACAACACTCCCAGCCATCCTGTCAGCACAGCCAGCCCACCCCACAGGGAAGCAGAGTCAAAAGGAAGGAAGCATGGGCATGCTGGGAAGGGGGTGGAGGCAATAGCATGATGGGAGTCGTAGTCACTGATATTGGTCACCCCCACAACTGTCCCATCAACACCACCCTGAACCATGCTCACATCACAGGAAGTGGAGAAGGACTCACAAGATGGCTGACACTGGCTACTGCTGTGGGGAGCACAAGGCCCTGCTGGCAACTGTGCACCAACAAACAGCAGGACACCACTGACTGACATCCTGAGAGACAACTTACACTCCCTGCAATGCAAGCACGTTCCATGGTGGGATATCTGGCTGGCTGGGTGGGAAGGGGGACTTGCAGCACTGACCATAGTCACCAGCACCTCCCCTCACACCCCCCCAACACAAACTCCACAGTACCCACCTGGTAGAATGCAATGCCCTCCATCCTAACACAAGATCCCACAAAGCACCACCACCCTGGCTTATGTTGTGTGAAGCACAGGGACACTCTTGGGACTCTTAGCCAAACAACTGCCAGGACAACACTCCCAGCCATCCTGTCAGCACAGCCAGCCCACCCCACAGGGAAGCAGAGTCAAAAGGAAGGAAGCATGGGCATGCTGGGAAGGGGGTGGAGGCAATAGCATGATGGGAGTCGTAGTCACAGACATTGCTCAGCCTCACAACTGGCCCATCAACACCACCCTGAACCATGCTCACATCACAGGGAGTGGAGAAGGACTCACAAGATGGCTGACACTGGCTACTGCTGTGGGGAGCACAAGGCCCTGCTGCCAACTGTGCACCAACAAACAGCAGGACACCACTGACTGACATCCTGAGAGACAACTTACACTCCCTGCAATGCAAGCACGTTCCATGGTGGGCTATCTGGCTGGCTGGGTGGGAAGGGGGACTTGCAGCACTGACCATAGTCACCAGCACCTCCCCTCACACCCCCCCCAACACAAACTCCACAGTACCCACCTGGTAGAATGCAATGCCCTCCATCCCAACACAAGATCCCACAAAGCACCACCACCCTGGCTTATGTTGTGTGAAGCACAGGGACACTCTTGGGACTCTTAGCCAAACAACTGCCAGGACAACACTCCCAGCCATCCTGTCAGCACAGCCAGCCCACCCCACAGGGAAGCAGAGTCAAAAGGAAGGAAGCATGGGCATGCTGGGAAGGGGGTGGAGGCAATAGCATGATGGGAGTCGTAGTCACAGACATTGCTCAGCCTCACAACTGGCCCATCAACACCACCCTGAACCATGCTCACATCACAGGGAGTGGAGAAGGACTCACAAGATGGCTGACACTGGCTACTGCTGTGGGGAGCACAAGGCCCTGCTGCCAACTGTGCACCAACAAACAGCAGGACACCACTGACTGACATCCTGAGAGACAACTTACACTCCCTGCAATGCAAGCACGTTCCATGGTGGGATATCTGGCTGGCTGGGTGGGAAGGGGGACTTGCAGCACTGACCATAGTCACCAGCACCTCCCCTCACACCCCCCCCAAAACAAACTCCACAGTACCCACCTGGTAGAATGCAATGCCCTCCATCCTAACACAAGATCCCACAAAGCACCACCACCCTGGCTTATGTTGTGTGAAGCACAGGGACACTCTTGGGACTCTTAGCCAAACAACTGCCAGGACAACACTCCCAGCCATCCTGTCAGCACAGCCAGCCCACCCCACAGGGAAGCAGAGTCAAAAGGAAGGAAGCATGGGCATGCTGGGAAGGGGGTGGAGGCAATAGCATGATGGGAGTCGTAGTCACAGACATTGCTCAGCCTCACAACTGGCCCATCAACACCACCCTGAACCATGCTCACATCACAGGGAGTGGAGAAGGACTCACAAGATGGCTGACACTGGCTACTGCTGTGGGGAGCACAAGGCCCTGCTGCCAACTGTGCACCAACAAACAGCAGGACACCACTGACTGACATCCTGAGAGACAACTTACACTCCCTGCAATGCAAGCACGTTCCATGGTGGGATAACTGACTGGGTGGGTGGGTGGGTGGGAAGGAGGTCTGGCTGTCAACCAAACACAATCAATGCAGACCATGTTCACACCCCAGAGAATACATAGAAATGCCCAAATAATGCAGGACAATGTGCCACACCAATATCAACCCCTGACTGTGACGACTTAGGACAATACAATGTACAGGCCCGCACCCCGAGGCACAGTCACAACTGTCAGGTGTGTCAACCACTGATGCCTGCAGAAACATGACATACATTGTTTGTGTCTCCCAAAAACAGGTGATGATAGGGACACAGCAGCAGACGCTGAGGAGTCCCAGTCCCAGGCTCAAGAGGATGCCGAGCTCACTGGCGTCGTACAGCCTCTGTCCTCCTCGGACGATGAAGAACAACCTGGCACATCCGGTGCAAGTCAACATGCTGCACCAGCAGGACCACCAGCTGCAGCACCAGCAGGTCCACCAGCTGCACCCCCTGCACCCACCCCTCCAACGACTGTCACCACGAATACCATCCCTGCCGACATGGACAGAATAAGGAACAACACCAGCGCAGTGACCCTGGACCAACCTGGGGCCATGGACACCACCACCACCACCAACCCCCAAGGTGGACCAGGGTTATCTGTGCGTGCAACTGCACACACTGCACATGTCAGCAGGGGTGGTGGGAGGGGTGGGAGACAGAGGTCGCTGCTTGCAGACGTTGCTGGTGTGCATGAAGACCCACAACTGGTACGCATAGCTGATGCGTACCAGTCCAGCACCGGAGAGCTCAGCCAGGTAGTGGGGCTCCTCAGAGACATCAAACAGCAGCAGGCTGCCCATCATGCCCGCTTGGACTCCCACATGTCCCAAGTGGAGTCACACATGTCACGTGTGGACTCCCACATGTCACGTGTGGACTCCCACATGACCCGCGTGGAGTCCAAGTGGGATGTACTACATGAGATGACGGCGGTGCACAGGGACATTTTACAATGCCTCCGCCAGATGAACAGCAACCAGTCCACACCTCCCTGTGTGCCAACAACATCTGGTACCGAACAAACTGCAACTGCCACAGGGAGGGAGGAGGACTCTGGCGGAGAGTCCCCTGCACCGCAGCAGCCTGCACTTGAGGGCCCCCCCCCAAGAAGAGGGGTCGTCCGAGGAGGGGAAAGTGAGAGGCTGATGGCCAAGCGCAACTCCCAGGAAGCCTGAACCTGTTCTGGATTTTCGCCTTTGTGCACAGACTGTTCACCCTGTTGATGGCAACACTACTCCCACACATTGCATGGGGAGTATAAGTTGGAACAATGTGTCAGACAACAGTGGCCCCGATACTGGGGATCCTGTCTACCTGGACTTTCTATTCATCTAGGAACTTGGGATTGCAAGATTCATGTACAGCACAATCCATCCTATGCACTATTATCACAATAAACACACTAATACACCATACTTGCCTCTGTCGTGATTCCAACGTGGGTGCTGTTATGGGGATGATGAACTGCAAAATTACACAGTGTATGCGAACTGCAACAGCAAGGACAACACAGGCATGTGAGTACAGGCAACGTGACACATATGAGGGAGACACACCACCAGGGCTACACAACACATACACACCTAGGCCATCTGACTCATTGCCTACACTGATGTTGCCAGGGAAGACGGTGCAATGCACAGACACCACACCCATTCCCAGTTGTAGTCAAGTAGCCCACAGGTGCAGTAAGCAAATGGCAGTCAAATGTGTGACCACAGACAACGCACATCACTAAGTGAAGCACATGTTTATTACACAGTAGCAACATGCCGTAACCATTACAGATGCAAGGTAACCCCACCTGGTAGCGGGCACACAGTCAACAACTGTAGACAGAAGGAAGTCCATGGGTGTGGCGCACATCACCTGTAGGGACACAACAGCTACCAGCCTGGATGTGCAATCACGTCGTCGGTGGACACAGTTGACCAAACGAATCTGAAAGTACCCTGTGAAGGACAGAAATGACACACAGTCAAAAGCAATGCAGTACAGGACAGAACAGCAAAACTCATGCACAATACATGTTACAAGATACCCACCCAGAACCAAGTTAGCATGTCAACACTGTTGGGGAGTACAGCCCACCTGTCACCACACATCGCAACACACATCCTGTCAAGTAGCCCATGGACACACTCCAACAGCACCAGAGCACCACCCACACATCATGCCAACTCACATCATTCACATGACACCTCAGGATACTCACATTCAGCTAAAGAAGTTGGTGATGAGCTGTGTGCGGACATCACCATCACCATCATCATCATCATCGTCACTGGCATCGTGGTCCAGGCCAGGATCCTCCACAGGTGGCGGATGTTGGTCATCGTCATCCTGGATGAGAGGCAACTCCTTCCGCACTGCCAGGTTGTGGAGCATGCAGCAGACGATGATAATCTTGCACACTTTTGCAGGGGCATATGGGAGGGACCCTCCGGTCTTGTCCAGGCAGCGGAAGCGGCTCTTCAGGAGACCAAAGGTCCGCTCAATCACTCTCCTGGTCCGACCATGTGCCTCATTGTAGCGCATCTGGGCAGGTGTCACAGGGTTCCTGAGGGGTGTCAGCAACCACGGCATGTTGGGGTATCCCGAGTCACCTACGGACAGACAAGTGCACATCAGCTGACTTGGAAAAGTGGGCGGAATACTACAGATCAGATCACACACAATGGCACAAAGTCAGTACACACCGACAAGCCAGGCACGCTGGTTCTGCATCTGTGCCATCAACCTGGGGATGCGACTACTCCTCATCACAAAGGCATCGTGTGCTGAACCAGGGAAACGGGCACACACGTGTGTGATGGTCATGTCTGCAAGACACACCACCAGTGCATTGACCGAGTGGTAGTGCTTGCGGTTCCTGTAGGCCTGCTCCTGGGCCTGTGGTGGTACCAAAGCCACATGTGTCCCATCAATGGAGCCAATGACATGCGGCATCCTCCCCAGGGCATAAAAGTCACTCTTCACGTCAGTGAGTCGTCGCAGTCTAGGGAAATAGATGTACCGGTTCAGGAAGAGCAACATTGCCGCCAAAACATCGCGGAGCACACGGCTGAACATGGTCTGTGACATCCCACCAGCAGACGCCACAGTATGTTGGAAGGTACCGGTGGCAAAGAAGTGTAGGGCTGCCATCACCTTCACCTTGGGGGTCAGCGCTGTAGGATACGGCCGGCCAGGCTGCAAATGTGGGGACAACTGCACTGCAAAATCCTCAATCAGCTGCCTGGTGAAGCGGTACCGTCGGATGCTGTCCCGTTCCACCATCGTTGCCAGGTCTGGGAATGGCCGATGGACAGCAGGAGCCCTGCAGTGCAGAGGAGAAGTAAGCAAGATCGTCAGTCACCCCACATATGCGGCATTGAACACACTCAAGATCCCAACATACATCATCATGAGGCACAACTACATGAAGTGTGCAGTACCGGAACGACATTTATGGTACATACATGGCCAACATCTGTCAACACGGTCCTACAGGTGGCATCAATTTGTCCCTGTTTGGCCCATTGGATATCATGATGCTGTGTCACAGTCACCCCCAGTGACATGTGAGGACAGATGTGCCCCAGGCACCACAGCTCAACGACAGGCACATTCCCAGGGACCCTGTAATGCCACATGGACACTGGCATCACCTGGAGTATCATGTGTACACCACAACAAAACAAACATGACCCCCACAGGTAGTGGCCACACTTGCCATGGCAGGAGAGCCATGGACGTCTGTGACACACACGCACAACATCAGAGTCCATGCACACACAACGTGGATGTGGAGACTGTCTCCCATTGTGCACATGAAATCAGAGACATTGTAAACACTACATGCACAAAGACTGTGGAGGGCCATCACTATTGTGCCACTGGGACACCCTGGCTCAAACATACCGTCCCACATGGGACTCACGGGGTATGTGACATGACATACACAAACACCACTGTGAAATGTGACCATGGCACATGCACAGATATGAACAGTTGCACATCACAGTGGTCACGTACACGTAACACCCATGATCCTGTCCCCATGAACACGTGCACAGCCTGGGGGTGGCTGCCCACAGGTGACACCCACAGGACAACATGTACACCAACATACACACAATAGGAAATGCAGCCTTACATGCCTTATGATAAGGTTTGGACAGGCTGTCGTGATGTAGGTGTGCCCCTCACTCCCTGGGAGCTATCTGTGGCTGGCATATGTCCATCTGAGACAGGCATGCTGACATATGCCAGTCACATGTACAGTGATGCGTTGTACTGCAATGGACCTATCGGTGCCTCCGGCCGGCCCATTGCATTCAATGTGTGCGGGTACGCGTTGTACCCCTGTGCGCGTTGAACAGCAATGGACCGATCGGTGCCTCCGGCCGGCCCATTGCTTTCAATGTGTGCGGGTACGCGTTGTACCCCTGTGCGCGTTGAACAGCAATGGACCGATCGGTGCCTCCGGCCGGCCCATTGCATTCAATGTGTGCGGGTACGCGTTGTACCCCTGTGCGCGTTGAACAGCAATGGACCGATCGGTGCCTCCGGCCGGCCCATTGCATTCAATGTGTGCGGGTACGCGTTGTACCCCTGTGCGCGTTGAACAGCAATGGACCGATCGGTGCCTCCGGCCGGCCCATTGCATTCAATGTGTGCGGGTACGCGTTGTACCCCTGTGCGCGTTGTACTGCAATGGACCGATCGGTGCCTCCGGCCGGCCCATTGCATTCAATGTGTGCGGTGCACGCGTTGTACCCCTGTGCGCGTTGAACAGCAATGGACCGATCGGTGCCTCCGGCCGGCCCATTGCATTCAATGTGTGCGGGCACGCGTTGTACCCCTGTGCGCGTTGTACTGCAATGGACCGATCGGTGCCTCCGGCCGGCCCATTGCATTCAATGTGTGCGGGTACGCGTTGTACCCCTGTGCGCGTTGAACAGCAATGGACCGATCGGTGCCTCCGGCCGGCCCATTGCATTCAATGTGTGCGGGTACGCGTTGTACCCCTGTGCGCGTTGTACTGCAATGGACCGATCGGTGCGCACCCATTGACAATGGGCTTGCCTGGCAACGGACGCGTTTTCGAATATTCGAACGAGTCGGTTGCTGGAAAATCAGTTGGTCACCCACAACAATGTTGCAAAATCATGTATGTCATGAAGTTGAAGATTTGAAGGATGCTGTGGGCGTGTTTTGGTGCTGCTATTCCATGGATTGGCCAGATTCAGAAGATGCAAACGACTTGGACCTATCTCTTTGGACACAAGGGACAGTATCTGCCTCTCCAGCACATATATATTGCTGCATGTTCCCCTGAGAGCCCACTTGCCTGCACTACATGCTCCAGGACGACATCTGCCACTGCACTGCTGCTGTCTCTGCCCCTCTGGACCCTGCAATGGCACGTACTGTGGAGAGAGCCCCAGCCTTCAGCCTTGAAGAGAACCAGGCCCTGCTGGACAGCCTACTTCCACAGTACAGCAAGCTGTATGGGACACCAGGGGAGCAGGTGAGTGTTCTGTGCACTGCCTTTCTGAATGTGCATTTTGTCTGACTAGCAAGGCTGAGAGTCAGCACACCACTGGCTAGCAGGCTCACTGAGTAGTTGTCACCCCCCATAGTGTGTAGTGACTTGCACTGGACAGGTATGGTGCAGTGACAGTGCTTCTGAACAGGGTTTTACTCCCCATGCTATGATACCATGTAGTGACTTCTGGAAAACTGTCCATGGGCAGCCGTGCACTGCCTGGGTACACCATGTGCCCCTATGATTGCGACATGTAAATGCAACTGTGTCATGCACGGATATGTTGCATGTGTAGTAATGTCCTTATCACTTTGTCATCCTGACAGGCTTCTGCCCATCGGAAGCATGAGATCTGGAAGGACATCGTCCGGGCTGTCCGGTCCGTGGGGGTCTACAAGCGCCGGATCCGCAACTGCCAAAAGAGGTGGCAGGACCTTCGGGGCTGGACCCGGAGGATTGCACGGGTCCAGCTGAAGCTGTCGCCTCCTCGCAGGAGGGGCGGAACACGGACCCTGACCCCCACATGCTCAGGATCCTGGCGGTGGTCTTTCCAGACCTGGATGGGCAGCTGAAGGCCAGAGAGCAGCAAGGAGGGGGTGAGTCAAAGACTGCACTGTGTACTCTGTCTAACATGTTATGTGCCCTCCTCGGGCCAGGTTGAACTGCCACAGTACAGCAGTCATGTTGTCCAGGAGCCATGTCCCTCTATTGTGCACTGCCCACTCCTCATCTGATACCCAGGTGTGGCCCTTACATGCAGGGAATTCTGTCACTTAGGACTGTGTCCTTGCAGTTTGCTTGACTCAAGGTGGGAGACAGCATCTGTTTCCCTGACTCTGTGGTGGGCATCATGGGTGGGTCCATTGCTTACACAATGCCTGTATTCTGACATGTATTCAGCGTGTTACTTTGATCTGTGGTCCAATTGCTGAGCTGATCCACCACATGTGGCTGGGGTACCTGGCACACACCCATGCTGCGGGTGGGAACAATGTTTGGGCCCCAGGAGTATGTATATGACGTGTGTCACACATACTTAGCCAGCTGCCTACAGTCCAGGGCTCATCCCTCATTCATGTGGGGCAGGACAGTCATGCCTACTCCAGGCCATACAATACACTCTGTACTCCCACTCCCGTGTATCAGAGGACACATTGTGCACAGTGATTTGCCCCTCAGGTGTCTGCCTCTGTGTCAGTGTGCTGTGGATTAGTCGCCAGGACTGCTGTGGAGTTTCTTGGTAGGGGCTCAGCATGCCACTGGAGATGTGACCATAGGAGACGATACTTGTGTGACACATAGGTGTCTGATCAGCTGCCCATGCAGACTGGGGCATGTAAATGTGAAGTTCAGGCAGCTGTTCCCCATGCACAGCAGAGTGTGAGGGGCTCAGGTTCAGAGGGTAGTGTCACAGGTCTCCCATATGTCCAATAGGTATGACCTGGACAGATGAGGGTTAAGAGGATGTGTTGTGGGGGGATGTACATGTGCACTTGTGCAGCTCCAGGACTTGCATTCCCCATGACCTACTATTGTGACACAGTGCAGAGTGTTGTTGTCTGGCTGCAAAGTCATACATCACTGAGACAGTGATGTATGACTTTGCAGTCATGCCTCCGCCATGGCATGTGTCTACTGATTGGTGATCCTGCAGGGGAGTGACATGTGCTACATGCACACCATAGTGGCGCTGGCTATCAGGACATGGGTGCATCATGGTGTCTGTCGCTGGTATGCATCACATGCATTTCCTATTTGACTCTGGGCATCCCTTACATCCGTAAACCTGTACTGACTCAGTGGCAAGAGCTGTGATGTGTCCACACCGTGTCCTCTGCACTGTCCAACTACTGTGTACTTGGTGCATGTGTCAACACTGGGGTGTTGCAATCCAACAGACACCAGACAGATGGGTGCAAGGCCATGTGGGATGTGAGTGCCATGCTTGGCATCAGACTGACAATTGACTTCTCCTGTTCAATTAGTGCACTTTTAGCAATGTACAACTAATGATGCCAGGGCTTGCTCTGTGATGTGCTGTGCTCACAGTGGTGTGTGCGTTATGTGCAGGTGACTGATGTCTGTCTGTTTCCCCATTGTTTGCAGATACATCCACGGCCACGGAAGGGGACAGCTCCACGGACCAGGAGGAGCCGGAGAGCCAGACTGGGTCAGCAGCCGAGGAGTGGTCGGAGGGACCCAGTGGCACGGAGGGCGAGGGGAGCCACACCGAGGAGTCCTCAGCAGCATCCACCTCAGCTGAGGACCAGAGCAACTCGGAGGATGACTCCCTTGTGGAGGCGGGTGTCAGCAGCCACCACACCCCAGCTAGTGTTGCTGTCCCCGCCACCACCAGCACCACCACCGCCCTCCCATCGGCTCCCATTCCCCAGGTCCGTGGAGGCTCCCATGTCCGGGAGCGTGTCTCCTTTGGGCCAGGCACCGCACCCCCTGCCCCTGTGTCCCCTGCTGCCCTGAGTGAGGAGTCTGTGTACCTCCTTCGCCAGCTCCATGTAGGGCAGACAGCCATGCTGAGTGTCCTCCATGCGCACACCGCGCTGTTGACTCAGCTGGTGTCGTTCATGGAGGGCATCTCATCGGGCATGTCTGACCTACAGAGGGGCAATAGGTCCATGGACTCCTCCCTGACGGCAGCAGTGTCCCTCCTCAAACGGTCCCTCACCCCTCCTGCCTCTGCTCCATCCACACTCCCCAGCACCTTACCCATCCCAGGCACACACACACTGGCACACACCAGCACACACACATCCAGCACACTGACACACACGCCAATGACAAAACGCACACGCAAGCACATTCAGGGGACTGAAGCCAGACTCACAGGGGATGGGGCCCTGGAACACACACACGCATCCACATGCACTGCGCAGTCCTCAGTTCCCTCTCCCTCCAAAGCACCCTCCCTTGCCTCACCTGCAACCCCAAAGTCACAGCAGCTCTTCCTCTGTGACCTCGGCCTCTTCCCCACCGATGAAGCTGCTCCAGCATCCCGGGGGAAGAGGAAGCCCACCCACACGGAGCAGAGTGCCCCTCGTCCCCGGACACCCTCCCCAGGCGCAGACGGACTGAGGCCCCCACCCGCAAGTCCCCCGGAGTGCTAAGAGCAAGACCCCGCCACCGCCCTGCAGCTCAGGCACAAGGTCTCCATCCTCCATCCCTCAGGCCCCCACTGCACAGGTGCCCCCACCACACCCTGCCCCAGGTTCCCCCACCCACAGATATACCATCCCCAAGATGCTCCGGCCTTCTCCCCCTGCCACTTGCTCTCCCAGCACCACACCCCCCGCTGCGCTTGTCTGTGCCACTGATGTGGTGAGGGTGTCCCCCCCTCTGTCCAACCCACCTTGCCTGTTCCCCATTCTCCTCCCCTGGAGGTAGGCACTGCAGTGGAGTCCACTACCGCCCTGTCTGACTTGGGCACTGCAGTGGCGGACCTGTCCACCCCATCTGCAGGGTCCACTGCAGTTGTGCCGGCACCCACGACATCTGTGTCATGCCCCCCAGTTGTGCCGGCACACACCATGTCAGACACCTCCACTGCAGTTGTCAGTGGCTCTCCAGCACCCACCACCCCTTCCCTGACTCCCCCTGGTGAGCCCTGATCCTGTCCCTGCGGTGCCTGGCCTGCCCCCCGGTTGCCCCTCCTAGTGGATTGTCCCTGGTATTGTGCAGGCATGCGTAGGGTGACATCTGCCAGTGTCACCCTGTTTGAACTTTGACAATGGACTGGCCATTGGCCTTTGCTCTTTTTTCAGGACTTCGTTTGGCCTCAACACATATGCTGAATAAAGCAACTTTCTTTTCTCTAGTGCTCATGCTTCAGATGTACATGTTGTTGGTGCAGCTAACCATGCCCTTGCTGCAGTGATGGTGATATCTGGTCTCATGATTATGAAGTGTTACTGTGCAGGAACCCATGTGGTCCAGGGGGAATGTGTCCTATCATGTGGTGTATCCATGTCATCAATAGCAGCATCTGAGGGTGTCATGTGTTCAGTATTTGGCAATGGGTTTCCTACTTACATTGGCAATTTCATATCTGTGGCTTCCACCCCTGCACATCTGTTGTGCCTGCCATCGTTGCATTTGTCTACTTCCCTGACCGTGTTGCCATCTCCAGTGGACATGCAGGTTTGGGCATCAATGGGGAGGGACTCATCCGTGTAGTCAGTGCAACATTGCTATACAAGTGTGTTGGATCTGTGCTGATGATTCCGTTGGCACATCCATGACCAGGCTGATGTGATGGGAGCCCTCATTTGGTGCTAATTGTTGATTGTGTGACCAAGTGCTCAGCTGACATGATGGGGCCCTACTGAGGCAACATATGGCACAGCTTTCCTCACACAGGAGTGGAGTCCCCTCATGGCAGTGTGTACACGTGTGACATTGCCTGCGCCCAAGGTGTGTGTTGTATGTGCATGTCTGTGTGTTCACTTCCATTCATCTGCGCATGCTGTGATCCCTAGTGTTGTACCTGTTTGTGATGCTTGCTGACTTGAGCTATGTTCCCCCAAAGTCTTCTCCCTGTGTTCTCTGTGATGTGGGTGCATGGCACATTACTGGTCATCAGGGTGTCACCCATAGGTGTGTTTGCTGTCAGGGCAGAGTTTGTGTGCTGACGCAGATGGGTCACAGTCAGGTTTCCCTTTGGCACTTGTTGTTTGCCCCTGTCATGTGATTTCCAGTTTGTGTTATCTTTCAGTGATTGTGACACGTTGTGTGTGTGACTGCTGGCACTCCTTAGGGTCCGGGCTGCAATGTTGGTTGTTGTCTATGTGTGTTCTTTGTGGGTGACCTTGGCTTCTTCATTGGTGTGTGACTGTGGCTGGGATCCCATTGGTCGGTGTGGTATTGCCGTCATGTCCATGTACAGCGTAGTGTGCAGTGTGTCAGACATTCAGGAGTCTTGTTGAGTGTCCATGTGTGATGTGTTTCTACACCTTGGTTCCCACCCACCACCCTGGAATAGTCATGGGTGCATGTGCAATGTCACCAGTGCATGTGTACTTCACTGCTGCACATTGTTGGAGGTCGAGGGGTGTGGTCTTGAGTGTGTGCAGATGAGAGTTGTTGCCCGGCTAGTCCCCTGCCTCCATGTTGGCCTTGGCTTACTGGCCATGCTGATTGATTTGTGCTTGTGTAGGTGTGATGGTAGTTAGTTGCTCAGGACACCTGACTGTGGTTC